>VWPW01006128.1:1788-82705 GCA_013389825.1 Crypturellus undulatus
GGGGGCCCGAGCGGCGCCCTCATGTGGCGGCGGCGCGCGGCTGCGGCGGGGACGGCGAGGAGCGCGGGACGGCTCCGCCACCCGCGGCGGCACCGAGGGGGAAAAACTCTCGGGACCCCGGGAAGGGCCCGCTCTGCCGCTCCCCGGCACCGAGCGGGAAGCGGCGGCAGCGGCGTTGCCGGTTCGCGAGCACCGCGCGTCCCCCTTCCCTAGGGGTCTGGGGACAGCAACGGGCCACCCTGCGGACCTCACCGCTGCGGAGACACCGGGGATGGACACGGAGACGCCAAGTGACACCCGTGGGCTCGCGTGACCGCCGCGATCACCCACCTGGGCAGTGGCACCGGTGCGGCCCACGGACGGCACTGCCGATCGCTGCGGACACGGGTGGCCTCAGCCTGGGCATTATGGACAAGGGGGACAGCAGGTTCTGTCCAGGCCGGGGGTTGTCCTGCTGGTTCCTTGTCACACCGCACGGGTGTCAGGGTAGAGCGTCTGACTCGTCTCCTACTTGAAATGTTGTTTTTCTTGCAGGGAGGAGGATTATTCTGAAGACGTGACCTTGTCAGGGCGACTCCGCCGCTCGCTTGCCCGCTGTGCTCGTTTCCCCAGCGCTGCTCTGAAAACACCTCGATTGATACAACCGAAACCAGTTTCCAAAACGGAATCTGCGAAGAGTATTAAAATACCACACCAGACATCGCATTAGCTACCAGGGCCGTTGTTTAAAGCAGTATTTTCTACACAGAGGGATCATCTTCTCTTCTCTCTTAATGGATGTTACTAGTAGAACTCTGCAGACCAAGACCTAGATGGCCCTTTCTGCTGAAGAAGTTACTGAAAAATGTGTATAACAGGGAATATGTAGGCTGGGAACTTGGTTCCCAGCAAATGACAAGGATACACCATAACTATCTTTTCCCACTGCTCTTTCCAAGCCCTGTAGACCATGTCCATCCCCACCTTTTTCATATTCATGCACGTTTAAGGGAAAGCTTCATTGTGAGATAACCCAGAGGGGCTCTCCAGCTTCCCCACTTCTAGGCTGTTTAACCTGGCTTCTGTTCCTGCATTATGTTCCCATATTCTCCACTTCAGCACCAGTGAGACCACACCTGAATGTACTGTTTCCAGCTCCAAAAATGCGTTTTTCCATGAACACACTGGAGCAAATCCAGTGAAGGGCCACTATGATTAATGAATTGCAGAGTATAATCTATGAGAAGAGGCTGAGAAGGCCAATAATGTTTAGCCTAGAGAAGAAAAGGGTCAGGAGGACCTTACCCGTGTTTATAAAATACCTGATGGGAGACAGTAAGACAGATCCCGACTCCTGCGGGAACTCCTTGACAGGGTGAGAGGCTACGGACACAAACGGATATACAGGAAATTCCAAACATAAGGAAACTTTTTTTTTTTTTCTATAGGGTGGGCAGACACGGAAAAGACTTGCTCAAAGAGTTTGTGGAATCTCCTTCTTTGGACATTTTCATAATCCCACTTGAGCAACCTGCTTGGCTTGACCTGCTTTGAATAAATGGGGGAAGACAGCTGGATTAGAGACCTTCAGAGGGATCTCCACAATTCTGTGAACTTGTGTTACTTTTAGGATCTGACACATTTACATTTTCAACATGAAGTTGATATAGAAGATGTCTCTGCATTTGTGTGCACCTTTGCAAGACGTAAAATGCTAAATTCAACCTGTGAAAAAAGGTAATTTTTTTTTTTACTGGTTACTGTAGGCTTAGCAAAGTCTAAATGACCTCCCGGATTATCAGGGACACAAAAAAGCACTATGATAAGTGAGAAAAGAAAAGCCAATTTATGATCAAATAACTCATTTGATAAAAGACAAAGCATTCTGGTAGGCCCAGTACTTTCCTGATGGTTCATTCTGTGAAACAATTACTTCATTTTTCGTGAAGCAGTGCCATCCATCTCAACAGCTAAACTCGACAAGCATTTTTGCCTCCTGGGTTTTTTCAGGGGTTGCTTTGACTGCTGATAATGCCCATAGTGTTATGAAATTAAATCACATTAAACGAAGAGAGAGCATTAATCTCTGCAAATTACTTTGAACAATTAGAAAACTATGGCCATAGCAATGTCAGACAATCGTTTCCATTAGAAAACAGAACAAATATGCCATAAATAACCTCCTGTCTCTTGGCCCATACAGCTCAAGGAAGGTTTTCATTGTACTCTGATATAATTTAGAAAATATTTCTTGAATCTGTGGTGGATTCACAGCCTTCCCTGATAAATTACTCAACAATCAGAAAAAGAAAAACATGTCGTTCCTGTTTTGATTGTTTTTTAATAACTCTCATTGGAAGTTAAACCTAATTCCTTATATTCCTTCTGCATATTTTTTTCCAGAGCAATTGCATCCATAGTCTGTCAGAGACTCAAAAAAAGTATTATCATTATCTTTATGTATTATTTATGCAGCTAATAGTTGCAGTAAATTAAACTTCTCAGTACATCAGCACAGGCTCTCAGAGCAGAAAAGCTTTCCAAAAGCTGTATCAGTGGGACTTGACTATGGGCCCTACAAAGGAAAACGCTTACGGACTTAAGCAAATGCTCTCATTAAACTCCCAGGTCCATCCCCCAATAAGCAATATTTCTAGAGTGGCATCAGAGAAGATAAATCTCCCTCATGATGGGATTTCCTATCCTGATCGCTAGGAAGTTTATGATAAATACTGAAGACAAAAACAAAGCCTTCATTGAGAGTGATATGGAGAGTGCTCATTCACGGGCGAAAGAGAGAGGAATCACGTAGGGTGACCTTTCAACAAGCGTGCAAGCAGCCCTGAATAGCTGGGCAAGAACAATTTGCTGAAACACTATCCGTGGTGAATGCCCTGCACGTCGTCTGTTCACAGATGTCTTTGCTTTGCCAGTCCAATCTGATGTGGCGATACTCCTGCTTGTTTAAGAGTAAATATATCTTGTGACACATCCACTTATCACAAACTGCAATCAAATATCTGCCATGTAGAAACACTCGAGTTCTGTGGGGCACTCTCAGGTACAGAAATTCTTTAGTTTTTAAAAGTCAATATTGACAGCTATCTCGCACTGTTATGCACTGTGGATTTGTTTCCATGCAAAGTTCTGGAGCTGCTGGAGAGACCGGTACAGAACAATTCTGCCAGCTGTAATAGCAGTAGATCTAACTGAACAGTCTGCCCAAAAAATCAGCTGTGCAGTGACCCTCAAATGACAGCCACCATCACATAACATTCATAATTACCTGTGCTGTACATTTGACTTCCTAGATCGTCACAGTTTGTACTGAAAAGGAAATGCCCTTTATGTGTAATTCACTTTTCCAATTTTGAGCAATTTCACAGTTGCATCTAGAATTTTTAAGATGGGCCACCCATTATTGCACACAGTAGGAGGCAAACATAGGGAGAGCTTTTACAGGGCCATAATCTTTTCATGTTTTTTTTTCTACGTTCTTTTATAATATTGCTTAATCTGCCTCCTCGGACCACAACTTGCATCAAGGAAAAGTTACCAGAGAGACTATTAAAGTAAGTGGAGAATGAGATCAGAGGAATGGTAAATAGAGCTGAAAGAAATCCCACATGAGGGCTCTGGAAAGATGGTCAGGTTTTCCCACAGTCCCCCACAAAGCAAGTAGCAAAATAGCTCACACTGATGAATCCTCCTATGTCATTTTGGAAACCTGAGTCACCAAATTGTGTTAATTTATGTTACTGTTGCTTTAACACTAGCTACAATTCCTGTCTTTATAAATATTCTAAATGTAAAGTTTAGAAAAGAACCAATGCTACTTTTTGGCTTGTCTTCTTTAGGAAGCTTTGGCTTCCTCTAGCTCTAGCTACATTGCATCAAGATATTGATAATTGTTGTTTTTTTTTTGTTATTTGGGATTTTTTTGGTGAGGGGTATAAGTTTTTTGTTTTCCATCTGATTACGTTGATCTGTAATTCTAGAAAAAAGAAATTACTTCATTGTAGCGTTTCAGAGGTACAGTTCTTTGCTGAAAATCAACTGATCACCCAAAGCAAAGACAAAAGGCAGCCTTGGGAAAAAAAGTCTTGCAAATAACATCCCAAGGCACTTACTTACACACATTACAGCATCAATTTCAGCTAATATGAAAGAGCATATATTTTTATCTTTATTTTGCTCTGTGGGAGTCAGTGCCATTATGTATATTTAAATAATGTGTTTATTCCTTCAAAAAGCAGTTCTATGCACATGCAGAAAGATGTTTAACAAGCAGATGTACACACCTTTGCTTAACGCTGCTTTGGCATCCAGCAGTAAGGCAAAGCTCATGTATGACCGGTGCAAATAAACTCCTTTGTGGCTGGGGCACTTGTGTCTTGCTCCAAAAGCTATGCTTATGTTCTTCCCTCTCCTGAAAATAATGCATGAAAAAGGCTGAAGAATCTCTGCTTTGTTTGCTTTCTTTTGTGATAAGTAGACTTCCAAATACAGGAAAATATGGTTTATCTCAGTGAACAGCTATTATTGGTTATCACAGTAACTTAGAAGAGCAATGAAAAAAAGCTTCATTGTTTCCATTCTCCATTTACTCTTACTTTTTTTTTCTTTTTTTCTAGGAGATCCCCATGTATGGGATGTTATATTCAAAATGCTTTCGATAAAAGTGACCAACAGACAATGGCTTTTCCCTTGTTCTCCTGAGGGTCATCAGCAAAACCAATACAACAGCTTTCTTCCCTCTTTGATAGCTGAGATGAACATGAAGATTGCGCATCCAAAATATTCCTGTATATGAAAACGCATTTTTCCCTGAGGTAAGGAGATGTTACGTGTTAACCCTTTGCAATAGAACCTCTTCTAATTATTACTAGAGCTCTTACACCTGTCTGCTGCAATTTAACCTTCCAGACATACAGATCCAACGCCGGCTGTCCCAGCAGCTAGAAACCGAGTTAGTTTTCTTGGCAGGGAAGTGCAGAGCTCTGGGGTAACAGAAACACTGCTGTAAAAATGCACTGCAGCGAAACACAAGTTAAGATTTCAGCTCCAGAATTCTTCCTCTGCAGGATGTTTGAGATCAATCAGCCACATACCAGTATTTCCTCATTGTTACTAAAATTGCTGATAGGTTACAGAGAGATTTTTATTTCCCCTCCCGCTTTAGACTTCCAAATAGTTAAAAGAAATGAGGAGAAAAACAAACAAACAAACAAACAAACAAAAAAACCTTCAGCTGGTTTGGCATCTACTAGAAAATACTCCCGTTTGCGCTTAGCAACGCTGTGAATTGGATTCTTTAGTACAAAATGAGTTTACGGATGCTGTCCTGTTACAGCAAGCTCTCTGCTGCAGTTTTACTCCAGTTTCTTGCCTCTTACAACACTTTAAGGATGAGACATTTTTCAGGAGATTCCACTCATGGAAAAAAGATCTTCAGAGATTCTGTTAATTATGAGTACCTTGCTGTATAATTTAATCAGTGCAGAAGAAATACAGATAGCAATAAAAATACTTGAACAACTAACATGGGAAAATGGAAATACTGAGCTTATGTAAAATGACTATAATGTGCTTTTTGTTGCTTTATGATAAGAAACAGGCCTGTACTTTCGGCACACAAAAATGATAAAATTATTATATTAAGCAAGGAACTTTAAATTATTAACTTAATTTGTCCACTTATTAAAAAAAAATAAAGTAAACAATTAACAAAGAAATGGGTTAAGTGTAAAGCTTGTGTTCTCAGGAGCATGGTTGCCCTCTGAACTCCAATGTGAATTCAGACATTCTCTTATCTACTACTGTGATTTATAACTAGAAGGAGAAAGTTAAGATCTGACACTGTTTCGGTTCACTCAAAAGGCATTAGTTTGGGATCCTCAGAATACAACTGAGAACTTCCTATTACAGAACAGAATGGTAAAAGGAAGTAGCTGGTGAAACCATTTCAAGGCATCTGCGTAGAATTTTTCATGGCAATTATCTCAATTCCTAGACTTTAAAGATATAAACAATTCTCATTAATACAGATGAATGACATTTTCTACATTCATGAAACTACAGATCAGCATTTGTAAGAGTTCACGCAGGCATCTACCCCTCATCCTAATTAGCCACGCTACTTGAAAACCGAAAGGGGTGGGGAAAAAAGAATCTATTGTTGATTTGTCAATTATGGCCTTTTCTATTAAACTGGAAGCATATTGGCTTTGAAATGCGCAATGCCAGTGCCAGCTTCTGCCATTCAAAAAAAAAGGCCTGTGCTAACAACAAAATCAGTTTAGATTCTTGTACGGCGCTTGACTTTTTTCCTCCCCAGTATAAGGGACGTGGCCTGAGGCCACAGTCATGATAGTGACCCATACCCAACACTGACAACAAACAGAGCATAGAATTGCAGTAGTAACTACCCAGAGAAAGAAAGAAAGAAGAAAACAAGGCCTACATGCAATACGCTGGGATAATAGCTCCACCTCATGAATCTTCTGCTGTGTCTTTTGATAGGACCTTTTGCAGATAACTGAAACCTTAAGCAAAAATTTACTTTTTTTCCGACCCACACGTGGCTTATCAACATACATAAAAGAATTGTTATTTACCTCTAAGAAAGCTTTTTGACTGTCCTTCCCTCAAGAGAATGGCTGTATGGG
Organism: Crypturellus undulatus; assembly: GCA_013389825.1. Lineage (NCBI taxonomy): Eukaryota > Metazoa > Chordata > Aves > Tinamiformes > Tinamidae > Crypturellus > Crypturellus undulatus. The sequence continues at coordinate 8,436 of VWPW01006128.1, forward strand.
GTCCATGGGCCCTCAGGCTGAGTCTTTGTTGCTTACAAAATGCACATGTTCCCAATTGGATCTGCTGCTAAAGGGCAGTTTTTCTGGGGAGAAGAGAGTGCTCTGTCATCTTGTACATGGGCAAGCTCAGTCAGCAGCTGGATGATGTTTAATTTTTACATCTAGAATAGTGTTTGGGTGTGCAGGATTAACTACAAGCTTCCTATCTCCACAGGACGGATTTGGAACAGTCCTGAGAGGAAATGGGAGATAACTTAGTACTGCAGCAACAGCACATCAGTGCTCGGAGCCGCTGGACCAAGTTCAAAGAGACAAACTGCTCTGCATAACTACGCAGGACGGAGAGCACAATATTAGAAGATAATTACACAGTGCTAGCAACTTAAACAAATGTTGAATGAGTTCAATAAAAACACTGAGAGCTCCAGGACTGTAAAAACGATTAATAACCAAATTCCTCTTTTATAGTGTCTCGAGTGTGACCGTGTCACGTAACAAACTAGTGCAGCAACTCCAACAAAGCACAAAATAGGTGTAAATCACATCAGAGTGGCACTGTGCAAGAATTCATTACAAATGAGCTGCTTTTAAAACAGCTGTGTTCTGATGGAGATACCATGGGCTTTATGTGTCACGTGTGGTTATAGCTCAGGCCTTTCTAAGCCTTCATTAAACCGACAATTTTTGTAGATTCTTGGCTAAACTGTGGCAAAAAGAATGGAGAGGACCAAGAATTGTTTAGAAAGCCACATTATAAGAGTATATAGATATGTATATAACAGGGAACAACTGAACAAACTAAGAAGTATTGAAGAAAACAAAAATAAAAGAGACCTAACTGAATATTCATCACCTTTTAAAGGAAATTATGCAATCATGTACTTGACAAAACTTCAAACATTACATGGAGAATATTTAATTTGAAAAGATGACCAGGCAGGTCTGCATGATTTGCAGAAGTAATTTGCGCCAATAGAAGAGATGCAGCACATGAACAAGTAAAAGGGAGCTCAACCAGAATTTCAGGCTTATATTTTTTTCTGAACTCTTGCTGTTCTCCATTCAGATCTGGAAAGTTACAGAATGACATATCGCTGGATGGATTTTTTATGTTGTGTTTCTTTTGTCCTAGGATCTATGCCCTCCTGGTTGTGGGAAAATTGTGACCTCTGCATTTTTAATTAGAGCTTGTAATTTTTTCCATGGCAACCTGTTTTGATGTTGCAAATATGGAAACTGTCAAATTAAACAACTTTCAAGTGCAAAGCTGAGGACTTCTGTTCAGATGAAGTCCAAATAGATAGAAACATGAAGGAGCGATTGGATGTATGATACAGCATAGTTCAGAAAAATTTAAAAAGAAAACAGCAAAAGAGCGACAGAAATATTCACGTCATTTAGTTTGTAAATTTGCTTCTATTAATTAATACATCTGTACAAAAAGAACTGACTTGCATGAGGAAATGGTTTAGATGGAAGATCCTTAAAACTAACTTCCTTGTAGTTGAAAACAGGTAAACTCTTGCCATCCGATTGATGCACTAGTACTCACATGGTTCGAAAGAAATGGACTATTTCCAAGAAACATTCTAGATGGACAAAAATAATTTATGTGCATGATTATATCTATTCAGTAAATGAAGGAAATTTGTTGCAAGCAGTGAACGAATAAGAGGTCAGGGCACAACTCCTTTTTCATTCACTGTTTGCAATAAACATGACCCCAGATCTTGATAGATCCTCTGTTTCAGGAGGAATACATCTGTATTCCACTTACTAGGAATGAGTTTAAAAATAATTTAGTACAACGATATTTAAATACATATTTTTCAAATCTTTTAGGGTACATATATTGCACTTGCCAAATATGAGTATTTCTTCCTCTTAAATACCAAGAAGAAAAACTAGATAGCTTTTTCATTCAGATATACTATGTGTTACAATAATTCATTCACTGATCCTAAATTATAATCTCTTTCGGGTATTATTGTTCTAGACATCACTGTGAGGTACGTGTGGGTTTTGTTTTGTTTTGTTTTGTTTTTTTAACATATTACAGAGTCAGCATAGACTTTCCCAGAGAACTTCTGCTCATCTCCCTTCCTTTTCTTTGTGATTACCAAGGAAGGGACTACCTACTTTCCCTCTAAAGTATGAAAAATTCCTTCAGAAAAACAATATTATCTTCTAATGAACTAGACCTGTGCTCACTCTTACCATAATCACTTACTTGGGCTTCCTCTTCCTGCTGTAAGCCTAGATTAAATAGGAAAACATTGGTATCGTGTAAGACAATCACCCGTTTACAAGGATACCCAGACGTAACCTTCTGCCAGGCCAACAGCCAAGAAATACGAATGTCCTCATGAAGTTTTTAAAAACAAATGGTGAACTACATGAACACCTTCAGGAAGAAAAGGGAAATACCAGTTTGGAAATCAAAGGCCAAACTTGGTGTGCACTAACTTTACATTGCAAGTAGATCTTCCCGAGGTTCCTGATTTTTCGTCATTGCTGTCACCCTGCATGGAGTGAGGGATTAAGCAGATTTCTCTATTTTTTAGCAAATACCTCTTATATCCTTTACGCTGTCTTTGGTATAAAAGAAAACTGAGGAACTTCAACTTTCCAGGAAATGCATTTTAGTAGCCTGGAGGGCTGTCTAAACAAAGTGTAAAAACTGATGACAATACTAACATGATTTATATTTTTCCACTTTAAAATGACCCATTTACATAAACTCTCCTAAAACTGTCAAAACAGGTCGCTTTCAAATTAAATGCTTGTTTTTCCCATTTTAATGAAAAAAATATATTATTGCTGTGAAAGCTTTGTCTTCCAGGAGAAGCCACTTTTTATTTATTTACAAAACCAGATGGAATAATGTAATAAATCTACTGCTATGTAAAACATTCACTGAAGTAATCGCACAGCTAATTTGCTGGTATTATGAGAGAGAGAGCAGCACATCACTGCACTTACACATGCCTCAGTTGAAGCTGGCACTGCTTTTATTAAAAGAGCAGCATCTATTTACTGCCTTGCTTAACCCAGGCTGCCTCATGGGCCCTAAAAATGCCATAACCTTGAGCAGTCTTATAAATCCGGAGGGGAAAACGATCTGGCTCTTGTCTTCAGAGAGCCTTGGAGAATGTCTATGGGTCTTTACCAGCAAAGTCACTACAAAGAAGAGCCAAAACCCGGAGCCCCTGACCTTTCCCAGCCCTCCTCCACCAGGACCAGCCTCTGGGCTCTTTAGAAGTTCCTGCTCACCCAAAGAGCAAAATTAGAAATCTTCTCCTGGGACAGTGTTGCTTTCACCAGGCCATTGAGCAGTGCAAGGGAATCGTAAAGGAAAAAGGGAGTTAAAAAAATGTGTGTCACTCGGGGAGGGTTTCCCACAGCAGGGCGTAAAGGACCAGACGTGGATCCAGAGGGTACTGGGGCCTCCAGTGCTCACAAAGAGCCGCAATGGTGCAGGATAAGAGCCTGGAATTTTCCTGATGATCCATGCATCCAAGAAACATTCAAGCACAAACATGCTTAACGCCAGCAGTTACAAGTGTTGAGCCCCTCTGATCCCGGCGACAAGGAAAAGCATCCATGGAAATATGCCCTGCATTTAATTAAAGAAGTCTTCTACAAAGCCTTTGGACATATAAGGCTGTTCTTGAAGGCTTTACGATAACCATAGCTATATAGTTTCTTGGAAAAAAATCCTTGTTAGTGTAGTCTCATTTTTATCAGATCAACGTAAAATTGATACGTGTTGAAAAAATTTAAGTATATTGAAAGTCTGATATTGAAAATAAACCACCACACTGCACTAATTTCATGAGTCCCATTCTCTAATTGTCAGGTTATAGTTAGCCCTTCCTGAGGTGAAACCTATGAAACAGTTTGTCTCAGATTTTGCTGTTTTTTTGCTGTTTTTACACAGGCATGATCTCAGATTTAGGAAGATTTTTGCATCAGTTTTGCACAAATCTGCCCTGGGCAGGCCTGCATTTACATCACAATCTTTGCCTTGAATCACCAGGAAGGTAACAGGACATAAAACCCGCTCTCACACTCCTAGAAGAGCCTGTAGTACAGTCAGGACCCACTATTTTTCTATACCCATTTACTTTGTTGTGAGATGACAGCAGACAATAGCACTAAATGCACTAAATGTGCAGAGTTTCCAAATTAGTTTTAAAATTCAGTGTTTAAACTCTGACCTCCAGTTTCTCTGAACTTTGGATCGGGCACTCTATGTAATGTCTTCTCAATATCAAACACCAGACATAAGTGGCACCTATTATTTGAGCTGGAAGGGAGGTGATATTTTTGGCAACATTAAATTCTTATAGAACCGCTTCATCTCTACAATTCCTTAGTACTTATTTTGTAGTTATCTGCTCATGTTCTCTTTGTCTAGGAACTTTCTGCCATGATTTCTTTTGGTATTTCAAGTGAAAATCAGTTTCTTTTTTTGTGTGGTTCACTAATGCTCCCGTCCTTTCAGCTGCGGTTTGGCTTTCCTTCCCCTGTTTAGAGAATTTATTATCTGACATTAATCCCTTGTGCCTATAGACTAACCATGCTGGCGTATTTAAAGTCTAAGATTTGAAAACACTCAAATGAGCAGTAGAGGTGGAACATGACACTATCTGAGAACAAATGTTAGCGAGAGAGATGCATTGGCTACATTTCAGCAGTTACATAAAATCCCTTTCTTTTTCCCCATTTCCTCGTGGCAGTCAATGACTCTTATCTTTCTCTCCAGGAAAATGAGTGTGAGAAATTATTTGTTAATGTTAGAGAGCTAAAACATACCCATCTATCAAAAGTGGAACCTGGTGATCTAGTGCACTGCAGTTTAACCTTGTACAAGGAGAATTGCTATCAACATGTTAAATTTTCAAATATCACTTTGTACTTTTCTATTTCTTGCCTCCAAGGACACAGATAGACTCAGAACAAAGGCAGTATCTCATGGTTAAGTAAGGAAATATTACAGAATTCCTTTAATTAAACACTACATCTAAATACAAAACATAAATTCATAGTATGCAGAGAAAAAGAAACAAAAAATCTACAGCTGTTGTGCCTGGAAGCCTGCAGACAACAGAACAAATTCACCTGTATTAATAAAAAAGAAATAGATACCAGTCAACTATGATGCTTGACCAAATATATATATTTAAACCTAATAATTTGTGAAACAGCACGGGTATACTCTAGACAACAGATTTATCCTTTGCCAGAAACTGTGTCCACGGAAAATCAGAAAATGTTTTTTGGCTTATTCCCATTCTGATTGAACAAAGACACTGTACATGAGCTTTACTGCACTTAATTTCCCCCCGTGCTCTGACACATCTGAAACTACTCCATTCTTTTTGTTGCTTCCTGTTCTCACTTCTAAGCATTTCAAGAGACAGTTGAATATTATGAAATGAGATTGTAATTGTAAAAAAAAAATAAAAATAAAAACCTACTTCAAAATACATCTTAAACATCTATGTGACAGATGCTGGGGTACTGCCCAAAGGTTAAAGTGGACACATTTAGCATCTGTTATTGAGTCACCATGACACAGATTAGAACACTATGTTTGTGTCTAGATTATCTGATATAAACACATCCGGGTGACTGTTCTGGGATTAATTTGCTGATCCTGACAGTTGTGTACTATCACCTCATTGTTATCGGGTCCTCACAGGGTTTGCTGGCAATTCCGCAACTGCCTCCCCCATTCAGCTGAAGGGAAATAAGAAAAACGGGAAGGTCACACTTCTGAAGTCATCTTGACCATGTGCTTAACATTTACATCGCAAAAATAATGGAATAACGCTGTGATCACAGGCACATGGCATGAAGGACAGAAACCTTTGCTCTTTTGCAGTGCAAACACCTTCTTGTGCAAAATCTGGCTTAGATCTTCTTTTCCCAACTCCATGAGATTTGTTCCTCCTTCTCTTCTAGGACGCCAGCAACTCGGCCTCTAGCTGGAGTTCACTATGAGAAACTATTCTTGATGAAGCTGTGGTACCGCATTCTGAATGCTTACCCTGAATATCTGTCTCTGCTCTTTCCATAATAATTTCCATTTTGGCCTCCTGCCTCTACCAGTCAACACAACCTGCCCCTTTCTGCAGGCTGCAGTTATCACTTCCTTCAACTTCCAATGAAAAATTACGGGGGGAAAAGTAGCTCATAAAGTCCATTATAACAAGAAGAAGAGTTTATATAATGGATTCATTTTTTCCCATTTGATTCTAGGGAGGACTACATGATTCCAGGGATGCATTGTGGTCCAGAAGTTTTAATGTCACTGAAATCCAAATCTTTCAAAAACACTGGAATATGAACTTTGACTGTATAGCCCTTTAAATAAAAATAGCATTTTTACTACTATAGTCTTCCCAAGTGCCTGCTTCTTCCTAGTACGTTTCCCATCCTCATACTCTATGTTTTTGCAGCTGGCAATTGACACTGCCAATGAGCCTTTATGTTCAATGTTATTTAATATATTCCCACCAGAAAGCTATTTTTACTATTCAATTTCAGTATCTTTTTGAAGTGTCTTGCATATAAAGTTCATATCTTAATTTGCATTTTTCCCATAGAATAAGTAAATAAAGATTCAAGCAACTATTTTGAAAGAGTCTGGGTTTGTTTGCTGACAGAGAGAGAGTTTTATAGAACAGATAACTGCTTTTTACTGCAAAAAAAAATGCATTTGTTCCTTTATGGTTCAGATGGCTATACTAGAGTTAGCTGGTATAGCATCATCATAATGCGATGGTGCTTGGAACTGCATTTGCAATTAAATTTTTGGGCTATGGAGAAACAACATGCTCAGTTATATATGGCAGAATGAAAAATCCTCAAAATACTGCCCCATTCTACAGAACTGGCTCCCGCACAGCTACAGCTAGTCCTTCCAAAAGGAATCGTTATGGACCTGTATGCACATGCCCTTTTTCCATGCAACTGGCATTTCCTGGGCTGGCATCGTGCTGTCGCTGAGCTCAACAGCCTCCATTCCCATGATATTCCAGCAGCCTCCTCGTTCGGAATGACCTCCTCCCTTTCCTGCGCTGTCACAGCCGCAGGCTGATGCAGCGGGAAACCCAGCCCTGCATCTGGAGGGAAGCGCAGGCTGTTCCGTGGCTCAGCACCATTTTTTTGCACTCTTTTCACTCTTACGTTGTTGAAACAAGGCCAAGGCCATTCGAGTCCAGTGATCTCATAATCCTTTACGGAATTTCACACTTACAAGACTCAAAAAAATCCAGCTGCCTCTGAGTACAGCAGCAGTCCGGATTACAACTCGTCCGTCCGTCTACTCTTGCACTGTACCGTGCACCACAATGCTGGGGATGGTTTTTTGTCCATATTGCTCGCAAAGCTGTTATTAAAATGGTCTGATTCTGTGTTTGAAGAGTGGATGTGATTTACACACAGCTGCTCGGGACATCTGATATGACGGCAATATTTGCTATCACTGCATTACAATAAGATGTAAATATGTTTCCTGCTATAGGCTCCTAAGCAAATGCCCTCTAGCCCCTTCCCTGGACTGAGAAAAATTCTGTTCACACACAGCCAGTAAAAATACTATGACCTCTTTAACAATCTTCAAGCCAATACTTTCTGCTTAATTTGAGAAATAATCGTATGTGGCTACTGAAATAACGTTTGTGTTTTATCTGTGTTGCTCCCACCGAAGGCTGGATTATCTGGTTCACATCCATTTCAACACAGGAAGGTTATAACAGGGCAGACAGCAATCTGGACTTTATTGGCTGGGAAAACTGACCTCATAAATCTGACTCAATACATCTGTCCTTTCAGGCGGCCGTGGATATGCCCATGCATTGAGCTGGCTATGTGCCTGCTCGGTGGTGGATCAGCTTCTGTGGCTACTGCAGTGAAGATTTTCCACTTCCCTCTCTTCTCTAGGAAAATAAATACATTGCAAGAAGTGTAGAAAAGATGACAGGTTTACGATTGCTTGTGGCTGCCAAAAAGAGCCAATGTGAGGAAGCCACTGATAAATAGTCAAGAAGCCACTAAAACTAAGTACAGCATCAAACCTTCAATATGTCTTTTTCTCTAAACAAGCACTGACTCTGCTCTCATCACTGAGCACACCAGAGAGCCCACGAATGAAGCACATCACTGTATCATATTGCAGCTCAGCTCACATCCCAAATATCTTACAGCTTCCCCTTCTGGACCAGGAGATTGATATTTATCCCTTGAAGCCTGTTAAAAATATCAAAATTTCAAACAGACGAAGTTTAAAGTAGGGGGTAAAGGAGCCTTGATATGAAACTTCAGAAGAAGTGCTGCTATTATACTTTATCTGGAAAACTCACACCATATAACAGAGATTGGGAAGAATGAAAAATTATTTTAGAAAATTCCTCTCCTGTCTGAGACGTTCTTTTGCAATAGACCCACAGGTAATTTCAAGGCTGATAAAGATTTCCATTGCAAATGTCTGACTTAGTTGCTAGCTGCATAACAGCAGTAAACTAAATTCATACGAAGCCCAGCATCTGCACTGAATAATGCTGGTTTCAGGCATTGCTATTTAACTGCATGGCGAGACAGAAGATTAAACAGCAGCTTAGTTTCCGTACTACAGATTAATTCAGCAATCTAGCTGCTTGCACTGGAATGGGCTCATGCTATTGATCTATTTTTCTGCTGCTTATTGAGAGGACAGAGCGGACCGATCAGCGTTGAAGTGACTCCACCTCCCAGCAGCTCTTCCAATAGGGCAGGATAAGTTAAGATGATCATGGGAACAGCAGCTGACAGCCTAATCCAGAGAACCCATTGATTTCTGCTGTCTGTTTACTCCCTGGGCTTTAATTGAATTTTGTGGTTCAGTAGTGGTTGGAGGCCATGCTTTCGGAGTCAGCTAAAGTACAAAGTAAAAAAGTTAAGGCAATGGGAAAAAAAAAAATCAAATTCTTGAGTTGCGTCCAACTGGAATTGGACAAAAATAGCCTCAAAGATTCTCATTGCAAATTTGACTCTGGAATGAAGGTTGTGTTTTTTTGTTGTTGTTGCTTTGGTTTGGGTTTTTCTTTTTTTGCGCTCAACTCTTCCTTGCAATACGGGGAATGTGAAAAGAAGAATACTGGGAAAGAGAATTTTTCTTGTTCCCAGCTAGCAGGTTGAAATTCTTAGGGGGTCTGGAAGCTTTGAGGATCTCAATCGTGACCAGGTCCCAGAAGAAACTTATCACGGCGGGACAATTTGCTGTCAATCATCTCATAAATAAATGCTTCCTTTGCCAGTCGGGATAGAAATTGGTTTCCTTGGTCTCTCATCAACACACTGTAAATGCTAGTAATTTACACGCTGGACATTTAAAAGCATTGCAACATTGATTATCATACTGAGATAAATGGAGAGATTTGAAAATAAAGACTAACTTCTACTCCAGCATTGGGCAGGGTCTTCACATGCGCTGTCTTTCCCTGTCCTTAATTAATTCCACTTTCATTTAAGTAATAGCATTTCGCATCATGTGAGAACATGGCCCTGCACCTCTCTTTCTGCCTGACCCGGGGAATGTCTTTAAGAATCTAGGAGCAGAGATTCACAAACGTCCTCAAAGAGTTCGATGCCACATTCCAGTATCTCCCTATTCCCCACTGTTCCAGGCGAGCAGGAGGCAATTGAAATTTTTCTTTTTAGAAGGGCTGTCACAAAAACAGTCCCATTCCAAAATGACTGAATTGTGCTGTATTATTTTTCAAAAGTTCAATTGANGATGCCACACTCCAGTATCTCCCTATTCCCCACTATTCCAGGCGAGCGGGAGGCAATTCAAACTCTTTTCTTTTTAGAAGCGCTATCACAAAAACAGTCCCATTCCAAAATGACTGAATTGTGCTGTATTATTTTTCAAAAGTTCAATTGACTAAAGAACTGATAAGCTGTATATATATAAAACTAACCTATTTCTGTAAAAAGAAAGGAAAGAGAGGACACATGGCACTTCTCACTTCAACCATAACATTGATAAGATGACTTGTAATATGCTCATAGGAGGTTATGGTTTGCATAGAGTTTGGGTAAGTTTGTAAGATGTCCACAGAAGAATTACATGAATAAAATCAAGATCTGAAGAGTGAAGCAGGTACCATTTTAACCTCCTGTAAACAGCCCTGGAGCTGCCACCTTCCTTACTCTGAACACACATTGCTGATGCCAGTCTACATCAATCGGTATGATAGTTCAATGAGAGATATAGAAATGGTAATCAGGCCAAAAATCCATATAAGCTGAGTTTGCAAAATGCTATGCAATAACATTTGAGGTCTGGTTTCTAACAGTACTTCCAGCTTCCACAAAAAGAGTTCCAGTGTCTAGAGGAATATATATTTTTAAAGAGCAGAATCAGAAGGGTTCTTTTCTTTATGGAAAAAAAAGACCTTTGGTACAAAGTGAAATTCATAAATTTGCATTCTGCTCTTATTATAGTAACATTTATAATTCCTAGGTAAGATTCCGAGCAGAATGACTTTAGCTATCTGACAGGCTGCGTTTGGAATGATACACATTTTGGAAAGGCTTATGGAATAACAAACGCAATCTAAAACTCTTAAAATTGTATTTGCATGACCTGAGGAGAATACTAAGAAGAGAAAAATCCAAAATACCGACATTCCCATTTTGCATAATGGAGAATAATTTTAAAATGTGATGTGATTCAGCGCTTCAAATGAATCACAGCGGAGGAAAGAGAACGGTGTCAAGAGACCTAGCAGGACGTCAGGAGGCCACGTGGAGCCAGCGTGGAGCCAAGCTTTCAGCACGGCAGATAGTGGGTATTTATGCAGAAGGCAGGCGTGACACTCTCCATAAGGCATCCGCATGTCCGTGTCTAGTCACTCACTGTGCTTCATAATCTTTCGGGATGCAAGAAGAGGAAATGCGGTGTAAGTCTTCAGGAATTGCAGGATTGTCTGCATTTTTCCCCCACGTAGCAATCGTAGGATGGACCAGGTGCAGGAGCAGCTCACCACGCAAATGTCATGCCCTGCAAGAAGGGGTGAGCAGCAAACTTACGGCATGTGCCAAGACTCTCACGTATGCAATAGTTGCAACAGTCAGGCTGAAGGCTTAATGTGAAGCATATTGTATAATTTTCTTGGTGCTCTGTCATCAACAGAATCACAGGATGGTTGAGGTTGGAAGGGACCTCTAGGGATCATCTAGTCCATTCCCTGCCCCAGTAGGGACACCCAGAGCACGGGGCACAGGGTGGCATCCAGGTGAGTTTGGAAGATCTCCAGTGAAGGAGCCTCCACAGCCTCTGGGCAGCCTGTGCCAGGGCTCGGGCACCCTCACAGGAAGGTTCTTCCTCACATGGAGATGGAACCTCCTGTGTTGCAACTTGTACCCATTACCCCTTGTCCTGTCAGCGGCCACCACGGAGAAGAGTTTAGCCACATTCTCCCTACGCTCTCCTCTCAGGTATTTGTACATATTGATCAAATCTCCTCTCCATCTTGTCTTCTCCAGCCTGAACAGGCCCCGCTCGCTCAGTCTTTCCTCATAAGATAGATGTTCAAACCCTTAATCATCTTCGTGGCTCTACGCTGGCCGCTCTCCAGCAGCTCCACGTCCCTCTGGTCCTGGGGAGCCCAGAGCTGCCCCCAGTGCTCCAGGTGCCTCCCCAGAGCTGAGCAGAGGGGCAGGATCCCCTCCTGGCCCTGCTGGCAACGCTCCTCCTGCTGCAGCCAGGAGCCCATTGGCCTTCTTGGCCACCAGGGCCCTTTGCTGTCTCATGGGCAACTTGGTGTCCTCCAGGATTCCCAAATCCCTCTCCCTGGAGCTGCTTTCCAGCAGGTCAGCCCCTAGTCTGTGCTGGTGCCTGGGGTTATTCATCTTCATGATGCACTTGTCCTTGTTGAACCTCATGAGGTTCCTCTCTGCCCAATTCTCCAAACTGTCTAGGTCCCCCTGAACGGCAGCACTCTGCAGTTTTTTCCTGGCATCCTCTTCCTCTCTTCAAAGAGATAAAATAATAATAAAAAGTAATTATTATTCTCCAGGTTCTTTATGACCTGTCCTCATCGAGGTAACAGGCTCTCACTTGCTGCTGAGAAGCTGATGCCTGCTCCTCACCAACCCCAAGGCAACTGCCACTGCTGTGCAGTGCAGACAGGTTGTCCTCTGCTGTTCCCTGTGCTGTTTTGCTTGAATGAGAAGAGTGTCCCCGTCAATTCAGCGTCCTGATTCAGATCCTTCTTTACTACAGCATTAAAAATGGAAAGATCCTACATTGTGCTGAAACAACATCCCATTTTGCAGCCCATACCTTTCCTTTTGACCACTCAGCATCACACGTGCTCTCCTTACTGTTTTCAGGTTCTTTCTTCAGATTGAGAGGTCTTTGATGTCTTGCTTTTGTCCCACTGGATTTTCTCCCTGAAATCTTTTAATCAGAGATCATTAAACAAAGGCCCAGCTAGAACACATCTTCTGAAGTGTCTTGTAGTCCCAGGCCCCATTCTAGGATTTGGCTCTATCCAAAAACTGCCACTTTGCTCCATGCTGCTTGTTCTGACCTCTCAGTTTGTTATCTTACATGGACTAAAGTTTGAAACCTGCTGCTTTGAGCAGTCCACATCTGATACACTTATTTTCTTCTAAACTTATCTAAACTAAAACAGCTCAGGTCGAGTCCTTTGCATTTGGGCATTTCCTAGTTCAACTTTCCAGGACTCCTCTACTGCATCATTTATCCTACCACCACTATCTACGTTGAACTGATGGAGGAGCCGCATCAGTTCCACACAACTTTGTGTGGACAGGTTGATAGAAGACCTTCTTCAAGCAGGTATCAAACACTGAACAGCAGCCACTGTGGATCAGGCAGGTAATCTACTTTTCTTGACTCAGGCAAAATCTGATGTATGTTAAGAGTGTCATAGATATCTTTCAAAGACTTTTATAGTATTATATACTGAAAAAAATATGAAACATGCATGTTGATTTCTTTAATAAGTATGTAGTAGAAAGTTAAATAAATGCAATTATAAAGGCATTTCAGTAAGTGACAAGATGGGATTCCAACTCTAACAAACTCAATGCACCACTTGTCTCATTATGGACATACTAAGAAGACCCAGATGATGCCCTCTGTCTTGGCTGCTATTCATCCTCTGCAAAATAATTAACTCATTGATTTCAAGCCTAAAAAAAAACAATGCAAATCTCACAGCCACAGGATATTCACATCTTCTGTAGGGATTCTTATTCTTTACTAATGTGTAGAATAAGTTCTTGTTTGCTGAGCACTACATGGCTGCATTATGTAAAACCACTGCTAGCAATATCAAAACATATTAAAAGTTTAACTAAGACAATGTGTTTCAGAAGAATTTGCTTTCTTTGGAGCTGGAATGTCCCCATAAAAAGGCATGATCTGTACTAGACTGAGCTGTCCAATGATCTGCAAACACTGCACATTGTGTCCTGGAGTAAACCCTGCTTTCTTCTAACCCAAATTGGTTTGGATTCTTCCTGTGCATGCAAAGAACATTTCTGAATAATACTAAAGCTACATGTTTTTAACCTGCATTTTGATTTTTGTGGTTGCCTTATGCAAAGTGTTCTCAGTTTTTAGTGACTGCAAGTCTATTGATAATGCTGCCGAATCTCTTCACTGTACTTTTCATTTTTTCCCCTCCTTTTTTGAGGGTGGGATGTTAACATGGCCCCGAAAAGCAGACCCATTGCTGTTTCCAAGACTTGTCCCATTATCCTGCCTGATTTGACCAAAAATGGTATTTTTCCCCAGATTCTCCCTCTCTAGCCCTGTATTTTTCAGATAGACCTCTGCAGCATACAGTGGTACAACTGAACACATGCGCACTCTTAATTTCTCTCTGCACAATACATTATTTCACTCCTCTCTCCTTCTCAGCGTGCCTCTTACCTCTCTTTCGCCTCATACTCTGCTGTGCCCCTCCTCATCTGCTATAATTTAACCATTTCTCCTGAAAGTTTTGAATTCCCCAGTTCTTCTCACTAACCCTTCCTGTTAATACCTATATATAATACCTATATATATTGACATTAGAGTACCAGACAGGCAAGCACGCATGATGTCAGAGTAAGTGAGTCGGTGGAGAGGTTCACTTAACTGCTGATGAAGGCTGGGGGATTTTAATTTCACAGACTTTGAGAAGATTCATCCAGCAATGCAGAAGTGGAAACAAAACAACTTCTGTATTACTGGGAGGAATATCTGGTACCATGAGCGCTACGGTCCTACCAGGGTTGACTCCATGCCAAGTTTTCCTCATGGCAAAACTGAGAAGTTGTGTCTTCATTCAGTTTTTGCCTTAGAATGTTCCTCACACACAGAACTCTGCCTTTTACTACACAAAAACTTAACATACATAAGCACTTACACTGGCTCCGTCCAAAGGTAGTTCTGGCGTGGAGCTCTGTCTCCAACAGTGACCAGAAGATATGCAGAAAAACAGTGCAAGAAACAGGGAAAGTGCAGAACAACTCTTCCTTTCATATACCCTCCCAGTTTACTGCCTTTTTTAGTAGTAAAAACAAGTTATAACTTTGGCAGAGTGTCCCAGCTTTTTACACTTTCACCATTCCTATTCTTGTTACACAATACAGGGCTCAGGTCCTGGAAGGCGAGTATGACACGAAATGCATTTAAAGCATGGCGTTAAACATGATCATTTGCACTTCTTTTCAGCCTTTCCCCCAGATTTCTTCATCATACACCCCTAAAGGACAAGAAGACACCAGGCACAGAAATGTCGAAGGGCAAATCCACCTTTTGACTCCCACGGTGGCAGGATGCTTCCAACGGGGCACACTCCTCAGGGCAGTTCAAGTGTTTGACAGCCTGGGACTTCAGTCCTTAAGAATCAAATGCATTTCACTGCAAACCTGATATTTAGCCTGTGCTCCTTATTTCTTACCAGCATTTCCTACCATATATTTTGTACCTCCCCTGCATATTACACCCTTGCAGTATAACTGACTGGACTGCTGCTAAGTGCATAAGCCAGAGGCAATCACAGCTGGACATGAAAGTTTTTATTTGTGTGTGTATATACAATATTTATAAATGCAGAAGATGAAACCCTTAGAGAATAGTGATACCCTGACATGGAAGAAGAAGAAAGAGACCAAAAAATAGTGATGATTGTCTTAATAAAAAAAAAAAAAAAAGGAAAAGCATGCATGCATGTTGGGGGTGGAATGCAATCCTCCAAAAGAGCCAGGACTATCTGCTCTTAGCAACAGCGATGGATTGGTGTTCAGCCTGAAACATAATTCACATGCCTGAAGTTGCAGGAAAGATCTGATCTTACTAAAAGGCTTTGTCAATGTAGAATCGAAACCCAACAGGAAAAACCAGCAACCAGCCTCATAATCTAATAGTACTACTATTTTCAGTGAAAAAAGCCACTGCAAAAAAGGGACATTTTACACTTAATTACTGTGAATCTAGTCTGCAGACTTAGCCTGTTGCTCGCTCTCCATAGGGCTGTACAAGGCTGTATGTCCCTCAAAACTGTCAGTCTCTTCAAGCACGTTTCCCTTTTATAATAAAAATAACATTTTGAAAGTAAAATTGCTCCATGACAAGTATAAATAACAGAGCACCAGCTGCAGTGATTAGCTTGCAAGAACTGCCATAATTCAATGCTAATGAGCTGAAATTCACACTTGCAGAATATCAAAATGATTTCTTCACGTGGGGGAAGGATTTATTTTTAATCAGTATTATTATTACTTCTTTTATTCCCCCTCATCTTCAAATGAGCATGTAGCTCACGACATGACTAGACTGCTGTTTTATCATATGTCACCACTGCTAACAAACATCACAGAGCTCAAAGCATTTGAGAAAACGTCTGCCTGGAGAAATCACATAGACAAATCTTGGGGCATCTGCCTCTATTCCCAAGTCCTGTGGGCAGTCCTAGTCTCAGGAAGGGCAGAATGGCCTTTTAAAAGTTTTAGAGAAGGACAAGAGACATGAATAAGAAGACGGAACAGCTGCTTTATGAGGAGAGACTAGAAAGGCCGAAGTTCTTTGGTTTGGAGAGGAAGAAGGTGGGGAGAGATACAATGAAGGCTTAAAAAATTCAGTATTTACTGGATAAGGTCAGTGTGGAAATGCAGTTCAGGAAACCTGACAATACTAAAACCTGTGGACACTCATGAAAACATAAATGAGATCAGTTTGAAACACATAAAAGAAAATACTTTGTGGAAATGATAGTGAATTTCTAGACTGTGTTGCCACAAAAGGCTGTGGAAGCAAATAGTGTCTGTAGGTTTAAAGAACCAGACAAATTTATGGAAGGCAGCACCATGCAGATATAAAAAGATTTAGGATGGGGCATTCTCCTCAATATCCCTACCTCAATGTGGAATTTCAATGTGGAAATAAAGGGCACAGAGTGCAGATAAATGCAAGGCTTCAGATCTTGCCCTAAATCCTCCCTTCTATTGTCACTGCTGTTGATAGAGTACTGCCTATTTAGGCCAATAGTGCTTTTCTTAGGAAATTTAGAAATTTCTGCTCTAGCCATTAAACATTCTTTTCTGTTTCTATATCTTTATTGAATCATCAGAAAGTGTTCATTTATTACAGAATACGGACTAAAAAGTGGATGATTTCATATGTTGGTAAATGAAGAGTAACAGCGCTGGTTTTAATTGCAGCCCCATGATAGAGCGCTAGACACGGAGTCAAAACCTGGTGTGCAGCAACACCTGAGTGTGCTCCTCCTCCTTACACATCCCGAGGAGAAACAGTGTTTGAGGGAACTCCTGCACATGGGATGTTTTTTCTTTTGCAGAAACTGAATTCAGTTTAAGGAAATTAAATCTTGAATGATTGCAATCTCCCTAAAGGACTGCCTCTAACATTCCGGGTAATGAACGTTGATCCATTTATGGTAAAGCACAGGCAGCTTAAAAAATTCACAAAACTGAAGTGTTTGCAAAATTCAAGTTCAAAGTTTGACTAAATTTTGCTAGAAGAAACTAATTTGATTGATTTGGCTAGAAGAAACTTCAGTTTCTTCTGCTGAGACCCAGATACTCTCTTGAAATCTTTCCATAAAATTGATGACCCAAAAGAAAGATGTTTTAGGCAGAGTATTTACTGGAAAATATGCAGGCCAGACAATCTGGACCTCTTATGAGTATATTCAGAGGGGTGAGCAGGTAGTGAGAGTTCATGAAAAGCTTGATTTTACCCCTAAGGGATTTTGTACACCAGCAATCTGAATGTAGAATTGTCTTACCTCCTTACCAACATTTAAGCAACAGGCAACCTTTCCTGGTAATGTGGGATTCACCTTTGGTAATCTCCTTCATAAC
Organism: Crypturellus undulatus; assembly: GCA_013389825.1. Taxonomy (NCBI): domain Eukaryota; kingdom Metazoa; phylum Chordata; class Aves; order Tinamiformes; family Tinamidae; genus Crypturellus; species Crypturellus undulatus. Next base: position 25,836 of record VWPW01006128.1, read on the forward strand.
AGAAGGCCAAGGGCACCATGAATTTCTTTAGAACACACTAGAAAAGGAAGTTGCTTTTGAGGGAGAATCTTTAGTACAGGGCTCATAGGATGTNGCAGGTAGTAAGAGTTCATGAAATGCTTGATTTTACACTTAAGGGATATTGTACACCAGCAATTTGAATGCAGAATTGTCTTATCTCCTTACCAAGACTTAAGCAACAAGGCAACCTTTCCTGCTAACACAGGATTCACCGTTTGTAATCTCCTTCGTAACAGAAGGCCAAGGGCACCATGAATTTCTTTAGAACACACTAAAAAAAGGAAGTTGCTTTTGAGGGAGAATCTTTAGTACAGGGCTCATAGGATGTTCCCAAATCTCTTGGTTTTCAGGACCTCTGAAGCATCCCTCAGTTACAACATGCTGCCTTGTGGGGGTTACCTCTGCATCGGGCTCTGCAGTCTCTCCTGTTCAATATCCTTGTGCCTCAGCAAGACCAACTGATGCAGACGAAGGGCTAGTTTTGCAACCCTGCAGGAAGCAAAAAATCTGATATGATCATATGTCATCTGCCCACTAACACAGCAAAAATAATCAGGTTATAATACTCAGCCCCTGTAAATATTAGTACTGGCTCTAGGTGGCTGCCAGCAATCAGGAGTTGGTAGCAAGGTGTGGTTGTACTGCCAAGGTATTCTCAGCACCTCAGAGTGCATTATATTATGCACACATGCTCAAGTCAAACTTCAATTTCTGTTAATTTCCATTAGAGCATGGAAAAAGAGTAATGAAGAGAGAGAGGAGAAAAAATGAGGCCCATTTCATAGATCAAACGGCAGGGAAGAGTCATTCTCTACCAGAGTCAATGCTCTTTGGTCCCAATTCCTTTGCAGCAAGTGGAGAAGCAGTGCTAGAAGCAGAGGTTTCTCAGGGAACCCACACGTGAGAGCCTCACTATATAATGACAAGTGACAAGTGATGTGTTCGAGCCTCCTAGAGCACGTTCTCATTTCATGACGCTGGGCACGTCAGCCTTGAAACAGCCACGAGCAGGGCGCTAGCGGTGCTGCTGTCCAAGAACGGATTCTGGTAGGATAGTCCCTAGCAGAACAATCGTGCTTATTCCCACTCAGTAAAACAGGGAAACACGCTTCTGACTTCAGCTCTTGAAACGCTCCTGTCATGGGAGCATATGCGAAAGATACCCCGGATTGCATGTGGTTATAAAACTGTGTCAAAGGAGCTTTTGTCCACAAGAGGCTCACAAGTCCATTCGGAGGGAACCCAGACTGACAACTCTTTGTGGTTTCCACAATGACTTCAGACTCCAAACCAGCCACTGGCTCAGTCAAGTGCAATAAGCTATGCCCAGGGACAAAGCTATTCAGCTACAACCTTTATCCTCCTATAGAAGAGCGCTCGACAAATATCTGAGTTCTGATTTTCAAAATTCAGAGTTCCTTTTATGTTTTAAGCGGCATATATGTGCTAGTTTTACCCTTACTACAAACCAATAGTAAGTGCTGAAGTATTCTAACAAAACTGCAGGCTTGAGTATTCTAGAAATTATTGTAGTTACTGTAACTTTCCAAATAAATTATCAGGCAGAAACCTCTATTGCACCCAAAGAATCCTATGTAGAGTTATTCTTGTAGCTCTGCTTTGCTTATACACCACTACTGTATGAATTATATTCTGTTTGCAGCAACACTTGGACACTCAATAGATTTGTGCTATTTTTACTGGGATCAAGCTTTTGAGATGTTCTACTTTTTAGCAAAATGGTTTGTGTTTACGGTACCCTTTACCCATAACCAAAAGGGAAAGAACAATATTAGTGCAAACCATTCCCATAATTCAACAAAACTCAATGTTTCCTATCACAATTTGGTATGAACTGCAGTACGGTGGTATTTGTACTGAATGTTGGTATTTGTATTGAGGTGTTTGGTATGAAATGCATTACGTACAAATCAATTTCTTGATGTGGCTAAGCTGCATTCTCTATGTATTATTGATTCAACCAAAGAGCCATGGGGCATAAACAGTTAAAAAATATTTACAGGAGACTGAGCCCTGCAGTAAATCAGTAATTAACTTGTTTTTATGACCTATTTAATCAGGACCCATCAGTGAGCTTCTGCTTTATTTCTTATAGCTTCTGCCCTGCACATAACACTAAAAGGTAACGCCACACCAACTAACAAAGCCAGAACAGAACTCTCATCTCCCAGATTTTTTGTTTTTAAAACTAAGACAAGAAGAGAATTTGTGTTGTGACCATCCCTTCTGGTACCTTGGTAAATACTTATTTGGCGAAATGTGCATTAGCTTCCTACAGGCAACTATTTAGGGTTAAGTTTAATATCCCTTTACCCTGAATTCAGCTTTAGGACTAGAGCTCTCAGACAAGCTTATATAAGACAGCAGTGCTCTATTTTCTGGAAGTTTTTACACTGAAAATGGTGAATATTGTTTTAGGTAAAACAGACTATTCTACATTTTTACAGCATCAATAGAGATGTTTAAAACTCTTATTGCATTCCCATCCAGATAGCTCCAGATTATTTTCGACAAATCTTTTTTTTCATAGTAACTCCAGCTTTTCATATGAACACAGTCACTTCCAATAAAACAAGATGTGCTTGTTTCAAGCTCACAGAGTACCACATCCCCATGGTATATAAGAAACATTACTATCCCTAAGTTACTTTGCCTTCTTCTGTACACCTTCACATAGCACCCTCCATACATCTTTCCTTTCCCTGAAGGATTCTGAGTAGGAGTCTCTCCAGATATCTGCCCTCTTCTGGATGCAATCAAAAGATGTTTGATTATTTCTGCATTTGTAAAATGCAGCTGTCTGTTTTTCAGTACAGGACAATCTATCTTTGTGTCTCTAAGAAATGGCAAAGGTTACACCACACTAGCATGAGAACTATGAAATTCCAGGTGTCTGCTTCATAGCTCTATTAATAAAGTTCCTTTCGTTTATTTAGTCAGCCTGCTTTCTACTGCCTTTTTTAATGTCTTACGTAATATTTCACTTTTGCTTTTCTTCTCTGTATTTTTCAGTGCTTAAAACACACTGATGCTTTCTGGTAAAGCACTTAATTTTCCTTCACAAAAATAATGGAGAAATATTTTCATATTTCTCTATTGCTCATGGAAAGCATGTCAAGCACAGGTTATTATGGCTGGAAGGGGCTTCATATAATCTTTTCCTCCACCCAACATCAGGACAAACTATTTCTTTGTTACTCCTCATCAGTGTTTATTTGGCTAGCCCTGCTAAAAACATCTGATACTGCGGATTGCAAAATTTTGCAGACAATCTGTTCATGAATTTAACGTTAGTTTTTCCTTACGCTTGTTCGCAAACTCACGACACGAGTAAAGGGCTCTGCCAATCGCTTTCATAAGGACCCATTCATCAGCGAGCTGGCTATTTGCTTTTGGGAGCTCTCATCTTTAAACGCACCGCGAATATTAAGATGCAAAGCAGAAATGCTGCAGACGGAAAGTACTTTAAAGGCGATTTTCAGTTCTTGACAGTGGAGCCGGGAAGCTGAAGCTTTTTCTCAGTCGCAGAGGCAGTGCACGCTTTGAAACTTTCACTGCACATCTGTGCATCACTGCATGGACTAGGCGCCAAGCCAACGGCTGGATTCCTACGAGTCCATGCAGCTCCCACACGTTCGCAGCACTAGGACCCAGAGGGAGCTTAATTCCTGTGAGTCAGTGCAGCTCGCTGAGCCCTGGAAGCAGTGAATGAGGCTGGAAAGGCAGAGGGAATGTGAATGGCTCTTCTGGCTTGGGAAAGTGTCCACGGACTAGGGTGCTGCAGACTACAAAACAGCCCGGACACCCCGCAGGATTCCCTCTCCCTCCAGGGTTGAATGATAACAGCTCCGAGGTGAGTGACCCCGCAGCAGCCAAGGGGATTTCACAAAGAAAGTAACGTTGCTCTTGCATCAGTTGTGGAAGTTTCGTGGCTTTAAAATTTGTCACTGCTTTTTGTGCTGTACTGGGATTTTGCTGTCTTAAAGGGGTGAAGATGGGATGTTTTTGAAACATGGAGTGCTCGCTGCTTAAAAGGAACGTTTGTGCAGAGCAGCTTGATCTAGTAAGACCGAAAATTGCATGTACTAATGCAGTTTAAACTCTGTGCACATCTGGAAGGTGTTCATAAAGCATTTGTGGCTTAGTTCAAAGCTTGAAATGTATCCTTAGTAAAAGCAGCTTAATCTTACCTTAACAGTAAGCATTTTTACTCACTGTTTTTCATCTGGGTAAATCAGACCTTACTTTCATTTGCACAGGTACAGGAGTTAACTTCTATACAAAAATGTTTTGCTGTCTTGGTTTTGAGTATTAAGATTTGTTTAACTCTTTCCTTCTTTTCAAAGATAATTCTACTCTAGCTAAAAACTCCTTTCTTGCTTTTAAAAAAATAAATTAGAGCTACGGTAATTTCAAACGTAATTGGCAAAAGGCAGAAGCCTTGCAGCTATAGGCAGAGCTGCAGTTCACTTCAGACTGTGTGATCTCTAAATGCACTTGGAAAAGATTACAAACTGCCTGCTGCCTGCTTGTTAGTGACAGGATGGAACCGATAGTGTTTATTGATTTATCCTGGGTGATAACAACACTGTTTTATCTGATTCACCAGTCAGAGACAAGAACGGGAATCCCAGTGAGGGAGAGGGAAGGAATTTGTGTGCCAAGAACAAGAAGTGTTTGTGCTCCACTTGTTTTCTTTACTTTAAATTCTCCTTATACGCTCAACAAGTCTTAGAAAAACAGTCAAAGGGAGTGCGCTTGTCAGGCTGGTTTTTCCAAGTTGTCACAACTTGGAAGTTGCATTTTAACTGCGAGGCAGATAATTCCTGAGCGTTTTCATGCATTAGCGTGTTACAATAAAGCCTCTTGGGCACTTTTTTGCTAGGCTAAAAGAGAATGTGACAATTATGTGCAAAAAGATAGGCAGGAAGCTGACTTGCCTGTACAGTCATATTCTTTGCAGCTTGGGGCCTCTTCAGGTATTATGGAAAAGACGTCCTTTAAAATGCTTTGGACAACTACCATCTCCTATTTGTGCAGAACTCCCAAGATTACAACAGTGTCTGCGTTTTCACACGCACACAGAAAAAAGATTAGGGGCTGAAGGGATGAAGAAAATAAAATGGAGCGTCCACGTGAGCAGGATTAAGAAAGATTTGGCCCTTATATTAATCATTAGGTGTATGAATCATTTGCTAAAAACTCTCCGCAAGGTCTGCAGGATATTTCTTCTGATGAATGTGTGCAGCCAAGTAACAGCAATTTCATATCCTGATCAAGCCCAGCCAGTCACTCCAAAGGGATCTGTCAGCCTCACAACAGGGTAGCTCAGAAAGTAACCCTGGATTCTTACTCATGATTTTCACATCCTCTTAGCTTATCAGCGTGCATTTTCTCACACAAAAGCTGAAGTTATCTCCTCAGACGTCTTCTTTTGAGTTCTGCGGAGAATTACAGAGCACAAATGATCATTCTAACCCCTATGCTAAGCTATTTGATGTGATTGTTACTTAGAATGATTAGGCTATCTATGGAATCACTTCGAAATATTAATCTAAAAAATCAACTTAGAAAAATGTGTAAAATGCTCAATAAGATAAAGACTTTTAAGTGAAAAACCCTTTCTTTAATGACATTTGTATGACAGCAGGATAGATAAAACTAGATATGTAAAAAGTAGATTGCTGCAATCCATAGAATAACATCTCATAATTTCACCCCTGATCATTTACAAAATGCAAATTTTGTAATACAAATATCATTAATCAGTTCTGTCTTTCTGCAAAAATTATCTTTAGATCTGACAGAGGCTATCATTATGTATTAATTAACATTAATTGCATTAAACTGAAGGAATCATTTGGAAAATACGTAGATAATTTTAAGGAGGTAATATGGTTCTGTCATATTTGTGTGCTGTTTTAGTCATATATTTCAAAAGCAAACCTTGCTCTTAAAATAAAAGGGGTAAAATAATTAATAATTTCACTGCAAAAGATGTAATATTCCAACATCACAACCTACTCAAGCCACTACTGCTGGTAGTGGCTTGAGAAATGTTTGTCCAGCCTTTCAATCTTAGCCCACTAAAAGCTAGGGAGCTGCAACACCTTTCAAAGCGACTACACCAATGGGGACCTCTGCTGGCAACTGCTCCCTCACCAAAAAATTGCTCGAAAAGTGGCCGTGAAATAGCACATTTATTAGATTAGTCAATACAGTTAGAGAAATGTAAGGTACTGCTCTTCCCACAAGACTTGCCTCATTCAAATGAGGGGTGAGGATACATTCAACAACGATGCTACAGCTCCTTTTTTTATTTTTTCCCCACGATGAAGCAAAGAAGGAAGAAATTTGCCAGGAAATCATATTGGCTTGATGCTACTAACCCTACAGCTGTTTATATCACTTAGCGAAAGCAAAGCCTCAGGCCCTCATTATAAGCCTATGTTGTGCCCCTATCCTGAATACTGCATGTTGTTATGGTCATTGTTCACATCACAAAAAATAAATAGAGTCAAACCAGAAAAAGTCCAAGAAAGAGCAACAATGATGATCAAAGGCCTGGAACAACTTCCATGAGATGAACTGCATGGATTAGGACTTCTCAGCGTGGAAAGGAGATGGTTGAGAAAGGATATAATAACTCATTTATATATAGGAAAGGATATAATAACTCAATTAACTGTTCAGAAGAAGGTTAAGAGACCTTATATATAACAGCTATTGCTGGTCTCCCAGATCAAAAAACAAGGAGTAGGAAATGAAATCAACAGGTGGCAGGTTCAAAGCAAAAAAAGAAGTTTTTTTCTCCAGGCATCATTAGGGCTTCTTTCGTCAGGATACTGCCGTTTTCATGGGTTCAGAAAGCAATCAGACATACTAAAATCAAAGATACTACCTGCGGTTCAGGAAATCTGCAATTCAAAAATGATTGGTGAGTGGCAGAGGATAATAAGGCAATATCAGTATATGATTGCCCTATTTTTATACTACTCATTAGCATTATCAGGTACCATAGAAGACAAAATCCTGTCTGGGTTGGACTTTCTTCTTTCTGGTAGAGACATCCTTATCTGTTTCTCCTCAGCATTTTAGCCCAGTACTTTTGCAAGACATCCTTGCAACAAGAAACGTGACTACCTACTCTTTACTCTATGTTGTCAGTTCACCGAGGAAAGTATGGGGTTTTTGTCTAAACATGAACGGGAAAGCAGTGTTCTTTTTATTTAAGTATTCATTAATTAGATATAAGTATAGGCTCACATGAGTTTCCACTGCAGAAGGCGATTAATGCTGAGACATACAACTGAACAGGCAAATTAAGGTCTAAACAGATCATGACTTGAGAAAGTGGAAAAAAGGCCTAAGAAAACTACACAACTGTTTGATCTCAGGAAATTCAGTGAAATATACTTCAAATGCCTATTTGCAGAGCTGACTCCTTATTTTGAGGCTTGTACTTGACTGAAGTCCTTTCTTTATGTGGTCACTAAAAATATTACACATAAAGTAAATGTAGAAAGTAAGTACCACCTCATTCATTGCATTGTCAGTATATCTTTCACCTTGATTACTGCAGAGTCCAGATAATGATGTTTGTGCCATGGTTAAAGAGTTTGGGCTCACTGAATATGCGTTCTTTCTGTGTTTAAATATATCTTTTATTTTTGGAAGCCGTGATGTGCTGCGTGACTCAGGTATGGAAAAGGAATTGTGCTTGTTCACAAAGACCAAAGCCTGCATTTTGTGAAATGCACCTTCTGCTCATTACTTTAGGAGCCTTTCGAGATGCTGTGTGTACCAGCACCAGATCAGCAAGCCATGAGAAATTCCGTTGAACTCTTCAGTGTTAACATATTCCAAGAACAACCCTCAAATATGAAAAAAAAAAAATCAGTTTGCCCCTACTGTAGCACTGTCCTGTACTTCTAATGGCCATGAAAATAATTATGTTTGACTTTTAGGAAGGGACAGGAGAGCATTTCAGCTGCAGTGGGGTGGCAGGCTAGAAGTCATGCGTCAAGCTGTGCGAGTGCGGGTGGCCGGGTCATCTCCACCATCCGCCTCCTCGATTCTCTGTTGCTTTCATGTTTCAGACTGAAACTAACACTTCTTCTACACAGCAGTCTCAACAATCCTATTTTCCCTCATTGATACCAGGCAAAGGGACATAGAATGGAAATGCCATTTATGAATGTTCATTCTCAGATGTGTGAAGCAATCCTTTAAGTGCTGCTTGTTGAGAGCTTGGTGACTTCACAGAACAATTTGCTTCAGGGCACAATGATATAGCAAAGAAGAGAGACATTTTTTTCAAAAGTAGCTACTAATTTCCTGTTCTACTATATTTATGTATCATATTTAGGACTTGCTTAACAGGTTCTAAAGCTCCTGAAATTCCATATGAAGCTCGTCAGGTTAGGAAATTAAGTCCCAGAAACTGAAATCTGGGCATTTCAAAACGGAGATACCCACAAATAATGCGTTCTATGGGGCACCTGCTAGTAGAAGTATTCTAGCTTACATTCCATTGCACACCAGCTTCTTTACGCTTTTCTGAAAGTCCCTAGTGAAAGAACTGTGCATGCAGCTTTTGTCTTTACTTTTTATGTCTACTTGCTCCTAGTGGTTTTAATAAGCCCCAAACAAACAAAAAATTCTAATTCCAATTGTGTATATGTTCATATGTTCATATTTCATTCAAGGCTTCATTATGTGAAGTACTCAATAGCAATGAGACAAATATAAATGCCTCAAATCTAGGGGGATTTAAGTCTTCTGAATGACATTAGAAATGAAGTATTTTGAGCTAAATGAACACATGGATATAGGGATTATTGCTTATATGTTGTATAGCTACATGCCATTAAATTTGAGTGAATTCTGGATTCTCCTGAAAGGCAAGGAATTCCCGAGCAAACCTTTCTTTTTTATTTTTGTCTCCTTTTTTTACTGATATATCAAGCATCTATAAAAGGTTTTGCTCAGTTATAACTTTAGCAATCCAAATACCAGGTATTTTCACTTTCATTTTTACCAGGATCTTTTTTAGCGAGTGTTGCAGTACTCATGCCCTACCTGAACAGAGCCTGTATTCCCTATTCAAATGCAGAACTTCTACCTTGCCAGTGACACTTGCCTTCCAAAAGTGACAGCATTCTGTTTGCAGCAAGAAAATCTCTAACTGGAGCCTTTTGTAGTCAAAGGATATATGCTCCCCACTACCAGTGAGAGAACAGGAAATTCAGCATCCAAAATTAATATTGTAGGGGGGATTTTACACATTACGTTCCCTATGGCATTTTTTTTCTATGGTGTAAGGTGTGTTAGTACTTTGTGAATGTAGATGAACTAGAAGACAGCACCAACACCATCACATCTGACACAGATGTGTCATCTTTTATAATTACTGATCACCAGAAATTGTCACATTTGTGTATTTTTATTTATTCCTGATCTAAGAATTCTTTAGAAGTAGGAAAAATACACATTTACATCATCATCACACATCTAGAAAAGGACTGAGCCTGAGGCTACGAGGCCAATGTATGTTAGATATTTAATCCATGCAAAGACAAGCTCATTAAGATTAGAACCCTGAGATCACAGAACCTTGTAGTGATTACCTTTAAGAAGTATTTAAATTAAAGGCTGTACCATGGATGTCCTTTTTAACTCTGAAATATCCCTTCATCTCTCTGAGATTTGTAAACTACCACATGTCCAGATATTTTTTTTCCAGATAGTTCTTGTTTTATCAATTTATTTTATCTGGGAACATTTTCTGGTTATATTTGCAAATCTCAGGATGGTTCTAGAATGCTCATACATACATAATTTTTGTCCAGGAAACCTCAGAAAAGGACAAGAATATCACTTCTTTACAATGGGTGTTGATATTTCCCTTCCTCCCTGTCTTTTTGGACTAGGAAAGAAGCAATATTTTCAGGGATTTGGGATGCTTTATTATTCTCCTTTAAACCTACATGGAGAAAACATTATGCATCATTATTTTCTTTGATAGATAGATATGATCAGTACAAGATGCTGGGGAGGAGCATCATACAGTCATGCAGCCAGACCTTGAAGGGACTCAAAACATAGGAACAATATTATGGACAAAATGCTGACATTGAGTATTCGGAGTAAGACTTGCAGTGGCTTCACTCATGAAGCACGACATTCATGTGCTAATAGCCTACATTTATTACCATTCTGACACTTACAGAGTTTTCCATATAAGAGGCTTCTCACTCTTTCTTTCATCAGTCAGTTTCTAGTGCTACGGATTCCTTATCCTTTCCATCTCACTGCAGTTCACAGTTGTCAGCTAGAAATACAATGGTATTTGCTTATGATAATATGATTTTTTGTCATACTTGCCTTTGATAAGAAGTAGGGGTTAAGTTCTTCCATATAAAATCAGTTGTCCTTTCACAGGCCAGATTCTTTACTCGTTTACTTCTAGTACTGGAGACCAGGCTCAACTCTTCAGCTATCCCCACGACCATAATTCTGCACTTAAAGCACAGGAATAAAAAGTCTGAAGGGGCTTGAAATCAACAGCAGCATAGAGAAGACTCAGCTGCTTGCAGCCTTTGTGTGGCTAAAATGTACATGGGTTCAAGGAGCAGCTAGACTAAGTGATGGAGGAGAAATATACTGAAGATGTAAAATATGTGAAAAACAAAAGGCAACAGTCACAAACTGGAACAGTGGAAGTTATATCTGAGTTTAAGGAGAAGCTGATTGACTGTGAGGGTAACAGAGCACTGGGACAGGTTGTCTAGAGAGGTTTTGAAGTCTCCTCTGGAGAGATTTAAAACTCACCTGGACACAAACCTGTGCAATGTGCTCTTGTGCAAAGGGGTTGGATTAGACGATTTCCAAAGGTCCTTTCCAATCTATCTCAGACATTTGTGTTTCTGCGAAAACCCCTCTGGTTCCAGAAGCTGCTCATCCAAACCCTGCTGAGGATACAAGAATGTTTAGAAACTACTGCAGCTTTTACTTCTCTGTGTCAGATCAAAAATGGATAAGAGAGACTTTGGATACGTTTTGATGTGATCTCTTATGTCCTCAGTACTCAGCTAAAGCTTTCAGGGAATATTTCTCAGTATTCTTGGCTCTCCATCTTTAATGGAAGGCAAGCTGACTATTCTTTCAGTGTTAGCAGTTTTAGTTGTTTATTTATTTTCCTCAGAAAAACAGACCTTACTCATTACACTTCCTACCTGGAAGGAGAAAGCACACACAGTGTATCAAGAGGAAGAGAGAAATTTAGTAATGAAATGGCCTCCTTATCCTGATTTAAGAGCTTCTACAGCTGGTACAGCACGAGGCCAGAAATTATTTTCCAGCATATTATCCAACACTAATTTTGGGTCTTTTTTATGCTCACATCTTTGCCAATAAAGACTCTAATCCTATAAATAAGGCTGGTATTCTTTGTTCAAATGGGATTTCTTTAGATTCCCACCACATACAGGCTGTTTTGTAACATGCATTGTTTGTTTATACTCAGTTTACCATGGGATCCATGATCTTTGGTCAGAGTGTGTTCCTTTTCATTGTTCGTCACATTTTTCATCTTTGCATTAATTGCCAGCATTGTTAGCTCCTGCAGGTAATGGAGTCCATGCTAAATAGTTTAGAGACCTTAAAAATATTTAAGCCATACATTAAGCTTGTATTTATATTTATAATTTATATTATCTTCAAAACTTCTATCTTTCTGTCACATGAGTTTAAGGGTCAATGGGTTATGAGACAGTGTCATTCACAAGTATTGTTTCCCTCTTCCTCTCTTTTTACTTGGAAGCAAAGAAATTATGCACGTATTTAATGAACTACTGAATTTCTTAGCCTTGCTCAATATTTCAAATTTTATAAAGAATTCACAAGCCATCTGAATTCAGTCTTTAGTTCCTAGGGCCGATGATTTGACCTTAATTTGAAAGTGAAAAGAAATGCTCTCTAGGAAAAGAAGATATTCTGCAAGAAAACTGATGTAATATTTTTGGCTAGATTTAAAGTTCGTTTTTCTGCCCTTAAAATAATACAAATTTTGAAAAGATACTTTCCAAGTGACATGTATTTAAACTCTGACATTGTGTGCACCAAATTTAGATTCTTTGAAATTCCTGTATTATTTTAACTCTTTCTCATTTTGATTTTAAGCCAGCATAAAATGGCCTTATATGGGGCACACTTTAACTGCATGCAAGCCTAGTGCCCATTGAAGGGAAAACACTGAAAATATAATGATGCTAATAAAGAACTGATTTTTAGCTTATGTTATGGGAAACCAGAATTGAAAATTAGCATTATAAATTCTGAGCAAAACTTTTTTTGTGTTTAATGTATTGTTAGTAAAAGGCGCAGTGAGTGAGAGCTCATATCCCTTTCTATCTTCCCCAAAAGTCATACTGGGAAGCTCCAAATTGCCTCCTACAGAACTAACATGGCACAGACTTGTGGTAGGGCACAAAGCCCAGGAAACCCCTGGAAAGCTCAGGAAACAGCAATGAATTCTTGAGAAGAGCTCTGACAAAACCCTTTAACTTGTCTCTCGTGTTCCCTTTAGCTTTATTTTACTTAACAAGGCCATCATTCAACAAACCATAAAATCAAAAGGGAAAAGGAAGACCCTTATATTACTGGGATTTGTGTTTGGTGGAACCTTATAGGGATGTGAAGAAATTATCATCTTGTGCCACATATAAGAAAAAGAATGAATAGGAAAAGTAAATGCTTATTCTGTCTGTGCTACACTGTACACCATATCCACATGAGTAAATAGTTTAACTCCAAATGCATGACTCAAAGCCAGACATCTATGTTGCAACTTTTATCACTACAGGGTGGGTAATAATGAATATTGTGTCATATTTTATAGGCTTATGAGATGATTATGAATACATTAACTGGGACACAATATTAAGGCGATAAGTGTGCTTGGAATTTTCAATATTACAAATGTGATGAAATAGCTTCAAATACCTTCAAATAACAAATCTCAAATATTCAACATCAAAGCATGTAGTAAAATTGTGCAACCATGTGGGTGCAGGAAAAGAAGATGATTCATCTACAGATGTTCTGGTGATAATGTTCATCAGAGCACACAACCCGGAACACATTAGGAACCAGACAAGTGTTTAGCAGCCACTTATTTATAATTAGACAAACTTTTGTTAAAAAAAAAAAAAGATATATTCTACATTCCGTTCTTATGCAAGAAATACTTTAAACGCTTTTTGTTAGATAGAAGAAACAAAATCCTTTTGAAATATCCTTTGGGAATTAATTCCTCTGAAAAAATAACAAATGAAAAAGGTACTGACTTGCAAAATATCCCATGTCTCTTCCAAGTGGGACTTGGGCTGGTGGTGGTAATACCTGCAGGATGTTGGATAAGCTGGATGTATCTTCTAAAAGCTTTTAAAAATCTGCTATATTTTGGCATTCTAATTCCTAAAGGCTCTGCAAATTATTGCTGTCTCAGAAACAAGGCAGCATCGTTCAGAAAGGAGAATGGGGAAGAGGGCAAGTTATGTTAATCTGTACATTACGGTGTAAATCTCTAAAATCAGAATAAAGTTTTGCTTTGACAGAGCTATAGTGAAAATCTTCACATTATTGTGAAGAGCAGTTTGAGTTTTCTGGAAGCATTTAACTGCATGACCACGAATATCTCTAGGTAGTATTTTCTATAAAAGTCATCGGTGAGATTTTGCAACTTGATCGAACTCAAGCACTTAGCCTTGATTACAGCGAAGCATTTCCTTCTGTGTAGGCTGATCCATAGGGAATGCCATTCATACCAACCGAAGTAGAGCAGGATGACTCAGCTGATTAATCAGCTTTCTTTTGTCTCATAAGAAGAAAATACTTGGCTTCCCCAACAGCTAAGTGATCACTTTCAGACTCATGTTATAACTCACAAAATTCTGGTGACCCCAAAGCACCTTCTGAAAGAAGGAAAGCAAACTGTAACCTACCGTCTGTTTTACAGCTGCAAGTGTGATGGATTCAAACAGCAACAGTACACCCGGTGTCTTCTGGATTTGGATTTTTGGGAGAAACTACTCCGTTGCTCTTACTCTCTGTTCAGGATTAGTCCCTAGAGTTTGGAATCAACCATAAATCCAGGGTTAATTCTTTGTAAATAATAAATAAGAGTACGAACCACTACCAAAAGTTATTTTGCTAAATAAAACTAGTCACTTTCTCAGCTAGAAAATAGCACAGAATCTGCAGGTGAGTGATATCTCTAATTACCCATCCAAAAATTTGCTGAATTTATGAATCAAGTTAACCAAAGAAAAAAAGTCTAGTTGTACAACACTGTTCCTAAGTGAACATGGTCCTTTCTCCCCTCTGCGTCCCCACTTTCATTAATAGGGCAATCACAGCAGATAAGCACCTATATATTGATCAAACATGATCACTGTCATGAAATCCTATGAAATAAATGAATTTAATGATGTACTTAAACAAGTTCAGCTAAAGGCACAATGAATCTAGACAGACAAACCCCATCATGACTCTGGCTGCCTACTAAGTGTCAAAGCATGGAAACATGAAGAAACAAATAGTATTTCAAGCAAACTACAATGTCAAAGGATTAATTGACACTTGTGCGGATCAGCTACAGATGAGACTTTTGTGGGTCCTTGAATGTCACAGGAATTTAGAGTGTTAAAGGGAAATGAAAAAAATACTGAGTAAAAAATAATAATATTTTCCTATATTTCCACTGCATATTTTCATAAAACTTGGTGCAATTTGGCTCAGTGTTAAAAGGCAGGAAAAAAAACAGTTCTCCAGCTTGTTCACTGTCAAGCTTAATCCTGTATGAAAAGAAGGGACATGGAGCTCTCCCTACTATAAACTAGCACTACTATTACTAAACTCCAAGCTGTTGCAGGTTTAAGCTAAGTTGTTGTGGATTTTATTTCTTGCTTATCTCGACCTATCCTTGCTAATAAGATTACAACCCTGCTCACATTCTTCTGATTAAAATGCAGTCATTCTAGGAAGAGATTGCAGGGTTCTTTTTAGCAGAGTAATCAGGTATTATCAGCACATCTGTGAATTGAAGTGACCATTTTTTTAATGTCAAAGTTTGCACAAAAATAGCATTTTTCCATGCAGACTACAGAATATACTTTGTCCAAAGCAATGCATAATCTCTGAAGATAACTCATCACCCACTCCAGTTAGAATAGGCTCCATTTTGTAGTATTGGTACCAACCACATTCACAGCTGATGAGCTGACAGGTTTTGGCATTGCCATTTTTCTCTGTAGTTAAAGCAACTCAGCTTGCCTGAAGCCTACAGGGTTCATCCACATCATTTTTCTCACATTAAACTGGAAATGGAAAGAGTTTCATACATAACACAATACCAGACCTTGAGAAAAATAATATATTGTAATCACAGTAACATCAGTCTTATACTCTTGCCCTGCTTTTATGAGAAATACTACATTTGAGGAAAGTCAACAAACTTTCCCGAAAGCAGGAAAGTCAACAAACTACACGAGTAGCTGAACTGTGAACACAGTAAAGCTCCGCAACAAGATCAGTCATTAGCACTTCTTTATAATTTAGGCATTCACAGTTATTCAGACTTAGAATAAGGTCTGACAGAATTGTGGAAAAGTGGTTGAAACATCTAAGTGTGCAATTAAATGGAAAGAGCGGTATCTTCCTCAGTATATTTTTTGGACTGCAGCAAAAATCACATTCAGCAACCAGATGACAGAAAACAGAAAATGAGCACATAAAAATGCCAGAAATGTTCCAAGCAAAAGTATGCTGCCAACTACAGATTTATAGAAATTGCTGAAGCTGATAAGTTAGTCCAACTCTCTGTCTCCTGTTTTAAGACAGAGGTTACTGAGACCTGAACTTCTTTCAAACTGAAACTGCTTTGCTATTTCCTTAAGAGACTACCTTATATAAGACTGTCAACAGCATGAAAAAGGATCAGATCTTTTCTTTATAAATGCTTTTCGGTTTAGTTGTCCTCCTGTGCAGGATTACTGTATGACAGGGGAACTGAAGAGCCAAACTCCCCCAAAACATCGGCAAAATAACTCAGTCACAGGCATTTCAGGGACAGCAGCAAGAGGACTGCCAACACGGGATGGTATCTTGCATTCTATATCTCCTTTCCTTGCATAGTACATTAATTGTTATTGTTATTCATGCTTTGTGGAAGGTACGGATATGGCACAGTGGTCAAAAGGGCCCAGGACCCAAAAAGCTGCCACGTCCAGAAAAGCCCCTTTTTCACATTTCTTTTAAACGTTTGAGGGTGGGAGAAAAACCTCCTGTTTTGAAGCACTCCCAGCAGCTGCATCTCCTCAAACGCTGACATAATACAGAGAGAGAAAACTCCTACTCACCCACTGCTCACTGGGTCCGCGCCCAGGAGCTCACAAGATGCAGCTAAAATACAGACTCCATTCAAACCATCCTTCGTGATGGAAAACATCTTTACTGATTCTTTTGCGCAGCAGCTGCCTGACACACTCGGCGTGTTGCGGGGTTGTGCAGTGCAGACTTCTCTGTGCTCACAGGATTTAGCGTCAGGATCTAAACTGAAGCACAGAAGAGATTCTTTTGAGAATAAGAATGAAGTGATCTGAATTAAGTCACTGTCCTAAATTGGTATAAGGAAAAATAGCTTGCATATTTTTTTCTGTATATATTTATATGCATTTTGCTAACATGTAGAACCGATCATGTTTTATCACTCCTTCTTGGAGAAAGTTGTCTATCATAGCACCTGTACCTGTCACTGTGCAGTAGGTTAACATGGTAGTGAGTGAGTATTACCCACAAAAGAGCGAAGCTGAGAGGTATAAGACAACGGGATGTCAACAGGCACCTGATTCTGTGGTGAAGAGCAGGTAGAGCAGGGATTCTCCACGAGGTCACGGCTGCAACGTGCCAAAGGAGGCTGGGAGACTGGCAAGAGGAGAGGCCGCTGGCAGCAGGCACGTGGAGGAGACAGCGCGCTTGGAGACAGAGAGGAAACAAAAATAGACATGTCAAGACATAGGCATGAGCAGAGGAAGGACTGCGTTCCACGGAATATGGAATTTTACCCGTAGGAGTATATTCTATGGTCCAAGAGTGTGCACTGCCCTCCAAACTATTTCAAATGAGCACAACTGTGGCACAGAGCAGTGCTTAACAGTATCTGGGGAGTTGATTTAAGCTTATTTTAAATGGGAAAAGTGGTTGGAAAAGAGTTTCTGAGTGTCCCTATGTTCTTACGGTCTGCAGGAGCAGCTCAGGCCTTGCAGTGAGGTGACACACAAGTGTCTGCCCAGATCCCTGCATGTCACCTCGTGCACAGCAGCAAACAGCTTGCTGCTCCCCATTGCTCACAATAGCCAGCCAGAATCAACAGACTTCACAAATTTACAGGTTATATTAAAAATACAGAAAGCAATCCCAAACATTTAGGTTATAGCTCCAACAAAAATTGGGGTTGGTTGACTTAAAGAAAAATACTGAATTTCAAAGTTGCTTAAAAATATTATTCTTATAGCTATTCCTATAGCATATCCCTCTACATGCATTTTTAACCAAATGAATTAAATGCAGTTAAAAATAAGGTAGGAATACAATGACCATCACTCGTTTGAGATAACTACTCATTATCCATTTAATCCACAAAGAAAATTAGCTTCATTTGGGTTTTCTTGTCACCGTTTCCATATTGTCAGGCAATTTTTGCATTATTCCTTTGATTCCAAAAGCAATTTCTACTGAGAGGCCATAAGGCTGTGACGAGGCCCACTTGACAAAATGCATTCAGAAACACTTAACGTCTCTGGGTGGAAAATGCTACCGAGGAAAAGAAAAAAAACCTATTTTTGTATGGACGATATTTCTTCCCTTCCTCAGAAATCTTTGAACTTTTGACTTGGATTTCTAACTTGCCAAACAGACACACCTCAATTTCCCTTCTCTATTTTCAGAATTCCTACTGCACTAAAAGTCCTTGTGGCATTTAATCACTAGAAAAGCACTGGAAGATTTGTATAATTTAAAATACTTTCCATACAAAAAATGAAAGGAAAATGAAAGTTCAAACACATGGACATTAATTATTACAAGTCCAGAAGATCATGGCCATAATTTCTAGATGTTATTTGTACCCAAAGGATGCTATTTTCCAAGTTTGAGATTTAGAGGAACATTACAGATAATGGACTTTCTCTTTAGGAATGTGATCATGACATATCAGCTTATGTTTGTTTCTTCCATCATTTCTTGAGACATTTTATGGTCTAATACACTGCAAAGCACGTTTGATTCCAAAAACCTCATTTGCTTTAAATTTCATTGCACAGGGGTAAAAATGAAAGAGACTTTTAAAAAAAAAAGGAAAATCACAAGCTTGAATAAAGATAAAATATTAGTATCGCTGTTAGGATTCAGGTTCTTAGTAATCAAAGTTTGGCTAAGAAACAGGATTTTTATTCTCTTCTGAACAGCTGGAATAAGATCGCTAGCTGGGCAATCCTTAAAGCTACTGTATTTTTCTGCCTTAAGCCCTCTTGGCTGTAAGGAGCACTAGAGTCACTGTACTCTGATTACCCCCATACTTTCTCTTCTGAGACAAATTCCAGTATAATTTTGGTAGTTTTATAAAAAACAATCTGAAATTTGGTTCTTTCATGTGGTGTAAAGCATCATTTTAGCTCTCTAGACTTCCAATTCTCGTCCTGGAGACCTCTTGGAGACATCAGGACAAACAAAGCAAGTTAGGCACCAGGCTCTATGTCATTTCCATAGCTTTTATGACACTTTCCATCACAAAACCAGTTCAAGAACCATTTGAGGAAGGTGTAGAGGTAGCATGAACCCATGCAGTTTGTTTGGCCTTGCTGCTTTGTGCACCAGCTAGAAGATGAGTGCTCCTCCTCTGTTTGGTCAGGAACATCCAGCAACCACGGTGGCTCACTCACTTGGAGTTGGGATGAAGGCAGGCTCTTCCATAGATTTCAAATCCATGGGAATTTCGGTGTGCTGGATGGATTTATCCCATTTATGCTGCAGTAGCTTTCCTGTCAGTGAGTGCCCAAGATCATCGGTCACTGCTTTGTGTCAATGAATGAGGATTTATGAAACTCTGGAGCCCTTTAAAATGTGCATACAGTTGGAAGTCCTTATCAAAAGCTCCAAGCTGATCTGCACTGGTCAGTCATTAAGTTCAGGATTTATGGATGCTAATATGACAATCCAGATTTACACAACTGTATGTTCAGATAACTTATTTCTAGCCAGAACTTTTACCTCTAGATCATTTAACTTTGCCAGTTTTATAAACCACCAAGTCCATTGATTTCAGGAGAATCAGAATCATATGATCCTCTCAATGTTGTTTTCTGTCATTTATTTTCAGAGATTTCTCACGAGTTTGATAAGTTACCATTAATCCGTTTTTCCTTCATTATATTTCAAAAACCTGTTTAGCCTGACAGAGACAATTTTACCATCATTTATTTAGTGAAAGATAGTTTGTCTTTCCTATCTTAAATATGATTACATTTTCTATTCTGTCAGGGCTGCTCTGTGTATTTAAATCAATGTAGGAACAGCCTGGCTGTCCCAACAGCAGCTGCATCCCACTGCAGATTTTTAATGGTATAGCCCCTAAAAGTCATGTAGATGTGCAAACAAAACGACACTTTTGATGACTGGGGATGCTTGATTCCCATGAGCATACTCTGCATATGACAGTACCATTGTTTTAAAGATATTGTCAGAAAAAAAAATTGCCTCCGTTGTTTCTTAGAATTCACTAGATAAAAAGTGAGCCTTTTACAGTTGAGCTCAGTCTGTTCTGTGCAAGAATCTCTCACTGCTTTGCTCTTGAACAGGAATTGCATTTACGCAGTGCAAAATTCCACTATCTATTCCCAGGCTGGATCTCTCCCACTACCAGACTTCATTCGGTCCCTAACACTGAGGAAAGGCATTGCCAATGAAGCCAGCATTGGTGACGGACAGTTGTTTGGTTTTCCTTTTGGGACTAAAACATGAGCAGAGAACCATGGAACCCACCGCCTGCTGCTCCGTTCCTGACAGCTGAGGTTTTAGCACTGATAGAGCTGAGGTTTTAGGAGAACTTAGTGTTGCTGGGAACACATCCTCAAAAGCACGGTGGGGCCTGGGCAGATTGGCACGGGACTGGTATCATCTACAGGCTGCTTCTCTGCAACTGAAATATTTACATCCTGGTTCAAGAGGCCAGGGGATGATAAAACCAGGTGACTGCTTGCATATTACTTAGGCTCCCAATAAGTGTAAAATAAACCCTAACAACTATTTTCCAAACCCAAACCTCTTACCAGCTTCTGAATCAATGACTCTCTACCTTGCAAATCAAGCTTCATAGTATAATTTTGTTTAACTATCCCAAAGGGACAGAAGCACCATGTGCCATCAAGCATCCTTGTGATCGCTGCCTAGGCTAGATCTGAATCAGATATCTAGAAGCAGACGGATCCGTGTTTGTTGCACATACTTTGCTGATGATCATCATCACGGTGACACGATGCACAGGCCTTGCTGCAGATCAGCGTTTTTCTCAGTCTATTGATCTCCCTTGAAGTACTCACAGGCACATTTCGGCCCCAGAGGCGTTTGGAACTCAGGCAAGTGTATGAGCCACAGGAAGCTCACAGCTAGCTCTGCCGCATCCACGAAGCTCTTCTTCTCAGAATGAGTCACTGTAGATGTAACAGAGGAATGAAATCGTGAGTCCATTAGAAATTCTTATTTTCCGATTCATCAGGATCAAGAGAAACTTGAAAAGCTGTGCCTCTGACACCGCTCTTAGTCATAATGGTTAAGGATTCCCTTCAAGGTCTCCCCAGGACTCACAGTTTTTGCCCAAACTGCTATTGCTCAATTTTCATTCATGTTCCTGTTGAAATGTTTCCGTGGTGCATACGTGCCAGCAGCCACCTTCTCTTTATGAGCAACTTAAGCACCAAGAGCCCCTCCCATTTCGTTCTTACTGCCAGAAGTAGTGAGATAAAAGCCATATATCACCTGACACGCAGCTTTTATGTCAACTTTTAACTCAGCCCTTTGAAGAAAAGCTTTAATTCCATACTAATTGTACATTAATTAGCCATTTACTTTGCTGACATCTGTCACGTTTGTTGCATAGGCAGCATATCATTCATCACTGCAAATAATATCAGAAAGCAAATGGCAATTTACTGGCTACAGCCCATCTGGTCCTGTAGCCCAAGAGCAACACACTGGCTCCATATGGTGTGACTGCAAAGAACCACACAAATTTCCCCGCTGGTTCAAACCCTATTCACTATGAAGAACTTATTTTGTCAGTAATAAAGCAACCGCTTCCCAGTTCTGAAATGGAGAAATCAATCAATGCTTTAGGGGACCTATTGGCTCACTCAATACTCTGAAAACTACTATTCCCTACCATCATGATGTTGGTTTTCTTCTATTTCTTGTCACTAGAATTACAAAATAGGTAATATTTTGGAATAGAAATAACAATAGGCGGTGTCTTGTCAGCCTAATCACTTGCTCTTTCACACCTTTGGCAGGAATGATGTAGGTTATTTGCAATGGGGAGCTCACTTCTGAAATACTCTTCATTTCATAAATTCAATATCTATCAGTTTTTCTGCAAACATGAAGAAAAACCGATTCAAATGTGCTTTAGATTTATTTTTGCACATTCCCCGAAAACTTTCAGCAACTTTAAGACAGAACACAACATTCCAAACTGTATGATGCTTTCAACTACAGCATTCTCCTTTTTTTTTTTCAGAAAAGAGTTAGAAACTGCTAGATTTGATTTGTAAGCAAAAAAACCTGCTCTTAAAACTTAATGACTGCATTTCTCAGAATGATCCAAATCCTCTGGGATTGATGGATACTGTGAAGCTCTTGTTAGCCTTACAGCAAATCTCCCTATGGGAAAGCCGTTCTTGTTCTTCATAACATCATGGTCAAATGGAAACAGAAACAGAAAGTATTAGAAAACTGAACTGAATTAGAAAATTGAAAATTTTCTAAACGCAACTATATCTTTGCCAAGCAAATTTAAGGTACCATATTTTCATCTTTCTCCCCTATCCTTTGCCACTGAGGTATTGAAAGATCAAAATTAATCTATTATAAAATAAGTGTAATAATATCCTTGAAACGCAGCCAAACGCACTGCTATTTTTCCAGTTACCGTCAAGTGTAAATATTATTTTTCTGTGATAGTAACAGCTGATGTTAGAAGAATACCTGGAAGGGACCCCCTAGGTTGTCAAGTTCAATCACTTCTGTTAAAGTTACATACCTAAAATCTATTAAAAACTTTAGGATTTTGACAGATTCGCAAAATAAGTATTTCTGATATGTTTCAGCAGAGCTGAATACCCGAAGGAGAAGTTTATGTTCATGAAACACCATCACTGCTGGCGTGGGCTAGAGTTAGGATACATCAAGTTTCATTTATTTTCTCCAGTGCAAAGTTCAAAAGAAAACTTCAACATCATTGAAGAATTGCCCAGTGTTCTGGGGAGAAAAAGTGGGAGAAAAAGCCAATCTCCATGCTCTATTTCTTGTTAGATAAATGATAGTCATGAAATGGAACCACTTCAACATAGTACAGCTTTTTTTTCCTCCCTGTTGTAATGTTACTTGACTGGCGGCAGCAAATTTGAGAGATATATTTCTGTACCTGTTACTAAAACAGACCTGTCAAAATTCAATAGTAGTTTTCATAGAGAGGTGTCAAATGTGGGAATTACAAAACTCTCAGGTGTATATTTACCTGCTTTATAACCCTGCTGCTAATCGTACTGCAGGAGGAATTTAAATTGATCTACACTGGAATCAAGAGTTACATTGTGGGGTGAGAGGGAATTGAGAGTTACCTGGAACATCTCTACAGAGATTTGGCAATTAAGTACTTATCTTCTTACCCAAAACAGTTAAATTAGTAAATTTGCTAAATTTAAAATACTAAATAACTTTCTCAGGTAATACAACTTTTCTGTACACTCATATTCAAAACCTATAAGACAACTATTAAAAAAAGAGGGGTTCCCAGCTACATTTGTTTTGTTTGACACTTTTGCTTACAGATGCTGCCCAGTAGAGTCTTTCAGACACAGCATCACTTTATTTTTAATGTGAACCTTTTTTTCCATAGCCATTATATTAAGACTCATGTTCAACATAACAAAAGTTAAGAGGAACTTTCCTGCTGTTCTGCTCTTATTAGTGGCTTTCTATTGTGTGATAACCAGATTAGCAAAGAGAAGAGGACAGAAATTACTTATATTTCAATTGCAATCTTTTTCAGACAACCCTTAAACAGGTAGGTAAATGCTGTGTTTTACTGCAAAATACTATGAAGCATTCATACTCAAATAACATTTATGTATTTATAATGTGCCACTTCTACTACATGTGCAGACAGTCAGAAATAAAAATACAAGCTTTTAATTTTCCAAGATTGCAGTTTTGAATGATGTGGATTATGAAGAAAGACTTAGTCTGTAAAATACAGTATTCATGCCCGGGCATGGTAGGTACAGAGGAAATGTAGCGTATAGACACTGTCTTCAGCATCATTTGAATAGCACTGCATCATTTACCGGATTTTGCCGCAATTGGAATCCGGGAAGAAGACTGCAAAAGAACATTACCGAAAGAAAAAAACCTGCTGAAAATAAACTTTTTTTTTTTTTGTGGTTAAATAACCAGCCAGTTGGAATTGAGGCACTGTTTTCTTAGGGTGGTACAACAGTTGGAAAAGATGTTGGATTTTTTTGGCATTGGCCTGCCTATTACAGCTCTATCATTACTGCTACTAAAATGACAGAGTACATTGAAAGGGTTATTATTTTAATAACACATTCTTGCAAAATCTTTTGTTTTGAGAGTTTTCTTCAACCCTTCTGATACATTTAGGCCATTGTGACAATCTGAACTCTGATATACTCAGAATGTAGGCACAGCAGAATATGAACCACGATGGACAGACAGCAATAAATCATCATAGAGGTGGTGCACAAAACAATATAATGAGTGTATAACGGCTAAACTCCTATGTCCTGCACTGCTTGAAAAAGGGCATGGAAAATTTCAGTTAGTTTTGTAGTTAAGTAACTTTATATTGGGATCTCGGTAACAGAGCCAAAGCCAGCGGCCACGTATAGTATCAGCCAGCTCTCCCATAGACAGAAAAGGTGCATGTGTAAAATGAACCTGTTTTTAAAATATCTGAATATTCCTTATGTTTTTAGTGGTAACAGCATTTTCTTCTGGCAGCCCAGAAAGGCTGTGGAATCTGCATCCTTGGAAAGACTCAGAACTCAGTTGGACACAGCCCTGTGCAATCTGCTCTAGCTGATTGTGCCTGAGCAGGGAGGCTGGACCAGGTAATTTCCAGAGGTTCCTTCCAGCTCCAATTAGGAATCACTGCTCTGGGCTTCTTAGCGCTTGAAGCTGCATGCGGAATTCAGCAACATCCTTGGCATTACAGGAGGGCCTCACACAGCCCTTATTCCCCTTATTAAAGGCAACAGATCAACTAAATACCTAAATATTAACTAATATAACCTACCTAAATATTTAAGATAAATGCGATACTATTTCCATCACTTTCGTGAGTTCATATACTTTGCTGACAAGGTGCGCACAGTTTGAAATACTGTGACGGAAAACGGATATGGGGCTGTTGATAGGGCTGGGCAGACTAACCTGGACAATCAAGAGAGACTCTGTTTTACAGCAGCTGCATTTGCTGGCACACAAATTAGAGGGTCTTAACTTTTAGCCCAACTTGCCCGATGACGATGATGAGAGATCCGATAACTATTTTGCTTGCCTTTATTGTACAAACTGACCTCAGGCAGGGACAGAAGGCAGCAGTGCTTCCCTGCACTAGGGATAAGGGATAGTGGATTATTAACCAAGGCCTGAAAAGGTGCTAAATACGACAGCTCGCTGCCCTACAAAGATGCTGCCTGCAAAAGGCTGTGAGAACTGCAATTTAGACAACTGTACCACAACCGTGAAAGAGGAACAGCTCAGAATGTCAATCAGTCACGTGAATTTGTCCCACACAGGAGGTTCCATCTCCATGTGAGGAGGAACTTTCCTGTGAGGGTGCCCGAGCCCTGGCACAGGCTGCCCAGAGAGGTTGTGGAGGCTCCTTCTCTGGAGATCTTCAAACCCACCTGGATGCGACTGGATGCTCTGTGCTCTGGGTGTCCCAGCTGGAGCAGCGGTTGGACTAGGTGATCTCTAGAGGTCCCTTCCAGCTCAGCCATTCCGTAACTCTGTGCTTCTGTGTCCCTGGACTCCTGCCATCAAATGGAGAAAGGTAATGAAAACACTGGAGTTGCTGAAATGACTCAAATACCGACTTCTCCTTCCAGCGGGACGCGAGCAGCTCCCCGGCCCTCCGCTCCGCCCGGCCCGATGGCATGCTGCTGCCCGCCGCAGCCCGGCGCCCGCTCCGAGTAGCCCCCGCGCTGCGGAGCCCTCCTGCACGCGATACTCCCAGGTAAGAGCAGCAGAACCGCTGCACCCAGCAGCCTCAACCCCTGCACCCAGCAGCCTGGACAACGCTTTAAATAAAGTAGTATGATAAGACATAAACTCACAAGCGAGGCGCAGAGTTGTCTCCTTAAAGCTAAGGAGTAACTATATTGGCACGCACTAGGAGCGCTTTCAAAAAAGCACCACCAAAGGGTTAAATCACTTCTTAGAATACAACAAAGTTAAGCTAAAACTCCTCAAAACAACCTGGGGAGTATTGGTGTTTGTCAGCAGATAGTCTACAGATCTCAAAAGCCAGCCCTTTTTTCATATCTTAAGGGTTTTTCTCTTTGTTTTTATTGTCATCAAGGCTAAGCCACTTTGAATCTGTTAAAATCCATTTTCTGCTCATTTTCTAATTTATGAAAAGATTCAATTTTCCCAGTATCTAGCTTTAGGAAAACTACAAGCTATCACAAACACATTTTCTCTGTGTTTGGGCCACGCTGACTGCAGAATAGTTCACCATAAGGAGAAAAAACACAAAGTTTCAAATCAAATAAAATAAAAGCTCAAAAAACCATGAGAGCTCTCTGATTTTTGTGTTAATAGCTTCAAAGCAATATCTTCAGATACGCAATGTAAAAAGCTCAGAGAAGGAAGATAAAGGCTGCTGCATTGCAGAGCAGGAAATTTTCATAGCAAAAAATCAGAAAACAGCCCTTCCCTAGCATCAGTATGTTTCTTTCCTATAGAAGGAAGTATAAACGAAGGGTTTATGTGTAAATACAATATGTTGAGGCTGCTACGAGCATGTCTAAATTGTGCCTGGATTTAGTTCTGAAAACTTTTTCCAATAACATTTCTGCTGGAAAAAAAAAGCTAACTCTTTAGAGACGTAATGAGCCATCTGATTTTAATTTTGTTGTAGAAGACTGGGTTACTCGTTGCCTGTGCGTAGCCAAGACATTGAGCTCCACTCAACTCTGCTTCCTTATACAGATGACGATGGCTGCTCAAACAAAGGCAGCATGTGAGAAAGCAGCAACTCTCAACCACAATTTCAGTGAAAGTGTCTTTGGGACAGTGGGCATTTTCTCTGCAATTAAGAGCTGACTCTTTGCCTTATCGTTTGTCCCCAATTCTTCCAGTCCAGCTTGTACAACTGCAGTTGTAGAACTGCTAATGTGTCTTCTGGCCTTTCTTTCCCCTTGCTTCAGGGATTGCAGCATCTTTACCCTCTTCAGTCACTCCCTCTATTTGGCATCATCTGCTAATTTCTTAAACGCTCACCCAGCCCTGCAAAAACACAGCTGTTGACTTCATTTCAGCTCTTGAGATAACTCTGCTCGCACAGGATCCTACGGGACAGCTTAGGGTTCTGCGCTTTATCTAAGACTCCGTTCTAGCAAAGCCAAAGCCCTCGTGAGTCCTTCAGTGCTGCTGGACTCGGGCTTGAGCAAGCTGAAGAGAAAGGCAGAGCTTGCTACAATAACTGACCCTCTCGCAGCAAACAATTTGAAGCCGTGCTGGGAAATCGCACAGGAGCTGCGCAGCCCAGTTCCTCTTTTCCAAAACCCTGTTTGTCCAGTCCCCGCGCGGCCGCCTGCCCGCTGGCCGGCCACGGCGCGATCCGGGGCCAGCTGAGACATGTCAGGCAAAACAACACCCCGAGACGGGGAGGAGCCTCGCCTGATAGTTTTTGTTCTGTTTATACCCTGTCTCTGCTTAGAAATTCTCCACAGAGGAAATGTAATGTCTGCCCTTAACTGCAATTGCAGAGCATTTTTTGGATGTCTCCTATTCCCAGGATGCCGGCTGCTGATTTGTTACCTAACACGCAGCCGAATTAGTCAACACGCGGCGGTTACCTAACAAGGTATTACTGCTGCTGGACTGCTGGCACGTTGTCTTAGAGATGTTTTAGACCTTCGTCTTAATATTTTTCCACAGCCGAGCAGATGTGCGTGTTCTCCAGACCAAAGGGAGGCGAGCGTATGCCTTGGATCTGCTGTGCAGTGACATTTGTGGAACCTCTTGATCACGGAACTCTGAAAAGGGGAATTTCCCTACACGCAACACCCAGGACTATGGCCACAATGGTTTTATGTTTGCTGTGCCTAAGATATCAGCCCAGCAGCAGCCTGTAGCCCGTGGTGCTCCTATGTAATACACATATTTGTCCTAAGAGGCAGCCTGAACTTGGAAAAATCCCAATTGCCTCTTGTAACCCGTGATGCCAGAGCTCTCCTGGGAAGCAGCCAGCATTTTTTTTTTTCTAATTTGCCCCAAATCAGCCACATGGGGCTTCCTTAAAGAGCAGATGGGATAGATGGAGGTTGCTGGAGGCTCCTGGGCCAGGCAGAGTGCTAGGGCCTGTCCCCGCGGCAGGTAAGTGGCCATCAGGATGGGCAGGATCCACCTGGGTTCTCCTCTGCCAAAAGTGCCAGCTTGGTGGCCCCCATCCTAGCCCCAAGAGCACCCCTGAAGGCGAAAAGGCCGCAAATGTAGTCATGGGATCACTCCTGCTCTCCATATTCAACACAGTATTTGCAGCCAAGAGACCAGAACCGCAGCAGCCCTGGCCGGAAAGGTTGCTGCGAAAACTGCTAGAGATTCGAGCGCTGGGAACATGCTGTCGCCATATGGTCTCCACATTAATAACACCAAACAAGTGCTTCATAAACAGTGTCCTAATAACAAATACCAAAGGAATTAATAATAATCTAGCTATTATTCTCTAATGTTCTCACTTTATTAAGAACATTTATCCTGTTCAAATGAGCTCTTCTGGAGGAACAACATCTGGCACCCACATGAACACCTGATGAGATCTCTATGAGCTGGGTATCTCCCAAAATTATTGTCGGCAACATCTGTTTGTGCCAGCACGGCTTACAGTAAAACTATGTTTTTCTTTTGTTCTAGGTGCATAGCGTAATGTCCATGCTGTACTACACTCTGATTCTAGCTTTTTTGATCGGCACACAGGCAGCTCCAAAGTCAGCAGACAATGCACCTCTGGGGTATCCTACAGAGCCCTCCCTGTCCAATACCCACCG
Organism: Crypturellus undulatus; assembly: GCA_013389825.1. Taxonomy (NCBI): domain Eukaryota; kingdom Metazoa; phylum Chordata; class Aves; order Tinamiformes; family Tinamidae; genus Crypturellus; species Crypturellus undulatus. The sequence continues at coordinate 54,509 of VWPW01006128.1, forward strand.
GACTAACAGACACCGCGTTCCCAAGACAGCTCCGCCGCCAGCCCACAGCCGTTCCGCTTGGACGCTGGATAGGAGAGAAGCTGTAAATATCACTGTGGACCCAAAGCTGTTCAGGAAGAGGCGCTTCCGCTCGCCTCGAGTGCTCTTCAGCACGCAGCCCCCGCCCGTGTCGGAGCACACGGAATTTCTCGGCAATGGAGATTCCCTCAACAGGACTGCCCGGAGCAGGAGGAGCGCGCACCCCGTGCTGCACCGCGGAGAGTTCTCGGTGTGCGACAGCGTCAGCATGTGGGTTGGCGACAAAACCACGGCCACCGACATCAAAGGCAAAGAGGTGACGGTGCTGGGAGAGGTCAACATCAACAACAACGTTTTCAAGCAGTACTTCTTCGAGACCAAGTGTAGGGACCCCAAGCCCGTGGCCAGCGGGTGCCGAGGGATCGACGCCAAGCACTGGAACTCCTACTGCACCACGACGCACACGTTCGTGAAGGCGCTCACCATGGAGGGCAAGCAGGCGGCCTGGCGCTTCATCCGCATCGACACGGCGTGCGTGTGCGTGCTCAGCAGGAAGGCCGCGAGACCCTGAGCCCCGCGCCACAGCACCCTCCTACCCCCCTACCTCAGCCTGTAAATTATTTTAAGTTATAAAGGACTGCATGGTGTATTTATAGTTTATACAGTACACACGGAACCTCATTATTTATTAAACTCTTTTGCAAAGCTGGGGTGTGTTTTGCAATTCATTGCTGGACTTGGGAAGATGTTCACCTTAGTCCTACTCAGCCATAAAAAATCCACAAATATTTTTTATGTCCCGCAGATAAACTTAGTTTATTCTATGGAATTTATTCTATCCTATGAAAAGGAAACATTTTTCAGCTTTCATATGCATTCCTCTCTTCCATCACAAGCAAATTATATCGCAAAACCCACTAGATTACCACGATTTTTTTCTGGGTTTGTTCAAATTTTTTTTCAACTCCCACAAAACTGAACAAGTCCTTCCAAGACCTGCTTCTAACTCTACTAATTATCCGTAATAGACCATTAATCACCCCAGTTAATTCCTTTGGTTCTTAACATTGCTTAAGAACTTCCTAAGCAAAAGTTTTAGTGCATTTAGAAAAAAAAAGCCAAATAACTTGCACTGTAAGAATGATCCTGTATTATTTTCCAACATTTATTTGCAATATAGTAGAATCCCAATATGCAGAATTTATTAAAATTACATTTTACATGTCATAATACACGCATTGTGACAATCATACAGCTGGACTTGAATATTAGCGTTGCAAATGTAAATATATAAATGTAAATCAGAATTCTTAATTTCAAGGAGATTATCACTGGAATGTAAAATCTCACTTCAAATGGAATTTTGGCAATAGGAGTCTTGACATAGGAACAAACCTTTTTGGGAACGATGAAAGAGATCCTTGTGGCTTTGCTTTAGTAACGAGCCCCAAAATAGTGCTGTGCTCCTAATTTCTTTGCTTTGGAGAGCACCAGGCTCCCCAAAGATGTAGCATAGCCTGAAGCCTAAGTACACTGAATAAATGTGTAATTCCTCTTATTGTTTCCATTGGAAGAACAGCTGCTATCCACTGCAGAAACTGTTTCAATACAAACAACGTTAATGGGTTTGGCTGAGTTTCTTCCAAGTCCTAGAGGGTACTTTCCCCACCACTCATTCACGTTCAGGATTTTAAGAAAGGAAAGACGTTTTCCCTCCCTATGACCTGCACACCCGGCCCCGACACGCAGCAAAGGCAGCCAAGCAGCACACACTAAGCAAAATACATGGCATAATAAAATAGTACTAGTGGAAATAACTGACCATGGATTTAAAAAAAAAGTGCTTTCTGGTAAGATAGTACCAGTCTATGAAGTGACAGCCACAGCTTTAAAGGCCATCCCTGGTAATCACGGGTATGCCACTCTCCAGGCCCCTGTAGTAGGTGGTTACGGTACAGGACAGCCATGATCTAGAGAGAACAACGTTTTACACTCTCCAGAGCAACATATTTTAATATTTACATGAAGAGTCGATTATCTGGAAGGTCAGGGAGAAGGCAGTCACACATATCTGACCTTGTCTCACGTTCTCCAAATAACAACTTCTTGTTCTGAAGCGAGGCAGGGCAGGAATGAAAACCAAGGAATATTTAGAGTATGGTCAAGTAGGGTCTAGATGTTACAGGTATCTGCTCTGATGCAGGAGAACAGTGGAGGAGTCACCTGCCAGTCAGCACAAGAAAGAAAAGAAGATCAAAGATCAGGGCAAAATAATACAGCATTCTGAAGGAAGAAAAAAATTAGGATTGGAGCCGAGTCCTACCTATGCTCTTTGGTTTAAGCTTTAACAGAAGGCCTCAAAGTAACACAAATCAGTAACAAATCTGCACTAAAACTTTTCTTTACTATACATGACACTGAAAGTACAAAAAAAAAAAAAATCAGTGCTATGTATCTGTGTTTGGAGATTTATGGACATAGTCTTTATTTCACCATCGATATAACAAAACTGCAATTGAAACAGTGTCTCGAGATTGCGTGTGGTAATTCAAAACATGTGTAAACTTGGCGTTTCTTCAAAGAACACTGAAAATTCGATATTGCTTTCTTCTTATGGCAAAACCAATCTTGGGAGCTGGCCTTCCTTTCATATCAAGCTCCCATAAAAGTTCTTCTTACTACACTTTAAAGCACACTCTTGCCAAACACTAGATACCTGTAATGTCCAGCTGGAGTGGCAAAGAGCTGCCACTGTATAAGTTGCTATGAGTTACTGTTATAGATCTTGTTCTTAAGTAAAATTTGTATTAGTAAATATTAAGCTATTAATTGGAGGGGATACAACTCCTGCAGACATAGACATGTTCTATTCCATCTTTACTCACTCAGCTGCTCTTTCTCTTCTGCTCTTAAGACTGAAACTTCACAGTTCTCTTGAATTGGTTCAGTTCACAACAGCGATCTACACCACCAAACTTCTTGCTTGTTCCTGGAAAAGGTCCCAAAAGGGTGCATGGAAAACCTCTAGGGATGGATTCTGCAGATTAAATGCAAAGAGCAATGAAAATTAATTTATTTTAAATTGAAACACACATTTTTCCACGCTGAGTAAAAAATTTTTCAAATACTTAGTGTGGTTCGTGATCCAGGGCTGTTCCTTGCTCACCAGGCTTTGCTGGCCCAATTCCTACAGTGTTACAGCTGAGGTCTATAAATCTTGTAATGAACTGTCCTTTGTCATGCTTAGGTGTGCCCTCCTTGTTATTTATTTATTTTCAATCAAGCACCTAGCAATCTGTCCACAATTGCCATGAAGAGTGATGGAAAGAACCCTGCATCTCTGAAGTCAGGTGCAAGGATGCTTGGAACATCTGCACGCTGAAATTTTCTTCCTTAAATACCTTTTTACACATTCCAGTGTAGAAGTCAGTGTTAGGTTGACTGAGAAACTGCTTCTAGTGACGCTCACAGTGCAGTGATAGGGCTGTGCGCTGCTGAGCACATGGCACTTATTTGCTGGAGACATCGAACTGATGGCAGTTACAGTAAATCACAGCTTAGGGAATACAGAGCAAAGGCAGCAGGCTGTTTTCTTATGTGATTTTAAGAAAAGAGCAATACAATTATAGGATTCCAGCTCAGCGGGAACTTCTTGGATTGTGAACAAGATCTCATGAGAACAAACCTATAGCACAACTAGGGAGGAAGGAGGGTATGAAGAACCAGATGATGTCCCAGCTAGACTTTAACTGCTGAAAAGCTGGAAGAGGAACCCAGGAAGGCTTATTTTGCTGTTGTTTCTATTGTACCCAAAGAGCTTCCATGTTTGTATAAGTTACTGTCATCTGTCATTCAATACTGCTGTTCTGCAATGGGAGGGTCTTGATAATTCTGCTCAAGGATTTGTACCCAAGCGCCCATAGACGGACAGATGTGCACGAAAGGGTTTCTGAAAGGGAGTTCTGTTCAAAATAACTGTTAGCTTGCAGCACACTTCATCTTGAGAGTGTCACTCGTGCCATTTCTCCACTTCTTCTGAGATACACGCTATGAACTCAAGATGTCAGAAGAGGTGTTTGGGATATCTACCGAGTTTTAATTATACAGGCTGCACAGACAAGTGCTTTCCTAACGATGCACCACTTCCTTCCCCCCACCCCATCCCTTAAAACGCTGCTTGTAAAGGTTATGGCAATTATTGTGGTAATTATGGCAACTATTTCATACAAAATCATATCAACTAGAGGGAAAGCTACGTAGCAGATTTACAGCAAGACTTGGGTGGTCTCTGTATTGCAAAAATACGATTTAAATTCCAAGGAAAGAAAAACAAAGTCGAGAACCCTTTATGACTGGAAAAGCAAATCAGACCAGACTTGGGTTCACCTTTAGCCAAATGCCACATGCATCACCCAGATTACAGTGCTGCTTATTTGGTCTGACTAAGGGGTGTAGGTTAAACTTTGCCTGGAGGAAAACAGATCTTTCTCCGGGAAGATGAGGAGGGTGTGGATCATCATGAGTTGCCATCACCTAACATGGGACTCATTCCCTCGTCACTGCTGTGATTAGGGCTCTTTTCTTTGTTTGTTTTTGAAGTCTTTGAAATCCTACTGTGCACACAATTATTATTACTGCTTAGTTAATGCCAAGGCAAGCTTGCCAGAAAGCCTCACAGTCATGCAGTCAGTTTAGACTGAATCGGGTCTTTCCCTAATGATCATTTTAATCGCAGTACAGACAGGAAGTTTTAACACTGAGAAAGTAAGAGGCAGGTTACAAAATAAAGGATAATGTTTTCTCTGTGTGCTCCCTTTCATCCTTTACATGTCACTGCTGCCTCATTGTCTAATCCCTTATTTAACCACAGCACAGAACTGCTGTGACAGCCACTCTCTTGCCCAGCTCCTCTGTAGTAAGAGGCCTCTTTCATTAGAGCAGTTACAATCACTGTGATTGAAGTTGTTTCTGGGCTTGGAATCAGTATTTTGGAATTGTATTTTACTTTTCTGATCAGGTTCTGTTAGATTTCTTTGCTCCAGAAAAGCAGGTTTCTATGTGCTCTTCTGGAAAGTTATTGCTAGTGTTACAAGAGTTATTAAACCTGAAATGCAATCTTGAATTCCAGCACTTGGTGTGCACAACCATTAAGGATGGTGCTCTCACACTTCAGTAGAATCCTTCAACGAAGCTACGTTAAATAAAAATAAAAGAACATCAACAAAATAAAGCACTAGCAAAGGCTACAGAACATTCAGCAGCAGAGCCTGAAGCAGTATAAAAAAATGCAAGCAGCGCTATATACAGGGGTTTGATATGTAAAGAGGAGAAACTAAATCCAGCCGAACCTGCAAAACAGAGCAGAAGACATCCCAAGTGCAACAGCAGCAGGTGGGATGCAGCTTTAGTGGTAGGAGGTTTTAATTTTGAGAATATTTGCTTTCTCCAGGACAAAGATCTCACCTATGTGTGCAATCCTATGGCCCAAGCATGACCCTGAAGCTGTCAGGTGAAATACTTTGCCCTTTTCCTCCCAGTGATAATCATTTTTGCAGTTATTATTTTTACTTGCAGCCCATCCAGCACTCCCTCAATGTTCAGGCAAATGTGATTTCTTTTTCCACCCCCCGCCCCTTCCAGTCCTTCCAGACTTCAAAGAGCACAAAACACTTTGCAACTGAATTTGAGCCTACCAGCTCTTGGAGGATTTCCCTAGATTCTCCAGGAAATTAAGGCATGAAGAAGCTGTAAAGTTTTACTGGGCACCTTGCAGGGAAAGCCGTCAGTTTGCTACCTGTTGCGCATGTGGTGAGAATATCTTTTCCTATAATCCAGGAGGGGCAAAGAGCAGAGAGAGAAAGTCCTCTTGTTGCGCTTCTGAAGAACCATCCTAGGAGACAAATTTCTGCTTTTCCACCAAAAGGAGAAATTAAAAGCCTCTTACCACTACCCACAAACACTTAAATGAGTTAGGTGGGATTACTGCTTTAAGGGCACATAGATTTTTCTTGCAAAGCTCTGCTGCTGACACATACAGCTCTTACATAAAATACTGCCTGCCAACATTAGAGTACAATCCCACCACAGTTATTTTGCAAACTGGAGATTCATTAAGTACTTTTGCCTTCAGTTACAGACTGATAGTCTTCTGCCTTGAAAAGGTGCTGAATGTGCTGACGAATGGATCATCTCTTTAATATCACTTCTGTTTACATAACCTGGCACATCCAGTGGCCCATCTCCAGACATCTAGAGAGAACTTGCCTATAAATCTGTGATCTAAGCTGACCATTTGACACATGAATCACACCATTTTAAGGCTATGAAATAACCTGTGGACACCTTTAGCCTCGCACGAACACAGCACAGATGGTGTTGGCATCTCCAGGAACAGTGCAAACTCAATCTGAGAAGGGTTCACGCAGCAGCAGGAGGGAGGACCATAATTTCAGACCCCTTGTGAGATCTATTAACCAATAAATAACAAAACTGGTTCTAATTACAGCGCGAGCTGCCTGACTCGAGTTCAACTGTGCACTAACTCCAAAATTCAGTCAGACACGTTGTAGTAACCTTCAGGCTCTATTCACTGTGATTTTGTTTCAACTTGCTACACAGGAAGGGAAAAAAGAAAAAAGGAAGAAAAGGGGTTTGTGTCAGCATATCACTCAGCTGCTATTGCCGTCTTCAGCTCTAAGTTTCCCACAAAACCTGTAACTCCACCTTCTAAAACCGTGGACAGTGCAAGTCCATATAGAGCATAGGGTGATATTGTAAGGTGAGCAGTACGAGCGTGCTGAACATGGGCAAGGGCATGTGTAAATAATGAAAATGTGTGTATAAATCCCCAGGCAATGCTCAGTGTTAACCCTCAAACTTGTGACTCAGTTTTCCCACATAAAAGTTTTAGGAATACTTTTCAAAAAGTGTGAAAACAAACAAACAAAAAGAACAACTTCCTATGTAAGTAAGCCTGACCAGACAGCTTTTGCACAAGTTCTTTCAGTGACTCATATGTCAACTGACATGGATTATAAGAAATTTTACCCATAAATACAGTTCAAGACAAATATAAGACAGTAAAAGTAAATGCTTATGTTGAAATCACTCTGAATCAGAAGAGCTACATGCAACTAGCTAAGCTGGAGAACTGAAGATGACAAGAATGCGAAGAGAAAGAAGTTTAACAAAGGTCCCTTGTTCTCCATTAGTTTCCTAACCATATAAAAATCAGAAGAGACAGGAATGGCAGAGGATATTTTGGTGCATTAAAAATAAAGTTTTGGTGATAAGTAACATGAAGGAAGCGGTTTCTAATGGGAAAGTGCTGTTTTAAACTGGGATTGTTTACGGACTAATGATGGAAGCCCCATTTTCTAAGTCAGAGGAGAGGAGAGTTCTCTACATTCTTGTACAAAGTTCACTCCCAAAGCAGGCTGCCAGAGCCAAAGCCAACAAGCTTTGCAAGGGCTATTGTTAGTCTAAAAATGACAGTGAAGCAAACAACCTTTTCTCAGATATCTGACTGAAGCAAATTAACAGACAAGCAAAACCCAGGACAGTTAGGCGCAAGCAGCATTTTCAACCTACATGTCATGTACTTCTCTCATCGAGTCGCTTGCTAACAGCAGTATTACAATTACTGAACACAACTGTATCAGGGAACTGCAAAAGCCGGGCACAAAAATATGCATGTTTATTATTTCAGGATTTCCCCTCCAAATAGAGGGTAAACTGGAGATCCTGGGTACTCAGTGTAGTTGGCCGGGGAAAGCGTGCGTTTCATCCAGCCTTTGACATTGCAGGATGCAGCCATAGAGGTAAATTTTGAGCACGGAAACCTTTCCTTTAACCTAGGCTCCCCGGCCTTCTGAATAGCTTAGCTTTGCATATGGCTAAAAGTGTTGCAGAAAGAAACCGAGGGAAAAAACACAAAAACAAAAAACCCCACAAAATACCTCTGGAGATGCTTACTGTATTGTTCTCCCTTTGCTGCAAAGTAAGGTAGCAATTTCAGTCCAGTTCTGACATCTTCTTGCTTTGCCATTTCTCCTGGGTGGTCGTGGGGGGAAGGATATGTGTCCTCTGCAACTGCAGTGCGTGTTTCACGGTTCTGTTTTTTGCAGTGGATAATTTCAGACCTGGATAAATTTCTTCTAATTAAGCCACATCAAAGGATTTTTGTCTTTCTTTGATATTCTGAAATTGGAAGGAGAGACAGTCCCCAGCCACTGAAATTGTTGTGTCCCCGGCAACTGAAATTGTAATCAGCCTAGAGAAATTTCCTGCGTATTTGTATTGGAAATAGGTAATTGCTCTGTTTTATGAATAATATTATAGGTCCCAATTTTCTGATTATTTTTTTAAGTAGCAAAACACTTCTTTGGAGAAGTAGCATACAGATGGTTTTAACCTACACCAGATTTTGGACAGATTAAAACATTTATTCCATTTTCCCTAAACTCAGGTCATCTTCAGCTCTATTGCACAGCTGATGTTTAATGCAGGTCAATGGATGACTCACTGAGTGATTAACATCTTCCAATGCAGCTGTCATTTGCAAATATGCTTAAACACCGATTTCCAAACATCAAAACTACCAAAGGTCAAACAGGAGAAAACAAATGAAATAAGTGAGATTTTGGCTGTCTTCACTATTAAACTGGGAAATGATGCTTATTTTAAGGGTTTACTCAACATGTTCACAACAACCAGTCACACTTCGGAAAGAAAACGTGCGCTCACAGCAGCCAGGCCATTTATCTTGCACTTCAAAGAGGCCACAAATGCTCCAGTTTTCTGTCAAATAGTATTAAAAGGTTCCTATATTTGACCATAAAGGCAGTTTGATAAACAGTTAGTATTGCCACTCCCTCAGTGTAGTCCTATATTTACTTACAGAAAAAGTCCTGTCCTCCTCCTCTATTTTTTTAATTACGTTTACATATTTCAGAAATATCTTTATTACTAAACACCCAAATGAAGTTAACTAAAATCAAACAGGCTGTCTTGAGGGTTTCACAGCACAGTGTTTTAGAAAATTCTCTCCATCCCATTATTATTTTATTTTCATGCGTCATCTTTGTGTGCTCGGCACCTAACGGGATAGTTTTGCAAAACGTCCCTCAGCAGCAGCAGCTCTCATTCTATTTTTGCCCACTTTTCACAATATTTACTTTCTGTTAACCTAATCCGTTATATCTTCATTATGTCATTTGCTGCCTGTTTGCTTTTTAAACTCTCCCCTTGATTAATAAGTTCAGAAGTTGCCATAACTCACACATAACAGCCAGGCAACTGGGTGCAGCAGGGTCTGGTCAATCAACTCAGGCCTTGAAAACTGGCATCATTCTGTTCTGTCCAAAATGGCATTTTAAGGAAGGAGAGATCACAACACCCAGGTTTAGCTGTTAATGACAAAGCAGTAGATTGGGCTACGCACATTTCACCCCCTCCAATGCTCATACACAGGAGGTTGAGACATTACCAGTGCTCCCACCAACACACTTGCCTTCTTGTCTGACAGAGCTTCTGGCATCCAAGCACCTTTTCTACCTGGTTTGTATTAAATGCTGCATTTTTTAATCTGGGCATCAGTCACAGACAAAAGCACTGCTCTATCATATCCAGAATAACCTAAATAATAGGAGACTTTTTTTATATGAGAGCTCTGCCATTCACTACACTGGAAAGCTTCTAAATACAGCTCTTTGCAAGGCTACTCGTTTTTAGGTATCTTGTTGCCTTAAGATAAGAAAGTGGCCAGGTAAGAAGCAAGCAGTGATTTACATCGCAGTAGCGATTGATTCGTTGAAATAAGATTAAAAATGAGCAAAGATTTGTAGATTTAGGGCATTTATTTTATACCTTGTGGTTTCCTACCGATGGTGCTTTCTTCACATGGGTAATGAGTCCCAAGGACTGTGAAGTCCTAAAATACTCTTTCAAAACTTATGTGCCTTTCTGATTTTTTTGTTTGTTTTGTTTGTTTTAAAGAAAGTTACTGTAAGGATCAAGAATGTCTGTTTCTGGCCTGACTTCAGCTGCTTTCCTGGCGTTTTTCCAATGAGGTTCAAATCAGGGGTTGTTCAAACGAGCAAACGGTAGTTTTGTGGTTTAGCACAAAAATTTGGGAGCTCGGCTTCTTTTTAAGCACATCTTATTAACAGAGTTCAAGAGTACCCTCTCCTCTATCGTACAGCCTGTTTCAGGCCGTGCATAAACACTGCACTGACCAATAGGGGCAAATTTAGCTCTTTCTCAGAATGATTTGTTGCATTCTCATGGCAGTTGCGATCCCAGACTGGACTGAATCCAGTGGGAAAATGTTTAGCGGTCCTGCAGCACAGAGCACTGCGGAGGGATGCGCCGGGGTGTATCCGCAGGAGAAAGCAAGCTTATACAGGGACATTAAAAAATACGTCATATGATGGCAGGTTACAGAGAGCACGGCCTGCTCGCAGCAAGGGACAACCCGGGAAAACCTTAGGAACACACGGAGCACCAGGCACAGGAGCAGTCGCGCTCCGCAATGCTTAACCCCAGCCACGGGGTTCAGCTCCACCTAACTCAAATATCCTGACAGTCCGCAACTGGCATGAAGGAAAAATTCCGTACTAAATACTAATAGCATCTTTAGGGTCTTAAATATTTCAGATACCCAATTTAGCTTAGCTCCGATACCCAGTTTAGACCACAAGTTGTTCTGCCCTGTGGACAGAAAACAAAGTAGTAAAACATCTTTACTAAAATATTTTTGGCAACAAGAACCAGTAAGACTGTCAGTGCAGAACCACCTCTGCCCTCCCGTTGGTTTCCCTTTTCCCTGAGCTGCAGTTGTCTGGATGGTTCTACTTAGGCAGATTTCACTTACATTAATTCAAATTAGCAGCATAAAACTTCTCCCTCAAAATAGTTCTGCTCTTAGAGAGGTTTTTGCCTTCTGCTTGCTCAAAGACTGCTTTGGAAAATAACTCTATACATTTTATTTTAATCCTTTTCTCCATCTGAGTTTTACAAATGTTGGTTCTACCTATCACTAGAGCAGATTGCTCTAAACATCAGACTGTTACTATACGAACGCATTCATACAGCACAGAAATAAATCACTCTGCAGGGAAGTGTGGCCCTTATGTTAGAACTTCACTAACACGGTATTTCTACAATCGCCCTGTGATAACACATTTATGAAAATCTTTTCTGTCTCAGCAGGCACCATGACTCAGCTTTGCTCATTCTCTAGTTGAAACCTTCAGCTATATGTTCCCATTTCAACTCCAACACCCCAGATTTTAAACTGAAAGAAAATGGTTTATCTACCACCAATCACTACAAAATCTAACTTATTGTTACCACTGAATTACTGTGTTCGAGGCAGTGCTAGGTACTTTCATTGATACCTTTGCTGCGAATTAACAAAAACCCCTCTGTAAATCAGAGGCTAATCAATAGTGAGAAATAAACAGCCAGAAAATGTAGGAATGACTTATTAGTTCTTAAAATGTATATGTTTCATTTTATGTTTATTCTCAGATGTTTAAATTCACTTCATTTCTGAGTCAGAGGTCAAACTGACATTGCTGGTATTTATTTTCCCAGTGTGATGGAATAAGCAGAATGTCATGGTGTTTCTATATGACAAATCATGTTAACTTACATTACAAACAATGGCTTAGGCTTTATCTGAGGTGTATTTTGAAGCAGTAACAGCACAAAGCTGAGACCCCCTTTTCTCACAAGGACTGGGAAGCTTCATGGACAGCGAGACTCAAGAAGGAAGTGCTGAACTTTGAGGTCAGTGGGCAGAAGGCTTCCTGGGATGGAGGTGAAGAAAGGAAAACAAGGCACGAACCTTTCTTCAGCTTTTCGAGCCTAAAAAGGATTTTGATGTTAGTACAGAAATATCTAAGCCCCTGGTTTAGCCTTTCTTTTGTGTAAATGTTTAAGATTTTGAGGAGTTCTTTCCCAGGAGAGGGGAGAGAGGATGGAATGAAACATTCTCCTCGATTCACAAACTATCTAAGCTACCCTAGAACAAACTATGCTGGAAGGAAAATTCTCTCAGCACAACACGCCAGCTCCAGCGCTGCTGGAAGTGCCTCCGTGGAGCCAAAAACGTTGTTATATTCAGAAAGATGGCAAGAAGTGGAAGTGAGAGGATTCTTGCACAGAGGTCTAGTTAGCATGACTCAACAACACTGCCGTGGGCTATTTTTATACCCCTAGATAAAGAGCAACAAGTGAAAACAGAAAGAGCTCAATGGTTTTCTAGGGGAATTTTCTCAAATCAAGGCTGTTTTAGTGCTGCCAATGGTCACCCAATGCATCTCATTATTCTACTTTAGCACAAAGGAACATGAGTATGAATCTATTCCAAAAAAAAGTCAAAAAAAAAAAATATTTCCTAAAAGACCTCCCAACAGATATGCTTTAAAATACCAGTCTCTTCACCAATAAATAAATAAAAATTCTTTCATCTTTGGAAAGAAATTTCTATTCGAGAAAAGAGCAGAAAGTAATCTTACAAATCCATACAAATATATTGCAGGACCGCACAAGTGAGGCCCTATTTTCAATTAACAGAGCACTAAAGAGGGTGTGCATTTGCACCTCATAAAGAAGAGAGATTCAATTACATGACATTCTTCTGAGATAAATACAACTGCTTGATGTTAAATGATATGCATAGCAGGAAAAAAAATAAACAAGCACACACCTCCATCGATTCAACTGAAAAATCCTCCGCTGGACTGCCATGCACCCCATAGCTTCAAAGTAACTGGAGCTACAAGTAACACATCAGAACATAATTTTATGATCTGTACAAAAATTGACATCCTGGGTCAGATCATGGGCTCGCTACCTCAGCGCGTTGTTTCCAATGGTGGATAAAAATAGATCCTGACTGAAGTAGAAAGGAGAGTATCCATGTTTGTTTAATAACTAAAATATATATGTATATGGATATAAATTTAGTTTTGAATGTACATACTAAAATCACTACGGGTCTAAGATTTACAATACCTTGCTACTTAATAAAGAAATACTCCTTATGCTTTTACAGGAAAATAAAAATGACTACCAAATCTCAGAATCTGCAAAAAAGGAGGAGGAAGCCAGCAGGAAAAGACGACTCGAGCCATCTGCTACATTATTAAATTATCTTTATCAAGTGATATTCATCATACCAGCTTCAAGGTCACTAAGGGACATTTGCAAATTATTTTTCTATTAACTTAAAGGGTGAATTTCAGAGTAACAAATTTGATTAGTCTCCTGAATTCATAGATCATGGATGTCTAATCAAATCTTTGTCTTCTGCGAAAGACTTACAGTGAAAACAACTTAAACGCAATATTATTCATTGCGCTATGTCCCAAAATGTCACAGTTCCATAAGCAAACAAGGATTTGAGGTTACGTTAATGCTATCAGTCTGGGAAAGAGTTGCACTTGACAGCAGAAAGTTCATTAGGGGGATGCAGAAGAACACAGCAACGCACCCTGGGCTGCAGGACACAAAACTGCTGCAACAGGATGCAGAAACGGTGCAGAAAATAACCAGCTATGAGAGCCCACAGCACCTGCAGCCCTGTTTCTTGTCACCAATGATCTGTACTGTCATCACATGCCGTAGATCCCACCATACCTCTGCTACCCACACTATAGTTGTATGTTAGTGCTGTTAACATCCATAATACGTACAAAATTAACAATATGTTTGTTCAAATTATAGGGCAATTTTTTTTCTATTTTAAATAAACTGCGTCCTCTCCTTTTCCCTTGCCCCCTTCACACTGCGGGCAGCACAGACCACATTTTTATGTGTTGTTACAATACAAACAGCAGTCAGATAACAGCTCAGAGAATGCTGAATGCTGCAGCAAAGATCCTTGCTACTGTTTGCAACCTACAGGACATACCCCACAAAAGCACCGAATATCATAATTATATTACTCTTCCATTTGACTTTTGGCTCTGCTTAGGCTGTCTGTTCTTTTCATTCCCCTTTAACATTTCAGCATCTTTTCTTTAATTTGTATGCAAATATAATGTTTATATATCCAAAGCACACCCGCTCACGGCCTCTGAAACTAACTGACAAAGTTTTTACTCCCATAATGTAGGCTCAGAGCCCCTGAAATATATTTGCATGTTGTATTAATAGGTTTAGGAATTTTGTAGAGCAATTTTCTGAAAAGAGAATCAGCCAAAGTTAGCCTTGGCATCAGGACAAATCTGAGTTATTTTTTGGAATACTTTGACAACATCCTTATGTTATTGTCTCTTGGTTCATTTTTCTGCTCATGTATTCCCCAAAGAAGGAAAGAATGATATTCCTGTTCTCTGAATAAGGACACGTCTTGCTCGTTAGAGTGATTTCATTAATTATTTTCTTTTTTCCTTCTTGAACTGTTGGGTATTTGGATCAGGAGGCTTCAAATCCTCAAAACACTTGCTCTTCCACAAGAGGCCACATAAGCCATCATACTGCCTTAAAATAAAAGAAATTAGGATAAAATTTTACCAAAAAAATGCATTTATTTACAATTGCTGTGTTTTCAGAGGAATAATGCAAAAGAAACCCCCAGAGAACACAGAAAGCCTCTTAATTACCTGAATCTAATTTAGTAACACAGCTGAATTTAGTTTACTAACGCAGAAAACCTGAGCAATGGTGCAATGTAAACCCCTCAACTCAGCTGTGGTTTGTTTCACCTGTGAGCACCTCAAGGCAAAATAAAGCTACAGTGTGAAGAGGGTTACTTTTCTGTAATCCTGTTTTTGAAGGAATTTTCCAGTCAATTGAGAGCATTTTATCTTTTTTTCCCCTTTCATTTGATCTTTTCTGCAACATACTTTTTGTATTATTTCTGGAATTTTGCTTCCATCTGGTTTCAGCTTTTGATTAGATACTTGCAAGTTCAAGTTTAACAGCTCAGCGCAAAGAACTGAGGTGCTTCTGGCTATTTTCTTTGACCGAGAATCTTAATGCAATAGAATTATTTTTACTGAACTTCTGTCTATATTGGAGACTATATCCTCAGAAAATAGTTTACAACTCTTGCAAAGCACAAAAATCCCTAATCTTTACACAAAGGAGAATTCTGTTCCCATGAAAGAAACAAAACCTCTAGGACATGGTGCTTTTAAAACATACGCTTCGCAATGTGGCATCATAAGGAAACTGTAAGTTGTCAGGCAGGATATGATACACACTTAAACATTCAATGGTTTTATCAATAGTTACAGGACCAGAGAGTACTTCACATACCAGAATTCATCTTAGAATTCACTAGAGTGTCCCTAAAAAGAAACTAAAAAAAAAAAGTCCAAATTAGCATTAGCTAAGGAAAAAAAATTCTCACTCAGAAAATTTTCAGACATATTTTGCATCACTATCTCTCAAAAGCATCAATGAAAATTTATCCAAGTAGTCTAAAAACAAGAAGAGAACCCTTAAAAAAATTAAATTGAAAACCATAAAAAGCAAGGAAATGGATTTACACTTCCTACATTTCTGAGTAACTGCAAAGTTTGCAGTATAAAGATTTGAGGCATATATAGGGCATATACAGGAAGCAAAACCCTCAATTTATCTCCTCTTTACAGTTCATAAAAAGCGATAAAAGATGAAAGTTGGTCTGGATTGTCCCCTAGTGGTCCCCATTCTTTCCTGGGGAGCAGAACTCAGAAAGGGCACTATGAATACAGATTATCTTCATACAAAGCAGCATGTTTGTCTCCTTCATTGCAGCCATTTCTGCTCAACTTGCAGTTTGCAGCAGCTCCCAGATTCTTTAACTTCCCTACTCACAAATGCGAAGTTGCTTATTTCTGCTTAAATGTAATTTAGTAATGACATATAAGATTATACATCTATTCTTTCAGGGGATTTCTCCCATCTCCTAGGGTAATTTAGAGTTCTAGTTCTGTTTTCCACTATTCTGGCAGCTTTTTCCAGCTTGATGTCATCCATAAATTGATTATAAAGTCTCTGCTACGTTATCTAGTTGCTAAAGAAAATATTGGCTAACATAAGATTCAAAGCCATCCTCCTAAATAACTGCACATGATATATTCTTGTACGTGGTAAGAAGCATGACTAACTGATGTGGAATGTTATCCTGAAAGGAATTTAAGGAAGAAGACTGTAGTTTTAGTATTGTCATGGATTTTTTTCTCACATTTGTCTCATTTTCTCTAGCTATGTATCTTCAAGAAATCATGCCATATGTGAATCCAAAATGCATTTCTTTTCATCACTGGGTTACAAATTTGTAAGCAGACCTGCTGCTAACCCTCCCCAAACACAATTCTTTACCTCCTGTTCAAGTCAGGTCATGTGCTGTCACATGATGTTGCTATAAGCCTTTCTCTCTGGCTGTTGTTGTTCTACAACACGGTAAAACACTCTGTTGTAATTTAATTAGAATGTGAACACTCCAGATATCCTAAGACTTCGGTTTCCGATAGTCAATCTTTTCCATGTTTATCCTGCAAAATTGAACGGACTCATCTTAGGTCTTTTTCATAAGAGCTCAAGAAAGAAGTAATTTTTATGTCTCTTCTCATCAAACTTTTGCTCTCCTTATATTTCTGTTCCAGTTACTCCAGGCTCCTATCCACTCTGACATTTTGTTTAGGCTAATACTTGTTATTCATGGCTTTGCTATTCTTTCATTTTGCCTTTTCTTCTTTTAAGCCTTCTCTGAATCCAATTTCAGTTGTTTTTCCTGAAAAAGCTCCATGTGTCTGCAGCCACACATGAAGGCCAAAATGAACTGTTGTATTAGGCACCTTAAGTGCCTAATTTAAACCATCTTGGAAACTATTGATTTATCTAAACCCAAAATACACAATCATTTACATAATTCACTTCCCTATAATTTCACTAATTTTTTATTTTTGTTTTCTATTCCACCCAAAAATATTAAAGAAGGAAGTTCACCACAAATTCAAGTCAAATTATTTGCCATAGCTGTAAAAATTCCATTCAGAAAACGGAGCAGAGAGAAGTGAATTCCTCTTACTGCAGACAGAGAAAGCTGCTCTTAGAGAGGTCAACACTAATCAGTCCTAAAAATAAAGAGCCCCCCTGCCTTGAGATGAAATGAGAGGTGCAATAATAAATAAAATGCAGAATGAGTATTATCAGAATTTCATATCAGGAAGAACAAGAGAACCTATCTGACATCTGTAGCTGCACATTTGGTAGTCGAGTTCCCCAAAATCAGGGTCTATAAACTCTGACTGTTGGTTCATAGCTGCTCACAGAATCACATTCAGTTCTAAAATTTAGAAATTCAGCAGTTGAGTATGATACAAGAACAAAAGGATTTGAGAGCTGGTTGTAGCTCTCTGCTACCAGAGATTTTTCAGATGTTTAAATGTTTTAGACAATTACAAGGCAAAGCAGTCAAGGAAAAATATATTGTGAAATGTCTTATGAAATTAAAACTATTCTGTCTGACAGCATCTGGGGGATCACTCTGATTGTTTCAGGCTAGTAAAAACAAATTGTTAGTTTTAATGAGAAACAAGAAAGAAACAAGAGTAAATCTTTCCTCTTTGTTTATCGAATTCCCTGCCTACAGGATTGCTAAACCTTAGGATCACCCACACTTACAAGTCCCATTCACTTTCAGACATTTTTTAAAGTACTGCTGCTAATAAAGTACAGGGATTCTTATCCCAGAGACCAAAAAACTCTAGCAACATGTGTCTACCCATGACCTTAGGGTAATTCTTAGCACCCAAAAGGTTAAGCATGTGGATAGACAGGTTCTCATGTATACAGCTCCACAATTATCCACAAGGTTATTACAATTTGACACTTTTATTACCCATCTGCTCCAAGCGGATTACAACTACCATGCAAAGAAACTACAAGATACTACAGAGAAGCTTTACAAAAGCTAATGAAAACAGGGAGGATTCAAGCACTTGGGGTTCCTACTGGTGTGTTCCTGTGACATAGGGATGTGAGACTCAGAGAAAGCAACAGATTACACCAACCTGCCTGTAGTAAAAAACGTAGGCTTGTATCAGAGCTCACCCTGTTCTATATCAAGAGCATCTCATCTGTTCTACACCAAGAGCGTTCTGGTATAACCCAGTAGTGCCCTAAAGGACAAAACTAGCACCTGCCACAAGATGTTCTCCCTCTTTCCGCATCCCAGGGGAAACTGATGAAATTCCTCTTCTTTCACGTTCTACCTGGTTTGTTACTGGAGGCAGATCAAAGAGCACACCTTGCATTTGAATGGAATGCAGCGAGAGCCGAGGTGGTTCACGGATCCTGTGACGGCTTGTTCAGCCGGCGACTAGCAAAGCTCTCTCTGCTCACGAGCTCCCCAGCTACAGAGAGCTGTCGTGCACGAATGTCAGACTGTCAGGTACGGTGCCCCATCTCAAGCTACTGGGAGAAATTCTTGCCTTGACTTGCAATTCATTAGGAAATAAGTGCAGGAAGTCAAATGTGACAGGCTACAGAAACAGCTTTTTTTCAAATAAGCTTTTCCCAACTCCAAATTATTTAATGTAACACGGACGAAATGGCAGCCAGCTAACTAGTGGAGCCAACCAAGACAACTCATGCAACTCCCAGTATGATTCTTGCACCTCCTCCTAATGACAAAAATTCATGTCCGTGAGCTTGTATGATGCTGGGCTGCTCTGAAATCACAAGCAATGTTTTTTTAATGAAAACTTGAAAAAATAATTAGGTTGGTCCCCTAGGTTTGTCTCCCTAAGAAGGACATTATTTAGTCAATCAAACTAAGCAGATCATTTGTGAGCAGATACAGACGAGCTGAAGGAACTAACTGTTAAAAAGCCTCCACCCAACTGGAGGTTACAGTCAGGACCAGAAATTGGGGGGCTGAAAGAGAACCTAAGAGCAGGAGTACTTAAGAGTTAAGGAACAGATTAGACTGGTCAGATGAGAGATGGAAGTGGGCTAAAACTAGAACCTGGATCGTCAGGAACATAGCCAGGTCCACAGCGAGGTCTGGCAGCAGAGGGGTCACACCGAGATGCCACCAAGCATGGAACTTTTTGGAATGGAACTTACAATGCAGGAAATGGAGCCTGTCTGCAGAGGAAGATGAAGTATTTCCATGCTCTGAAGGGCAAAGGAGGTTGCCCAGGGGAGAAGTGTAAGGGAAAAAGGGATGCGGGTCCAGAAGAGCTACTGCTACCGGGGGTATCAAAATGGTGATGGCAGAAGCAGAACAAGCTGCTGAAATGTGAAAGAGGAAGATGGGATGAAAGGAGCACAGAAGGGTGAAAAATAGAGAGACTTCGAGAGACAGCAGACAGACCTAAAGATTGCTAGATCCACCAGTTGTCCTACGACTGAGTGAATGGGGAAAGGAAAAAGTGGAGGTTTTACAGAAGGTAAATGCAGTAAAGGAGCGGTGAGTGAGGGAACAAGGTCCTTTGTATGAAACTTGGCTCATCAACAGGCCTATAAATTGCTCAGAAGTTCAATTATTCATTAGAGCTTCCAGCTTCAGCTTGTTTGCAGAGTTTTCATCAACCGAAATCTGTGAGCAGAGATGCTGTGAACTACAGTTCTGATTGCTGCGAGGGCAAAAGGGGCACTGTTTGAAACGTTGCCAGTCAAGTATTTCCTGCGCTGAAGGCAGCTGCCAATTCTCAAGCAAAGTTTGTTTTGCAAATACATTACCATCATCTGTTAGAAATGAATTTTCAGTTGTGCCGGGCAGCAACATCTGGAGGCAGCAGGATGAGCCCGTTACCAACGCATCCTACGAAAAAGCAGGGAGGAAATGCCAAGGGCCGCTCTGCGCCAGCCCGCGATGGGTTTCCAGCCCCAAGGGCATGGGAGCAGAATGCCAACATTCACTAGGAATAGGGAGGCCTTGATCTCAGATGGAAATTCATTCTCTATAACTGCTGAGTAAATAAAACTGCATAAAGTGATGACCTTAACTGGGGAGGGGGAAGGGGATGAAAAATAAGGGGAAAGTAAAAATAAGAAATCGTGAACTCCTCTCACTTTAGCAGCCCCAAACATGTTCCCAGCAAGTTAGAAGCTATCGTCCACAGTCCCACAAAATGGAACTGATACACATGGAGTCACGAATTATGTTTTCAATTAAAACCAATTCATGGAATTGTACAATAGCTACTTTCTGTTCTGCTGAAGAAAGGATATATCAGAGAAAGCCTAGAAAACTTGCTGCATAGAAATATCAAACATTCCAAAAACACTTATAGCAAGTCAGAGATATTTCTAAGTTAAGACCTCACTCATTAATTCAGAATACTTAGGACTGGAACTGTGGTCTCTCAGTTAAATGGGGAATATTTTATCTCAGGGCCTTGTCTTTGTTGCATGTTTCTGAAAAACAATATTTGTGACTGGATACAAACAAAAACTGAAATTCTTACTCCCAAGAACTTGTATATGTTCTGCAAATGGGAAGTCAGATCACTATCAAAGTTCCTTTTGTCCAAGACTCTAAAATTCTGAAATATTACCAAGTACTGGGTTCCCCTCAAGAGCCTGAAATACCCTCAGGCTTACTTCTTCTACCTTTCTCCAGTTTATTATTTCAAATCCTTTAGAGAAAGCCTGTCAAGTGCTGTTTATTCCATTTTCAGTCTTTGAGGTGAGGCCCTCATGATGCTTTGAGGGCAGCACACTACGCTTGGCAGGACAGATCTACAGCAAGAGCAGTCCAGTGGGAGCAGACCTGACTGGGCAGCTCAACTCTTGGGCAATTAACTCTAGCTGAAAATAGAGGTTTCATTAAACTCTTAAAAATATTCCACACTTCTGTGGTTGATCTGTGTACAACAACAAAAACTGTTGCAATCTATCTAGAAATCTTTAGTTTCTTTCTCCTAATCTCTCACATTAATAATCAGTAAGATTTACACCTAGAAGCTATCACAGTAAGACTTGGGGGAGAATCATTGATTGTTCTATCAATCTCCCATCTTCAAATTCTGTTAATTCCCACATGAGATTCTGTCCAGTGCTGCTCCAGAGAAAGCATCCTGTTCTGATCCTCAACTGCTCTGAAGATACAGCTGAAGTGCCCTCTAGTGCAGCTTCAGAATAGCTCATCTCTGCTTTTGCCACTTATGTAAGATCAACTCAGAGATTTTGCTATAAGCTTCCATGTGGCTTGGAAGGTTTCTCACAGCGCCATAGAATTTTACAATTCTACAAGTTGTTCACAGTTGTTCACTAGGAACAACTACTCTGACTGAAAAATAGATTTTTTTTTTGTAAAATTGTTAAATTATAGTTGCAGCAGTTACTTTCATAGTCACATAATCTGTTTTAACCCCCAAGAGGTAATAGAGCAACGTAGGCAGAGTTTTGCTGTCCTAGAAGAAAAATCCCTTTTCTGTAATGAGCAGGCAGATGACTGGTCTCTCAGATATAGCACTAGCCAAGTGTTATTAATGGTATAACTTAAAAATATATCTATTTTTACTAGACATGCTGACTTTCAGTTCCCTTGTTTTCTCCCATTTAACCAATGGAAAGAACAATTTTACATTCTTTCAAACAGTAAGTGGAACACATTGAGATACCAGTCTGTCTTGTGACTTAGTAGATATTTCTCTGTGATACTAAGTAATAGCTGAAGCTCACACATTATCTTGCCTTGTTCTAATTTTCTAGTGATCTGGAAAAAAAAATGTATGAACCCCCATCAGTTCCTAGGTTAAAGTAAATCCAAAGAAGCAGACATTCCTGATGTTTACTGGGCTATCTAATCCCCCATAAAAATAAGGCACAAACCCTGCAAGTGCTACCCAATGCCCTGTGCTTCTTGTCCTCAGCTGCCATTGCTGGGAGCCTCGTGCCAGCTGAAGGCAAGTGTGAGCTGCAGCCCGAGCCTGCTGGTGGGAGCAAGCCAGGCAACACAGCCCTGGTGTTTCCCCAGGAGCTGACCCAGCTTACAGAACTGCCTGGTGAAACTGTTATTTCTTACCATGTTACACATCACCACCCTTCTTTATGTCAACAGAATGAAACGCAGAAAATATGTGGCACATTTCACCACTTCGGTCTCCTATTTCACATTCCAATCTTGATACATACTTGAAAGACCACATAAATGTGTAGTTTAAAAACCTGTCTAGTAAACTTCCTTAATCCTGGTGGCATATGCTTTGAATTTAAGTAACTTTCTCTTTCCGACTGCCCTTTGGAACAGTTTCATCTTCTACTTGGCTCAGGCAGTTTTCAAATCAAGACAGTATCAACAGCGTGTTCCATCCTGTGGTGCAGCTTGGGAGCTGGGGCCTTTGGGACCTTTGTGCTGACAGGATGAAATTACACAGGCTCCCAAGCTTTGTCACAAAAATACCCGTCCTGGGAATAGCTGGAAATGCCTGCAGAGTGCCCAACACTTCTGCCATTGAGTCTAAGCATGAGAACTATATTACCTTCCAGGTACAGGGCACAGCTACACATTCTCCTCTAAATTGTGTCATACAGCACAAAATTGACATTTTTAGCAGAACTTTTCACAGGTTTTCTCTAACAATCCCAGATCACTGGAAAAAAAGTCGCTATTACTTTGGTCCTTTTTTATGTCTTAGATTTGATTCCCTAAAGAAAAGAATAGATTTACATGAGTGCAAAGCACAAAGCAGAGCTAGGGCAAGTGCTTATAGAATAATAGAAGAAAAAGAGCTAGAGTTGCTGTTTTGCAGCAGCCAATTCTTGTTGAGGAACAACACTAACTGGTGATAAAGCTTCCTTTCTGGACCATGTTTTATTTTATCCCAAGTCCAGGAAACTCTCCACACTCGAGGTCAGAATGTTTTTATGATGGAGGTGTATGAAAGGAGAACGTCACAAACTTGCAGGCCAGGTATAGCTTCTGTTAAATAGCTCTCTGCCTTCTTTGGTTTTCTGGAATGGAGCGCACTCTTTATGTTAAAGATGACAACAGCCAGTTCAGCTGTGAAACAAAATGTTGTTTCTCTTCTTCCTTTGGCTAGGCAAAAATTAGTGGAAATGTTTCCAAGGATCACATGCGGTCACGCAAAAGAGTCTCTGCATGCCAAGGCTGTTCACATGTACCTGCAAACTGCGTCACGAACAGTCTTTAGCTAGACATGCCCTGGTCATTGAACTCACACATGGGTTGGTCATTTGTGTGACAAGTATGGAGCACTCACCTGCACCTTTCAGATTAACTTCCTTGGAGAAAACAGGAAAGTATGAGATATTTCTTTTTTCATTTGCTGTATGGCCGTTAGGAGGAGATGTGAGAAGTAACATCTGGACTATACTTACCAAAGACAGGAGGTATTTTACAGAGTTCTGTGATTGTACAATCTTCAGTGCTTTTTCTGAAAAGAGGTCTTCAGAGATAGGCCAGGATTTCAGGCAGGACCAACTCTGTACACTCCTAGATAAAGAAAACCAGGCTGGTTCAATAGTAAGACTATCTGGACATTATCCTCAATAAGCTTTGCAGATTGATGTGTCATGAAAATTCCTGATGTAATAATAATAATAATAATAATAATAATAATAATAATAATAATAATAATAATAAACTTAGGGAAGGAAACAGAAGGGCAGACTGTTTGCTCAGACAGTCCCTTCTGACGTCCGTTGCAGTGCTGTGAGCAACTCCTGGGGTGCATTCTGAGAGAAACTTAGTATTGCCAGACCTAGCCATTCAGACAATTACTCAGTGGAAATGGAAACAGCAATAGAGATGCCAACTGAGTGATGCAAGTTCAAATATCTCTGACAGAACGGGAATCCATTGAGGTTTCTGGGCTGTTTGCTTGGAATTTTAAGTCAACTGTAGTTCCACGCAAATTACACATTTAAGTCAGGAAGCCGCTTGCTTATTTGTTTTAGGGCAGTCCCTCCTTGTTCTCTGGCCTGCACTTCTCTTAAGGGATATTTTGGACCTTGAAAAGAGACTGTGAGCTTTTCATGCATAACAAAAGCATAATAAACAGGAAATCTGAACAGTTTTATGCAGAGCTAAGAAGCACGCATATGACAGTTTAGTTGTTCATAGAGTGCAAAGCTGGAATAATGCAGGCATATGCTTGTAAAACACTTAGGAAAATGAATTTAACAGCAAAAAGAAAATGGACAATGGATTAGCAGGGAACAGTTTGGAAGACAATGAAAAACTGAGTAAGAGTAGGTCATACCCAGCAGGAGAATGATAGAAATAAGGCCTTTAAGGGTTTAACATGTTGCTAAACATAGTTCCTAAATATCTAACAACATAGTAAGATAAGAATTTTGCTTTCACAAGCTTCCCAGCACATTCTATAAGGAGAAAATGAGCCAGAAGAAATGGTCTTTGCTCCACAAACTGCATAATTGTATGTAAATTTAACTGCTAAGAAACTTGCAATTTAGAAAGATGTGTGTACATATATATATATGTACATATATATATATTTAAAATTCAAGTTAGCGCATGCAAGAACTTCCTATGAGGGAGAAGACATTTGATTTTAGAAAGCTCTTTAATATACACAGCAAAGGCTGAGTGAGATACAATGAATGGATTTCAGGCCTGGACATGTTGCAGGCAGAAATAAAATGTGAGTCTTTGCAAAGGATGTAACTAAGTAGTGCAATTCATGAAATAACTTGTGCATCTTTACTTCACTGTTTACTTCATAAATGAACAACTATTCACAAAAATATTATGGAACCTCTTCCTCTTTTTCCCTTAAAATGTGTTTGGTTGTACTCTAACATCTGAAGAAGCACGTATAGTAATTACTTCACAGGTTTTCTCAGAAACTTCTTCATGGGTAAAAATGTTTAAAATCGCAAACATGATTATAATAAATACCAGGGTTGCCACTGATTACCAGAGCAAAGCAAAGGGCATGAAATGGAGTGAGAGATATTGCTACTTTTAGAACATCAACTGTACTGGATTTGGGGTAGAAATCTGGAGCAAGGCCACTGAACACGTCATTGTTACAGTACTAATACTTATCACAAATAAACACTGATATGGTAATGTGTTTCATATCAGATACTCTTTTTCTCTCTTTTGCCATGCCTTTTAATTGCTCCATAACTTTTGTTCTTGCTTTGTAAAGTGCTGAGGATCCCAACATGCTTGTGTTGTCTGCCCGGCTTTGGCAGGATCTGCGGCTCTGAGCACATGGCAAGTGCCAGCAGAGGGGGCTGCTGCTTGCAAGATGTGGCAAACCCGAGACTACAGAGGTGATGGACAAATCTGTAGCACAGCATCATAGAATCGTAGAATGCTTAAGGTTGGAAGGGACCTCTAGAGGTCATCGAGTCCAACCTCCCCGTGTATCTAAATTGATAGCTGCTTAGGATAGAATAAAGGAAGGGATGTGGTCCTACTGAGTCCTGAATTGTGATTTCTGTTTTGTCACTAGTTCTGAGGAGAAGGCTGCAGAAAAAGGCAAATAGAAGGCAATATTGAGAACAGTTATTTCCCTTATTCCTGTTTAACTTCATAGTTGGTTTTTGTCCTAGTTTTTGCCTTGGCCAGGTAGTAGCTGGTCCAGACCTTGGCCAGTGGGATGGGATAAGCGCTGAGCTGACAGCAAAACACAGGGCAGGAGACATCCAGTCCTGCAACTTGGACTTTGCTAGTTCTAGCAGAGATCCTTCAAAGTCCTAGAATTGCTCTGGCAGTCCGCAAGCTTTTAGCTATCTGACTTTACCACGCGTGACTTTTCCTACTCATGGAAGTGGTGCCACTGCAAAAGGGGGTGTAAAGAGCTTACTAGAGAAGGTAAGAGCTGCATAGTCAAAAGCAGTATTGCTGAAATCCAAGTCAGTGCTGGTCTTGTGCCCACTTGGCAGCGTGGTGATCAGTGTCACTCACTTTCTGAATAATTTGTCTCGTCTTCATTTGTACCTTCTACAAAGCGACTCTGCAATCTTGATGAAATTTGTTCTCTCCAAACCTGTTTCCCATGGGGAGTAAGGTAGCATCACTGGATCACCTACTTCTATCACTATTATTGCATCACTAAAGTGATTGGCACCTTAATCACCTACTTCCCAGACACAAAACAGTTCTCCCCTCCAAAGTAACAGTCCTCCCTGTTCACTCGAACTCTCCTGACCCTCCTGAATGTGGCCTGAGCTCACAATGAACTCCAGGATTAAAAATAAATACATAAATAAATAACCCTGGTTAGCTCTACCCAAAATAAAGGCACCGAGATCCTTCTCCTTTGGGCTGCATGCACATACTGCAACTATCTTGCCAGCAAGGCCAAGTGGTCATTGGCCTTTTGATGAACCAAGACTCCAGGGTCGTGGGGCTGCCCTGGCTCATGCAGAGCAGACTGGGCAGAGCTCTGGCTCGGTGCTGAGACCTCTGAAGTTTAGTAACTGCTCAGTAATTTAAACAGGGGTGTATTCTGCTTTCAACTAATCCTTAGTCGTCTCCATCCTAAAATAGAAGGATGCATTGACAGCTACATTAAAATCCAAATGTAAATTGTATCTGTTGCCCTCAGAACTTGAATTGTAATTTACAAATACAGAAATTTGAAAATAGTGTTTATTCAAAACCAAGATTTTCACCTTTAAATTGTAAAGAAATTGGGAAGTCTCTTCATAGCTCCCTGTTATTGAAAACAGCCTTTTAATGCAAACTCTACATGGCTGGGTTTTTATTTTCTTTTTTCTTTCTTTTCATCTGCCGCTGCAGAAGCATTTACGTTAGTATTCCACAGCTCCTGGAAGAGAAGCATTCATGGGGATAAGCATATTTGCTTAACGTCTGGTTCGTTTGATTGCGTTTGCAAAATGCGAGATCACTCCCTATGGATTTGATTTGATCCTTCTGCGATTACTTTTTCTCAAAACCATTTTGGAACCATACCTGTCTTGCTCCTTCTCTAAGCTGTGTTCACAAGGCTATGCCAAGGAAGGCAACAAATGGTCCCTGTAGAAATTATGACCCAGTGCCCTTCAGCTCGGGTCATTCTCCCCGACTTGGCCTCTTGGTCCTGTCTGATGAAGCCTCCTGTCATTGGCCTTTTGTCTGTTCAAACTGACTCTTTTGTTGCTGCTGTTGGTATTTTAGAAGGCATATAACCTGCTTGAGTAAGTCAGTACCATTTAGCACAGCATCATTCAGAATAACAAAATAGAGGTTGCAGGGTTTTGCTTTGTGAACATTTAATGTTTCTTTTAAAACAGCTGTGCTACATTACTAGTGGAACAAGAGATTCTCTATAAAAGAGTTGCAATTTAAAGAAACTTTTAGATAATTTTCTTAAAAAGCTGCCATGCTTAACATTGCCAAAAATAAACAACAAAATGAGGAAAAAAAAACAAACTCTAAAATTTATCAATAGTATCACTACATAAGTGATACAAGACCCATGTTTTTCTTTCTATGCCTTTTTGCACGGTTTCCAAACAGACCTTGAGAAAAACAGGTCCTAACCGCACTCCCACACATACTAAATAAATAAATGGGCAGGTAACACCGTTCAATTACTTTAGAACAGGAAATGACATTCATTTGTTAAATACTGAGAGGAAATGTTTTTAATATAGAAAATCCACATGTTTTAATACAGAAAACCTACTTCTCAAGAGATTCTCACACTGTGCTTCCTGGAAGAGACTCGCAGGCAGCTTCAGTCTCTGACTTTCTGAAGACTCTGAAAGGAAACAGAAGCTGAAAAATCTGTAAGGGGAGGGAGATCTAAGATGTTGAGAGTACAGGCTACCTTCAGCATTTTTCCATCAGCTCTCAAGAAGCAGATGGCCATCCCCTAGTTGGAGGGTAGAAAGGAAAATGATTTTAAGGAGGAAGGCCCTTTTCCTGCTGTCCCTGGACTTCTCAGCCCGAGTTTTTCATCTCGCTTGTGGTGTCCAATGCCAGCACGTGTAGGACGCGCTGCCTTACTGAGAGCCCCGGCCTGCAGCGCCCGCTGCGCGGCCCAGGGCGGGGAGGGAGGCGGCGGCTCCGCAGGGCGCCCGGCCCCGAGGTCCGGCNGCTGTCCCTGGACTTCTCAGCCCGAGTTTTTCATCTCGCTTGTGGAGTCTAATGCCAGCACGTGTAGGACGCGCTGCCTTACTGAGAGCCCTGGCCTGCAGCGCCCGCTGCGCGGCCCAGGGCGGGGAGGGAGGCGGCGGCTCCGCAGGGCGCCCGGCCCCGAGGTCCGGCCCGGCCCC
>VWPW01006128.1:83550-157110 GCA_013389825.1 Crypturellus undulatus
AAAAAAAAAAAGTCATAACATATTCCTGTTCAGCCTCTTTGGAGCAAGCCGTTTTGGGACTTTGTCTCCTTTATGGTTTAAACACAGTTAAAACAATTCCTTTCCCTTTTGGTGACAGCACTGCAGGCTCCAAGTACACAGTGTTGCTGTGCTCGTTCGAGCTCTGTGAGCAGAGCGGTGTTGCTCAGCTGCAGCTGCGAGTCAGCGGGAGGAAGACAAAGCTTTGCGTTATGCTGCTTCACAGAAGTGACAATTACTGGGTTTTGTTATCTCCAGCTACACTGAGAAGGCAAAAACTCCTCAGTGGGCTCTGAGCATTCGTTTCAAACATGTCAAAGCCACTGGAGTCATATAGAAGTCTGGCTGATGTGCTCTGGCAGTCCCAAGGCTGAGCTCTGCTCGCAGTAGGCGAGTTCCCGGAGCCTTGACCAGGCTCAGACGGACTCGGCTTCTCTGAGCCACAGCTCAATTTATTTCTCACTTCTGGCGAGGAAAGCTCTGATCCTGAACTGCTCAGCTCTATGCTCTCCTGCCTTCTTTGACTGCTGTACCTACGCCAGCTAAATCTGCAGGGAAATGCAGAACAGACTCAAGAAAACAACAACAAAATGCAGCAAGTTGCTAAGGATGTGGCAAGCAAGTATTTTGTGAACCACCTACTAGCTGGGCAGTGGCTGCAGAATTAGGCTCCGGGCCTCCAGCAGGAGAGCTGGAGAGAACTGCACCTGGCCCTGCAAGGTGCTTAAACCGCCTGCCAGCATATACACACGCACATTGCCTCGTAGGTTTATAGATGTGCCCAGCACATGATGTCCTTGAGATCATTGACTACAGGTGTTTCCCCTCGTCTGACGTGACCTGACACTACTTTTTGTTCTAGACTAGTTTGCATTTAAGGGAATTCTTCCTTGCATTTGACAGCATCAGTCACTTCTTTGTCAGATATTTCTGTGACCCAAGGTACTCTGCACTCTAATCCTCTTAAATCCTATTTCTGATAGCGATTCCCACAGTGATTTATAGAAAATATATCCTGTCTTATTGGTCAAAGATGCCTAACTTCTCTAAGAGCAATACAGACCTCTCCCTTCTTTCTGGATAAGCGTCTAATCAGAACCTTTCTCACAATCCAACAGCAGCAGCAATTTTGAAATGGCCCGACTGTCACCTATAGTTTAGTATGGTGATGAGTTAAGATGTCCAGCTGGCGCCTCCCCATCACCCATCTCATGACTTGGAGCTGAAACAGTAATGCATTCAGGGGAGAAGGCACTGCTCAGCCCAAAAGCCTGCTATTTAGCCCTAGAACAACAATGGAGGCTGGAAAAAGTCAGTGAAATTACTTCTGTCCTAAAATTTTTGTGTGTCAAGCTAGCAGGGCTCAACTGCTGGGCAGGCAGCACTTCACCAGACAGGGGTTTCACTAGAGAACATTGTCTTCAATCCCTGGATATTGTAATATGCTCTGTAATATGAATTCAGTTATTTCAAATAATAGCAAGAGGACCCTGAATTTTCTGCTAGCAGAGTCCTTATCTGTAGGGCTTCAAGAATGTAAAGGTTCCAGGGACCCTTCTTTGATGCCCTCCAGTGATCAGGCATTAAATTATAACTAGTGTATTTATTTTCCAGCTGGCAGGACTGGCTGTCATTGCCTTTGGTCTGTGGCTGCGGTTTGGTGGCGTTATGGCAGAGTTTGCTTCAGACAAAAGATCTCCGGAGTATTTCTTCATGGGTAAGTCACAGTGCCTGTGTTGGCAACAGCCACCAGACTTGCTTTCATTCTAGCAACACACACCACACATTAAATTAAGCGAAGGCCAACAAATCCCGAGTTGAACAGCACAGAAGTGGGCATTGTGGCCCTGTTTGCCACAATTTCTCTTCTTGGCGTCAGCTTCCTCAGACCTAGTGGAACTCTTCTCTCAGCCAGTCCTTACATACGATTTCACAAGTGAATTGTTGTGATACGGCTGGAATAGCAGTCGAGAGTGGTGTGGGACGGGGCTCACCAAACACCCTTCCCGAGCTCCTGTGCAGCTGCTGGCCAGCTCAACAATGGTGGCAGTGTCACTGCTCAGTGCTTCCACTGCCAGCTCCGCACTTAGACTTGCGCTCATCAGTTCTCCCTGTGTCTGCACACAGAGGCCCTCAGTGTGGGTTTGAGAATCAGAGCAAACCCTTCCATGGTAGAAAAGTAAAACTGCATTGCTCAGTCATCCCAGGAACTTTTCAGCCAACCTAGGCAGCAATTGGCCAGCTCCCCCAGTCCAGCGAGCTGGCGGTATTGGTCACATCTGATTTTAGAAATTTAAAATATTTTTCGTCCCCCTAGGAATTCTAGTTGGGTGTTCTGAAAATACAATCTGTTACCTGTCTATTAGTATCTTTAAAGAGCAACTATCTAGGAATGCCAGCAACTGCGTTGCACCATCCGTTGGCAATCGCAACTTCTGCTTTACATTGTAAGACTCAGCATTTTTCTGTTTTAATGTATTACCCCTCAGGATGAACTCCCCAAATAAAATCCAATTCATACATTCATTTTTGCCATCTACATATGCCAAGTGTTAATGAATCCTATCCTGCTTTGTCCATCAAGCTGCCCTGACAGAGGAGCAGCTGGAGAGCTCCAGGCAAAGAGAAAATCTTGGCTGCAAACATGAAAGGATTAAATACATTACTGGAGGCACTGACAGTTTGCTATAAATCAATCGTGAGCTAGGGTCTCCTACAGTAGTCTATTACCCATCATAGGACTATTAGCTAGGCTGTGCAGTTACTGTAAATATCCTTTTTCTCTATGGAGACCTTCACTCTTGGCACACCTCGGTTCTAAAGAAAAGCTCTTTTGTTACATGCAACAGGGTCAGAAACATTTAGCAAACTGTACAGTCCCGTGGGAAAAGACAGGTAGATTATTGTGTCCAGCAAAGCTTCTTTGGGAACACAGGAAGCAGAATAAAACCATTTGGGTAGAAATTTAGCAGGGACATCCAGGTTACTGTAAAATACTCTGTGGTATCTTTACTGAGTCAAAGCGCGAGGATATGTGGTTTACCTGTTCTGTTTTCTCTGTGCTGCTGCTTTAGTTGTATGTTGGATCACAGGTTTATCTCCAGATCCAGTTTACGCCTGCTGAATTCCCTGTGCTGTGTCTTGGAACTCTCCCCTGCTTCATGTTCTTATGTTTGACACAGAAGTTTCAACAAGACAGAATGGTGTTCTGGCCTACACAATCATTGTAGACCATAAAGGAATAGATCCTGTGATTCAAATAAGCCCATAGTTTTTCCACAGTTTTGCTGGGTAAATAAGATTTTCTTGGGTCCTGTGTATTTAGATCTCTGAAAGATTTAATCTGCTTCAGTCCTGAATAGGAATTACAAAAGCTATTCAGAGATGTTAATTCTAGGAAGCGTTCTTGTAAATGGCATGGTTATGTACTATTGTATATGGTTCTCACAGGTATTTATAGAGCTGTATGCTGTAATATGTTACCACCATCAGAGGAAGTGCTAAAGAAAGGGACATAAAACATGATGAATTATTTTTTGAATTTGCACTCTTGGCTAAAGTCTACAGCAAATTTTGTCTCTCTCATAACAGACAACGTGCTCTGAGTGGAGTATGCTTGTAAAAGAAAAATAAAACAAAACAAAAGTCTGCTCCCCTTCATTACTAATCACACTAAATGCTGTTGTGACTTCTGTGTGATGGGGCAGCCAGTGCTGTCAGAAATTTGAGGCTGTTCATGACCTCTGACTACAGGAACTGTGACAAGTTCAGTGCCAGTGTTTCTTTTTGCAGCAGACAGAGCTACACTTGACAGTCGTGCTCCAATTCTTTAACTCTGTAGAATCCAGGTCTGAGTCTCCCTTGACATTTGTGCATTGGGCCCTTCTCAAGGAGCTTCTAGGAATCTTGTTTATTCAGCAGCGGGTGTTTTTTCTGTATCAGGCATTCTGGGTGACAGCCAGGATTTTGCAGAGCAATTCTTAATATAGAATAAGTCTGCAATACACAAGCAACAGCTGCCCAGAGGGCTGAAAGAGAAAGCAGATCATCAGTATGACTTGGAGATACAAACACAGGTCCAAACATTTCAAAACAATTCTATAGCTCTGTTTCACTGAACT
This sequence comes from Crypturellus undulatus, assembly GCA_013389825.1. Lineage (NCBI taxonomy): Eukaryota > Metazoa > Chordata > Aves > Tinamiformes > Tinamidae > Crypturellus > Crypturellus undulatus. Next base: position 87,690 of record VWPW01006128.1, read on the forward strand.
CTATAGCTGCTTTATGATAACTCAAGCTCTTGTGATGAGATCAGCTCAAATATAGTGTTTGGAGAAACCTTCAACTATATTCAGAGTTTGCTTTGTAGACAGAAGCACTGTGTAGGATTACCATCTTGCAGATAACATCTCCTTTTCTTGATTTCAAAGAACAGCACGTTCTGCTCTTATACTTAAATCGGCCTGCCAGCTATATCCAACTGTTTTCTTTCCTATGCTTACATCTTGTTCTTTTTCCCTCCTCTGGACCTGATAATTTGTTTTAGTTAAAAATAATCGTTAATTACATCCTTGCATTTTCCAGTAGCCAGAATAAGTGTCCCCAAACAGCCTTGTCCCTTACCAGCAGCGCATCTGTCTGTCTGCCCCCGGAATAGTTTTTATTACAATTTACCAGCGAAGCCTGTTCATCTTTTCCAGCCACTGAAATGTCTTCTTGAGAACTTGCATGCAGCAGTGCCAAGGCCAAGCACGTCTGTGTCGTTAGCTTTCTGTTGTTTGTGGTTTTGCGTTCAGTGATCCGTACTCCCCACTGCAGTTAGCAGTTTTAAAACTTTTAAGTGTGGAACAGGAACCCTTTGTCCCATGCAGTCTCCCACTGTTCTACTAAGTGTATCAGTGCTGGAGCTGAAGATGAGTTTCCAACAGCCTGCAAGGAGCAGCCTCCAAAACTTTTCTCCCTCCAGCCCTCAGCTTTTGAAGATCCCACTGTATTGGGAGATTAACAGTATTTGTATGTTGGAACATCTCTTTTTTTTTTTTTTTTGGTGCCCGTGCTTCAAAGTGATCAGGCAAAAATGCCACTTCCCCGTTTTGCACATCAGCTCCAGTGGATTTTATATTTTTATATATATTCCTCTCATGATCATTCTTCAAGAAAAAAAAAAAAAGATAATTACAACAAAAGTCAATAGCTGGGCAGTCACCTGTTTCATCTGAGTTGTCTGTGACACTGTGCTAACCAGAAGTAGTAAAGATCTGTAGAGAAAAAAGGGAATATCCTTGAATTCTTCCTCTTTCCTGGATTCTTGTGCCATGAGTCTGAAAAGTATACAGCAGTCAGGAAGAAAAAAGAGGTGCTTGTATAAATCCAAGATGTCAACATTACTCTGTCAAAGTTAGTTGGTTCTTAATCAGTTCCTTTACTAGTCCTGATCTTAAATTTGAGAATGCACAAAGTACACAGAGTATCTGCTGAGTGAAAGTTCAGCATTTGTACAGAAAAAAAATGAATGCAGGGACTTTTTAAGAAACAACTTCCTTTTTTTTTGTTTGATGGATGAGGATGAAAGTCTGTTTTGGCTCCATGGAAAACACAGAGGAAAAACTGAGAGTTCCTAATATGTGAAGTCTCCATCCATGCACTGCTAGTTGCAGTAAACAATGAAATGTATGTACCCTACAAGCCTCAGCCATGCAGGATAACAAAAACTACTGAATGTGAATGAATCAACCTGGATGACTTTCTCATAGCTGTCAGCACTGCAGCACTGGGTTTCCTGCACAGCCAGAGCTCGCAGTCTTTCTCCTACGTTATGCTCTCTTTGCTCCAGTTCCCTGATTCAAGTTGTGGTCCAGGCATTTTTCAGGGACAGACCAATTGTGGCTAAAAGTTTCAGGATGGCTCTGACATTTTCCTTGAGACTCTGAGTCATCATTCTGGCTTTGAAAGGTGCACTTAGATGGTGAATGCCTTAGGATATGAAATCATGTCTGGACCTGAAAGATATTAGTATTTGTTTCTCCATAGTAATGGGTACCCACACAAGCAGGAATTTGCCAGCAGTTAAGTCCACATGAATTCTCTACAATTTTCTGTTGCTGTGCCTGGTTCTGCTGTAGGTCTGTTCATGTATCTTGGGTTCAAGCACTACACTCTCAGTCAGCAATATTCTCTCTCCAAGATCCATAGCCCCATAAACTCTATCAAATTTTAAAATAAGAGTCATTGGCAAAGTAGCTTCTGTGCAGACATACAATACCCAAAATAGCCCATCAAGCAATCCTGCCATCACTTGTGTGGAACCTCACAGAGACTTTTAGTCCGTACTTAAGAGTTAAGTAATGAAATAATCTGCCTTTTTGCCTCTGATCTTGTATGCAGATCCTTTCTTCTGCAGTTAAGGAAGGGAGCTATAGAAGAGACTGACAGTAATTACCTTACTAGAAAAAAAAAAAATAATAAATAAATAAAAAAGCTGCTGCACTGGTAATTGTTTTAAACAAATAACAAACACCAAAAAAAACACCAACCAACCAAACAAAAAACACTTCATCAAAAGCTGTTGATGTTGATAAAAGTCCTCAGTTTCTGTGCTGAATCACACGACTTAGCAAGTAGCTCCTAAAAGCCAGTATCCAGTGCAAGACAAGGTTACCACAAGTGAAAGTTCTAACAGAACAAGCTAATTAAACCAAGCAGAAAACTCTGTGCAGCTGTCTTGGGTTGATTGCTTTTTGTTTGCAATATGCTGAGACTCAGGAGGCGTTTAATTTTTTAATGAGTCACTTAAACATGATAATACGTTTTAAACTATCCCTTTTGCCTGGTAAATTGTCTTCACCTTTCTCCCACCTCACTCTCTTCCTTTGCAGCTATCTAAAAACCAGCCTGTTGCACAGAGCAACGGCAGCTGGACTGACGGTTATGCCATTTCCTGCTTTGGCTTCTGTAACTCACCCTTTTCTCTTAGGCAGCTGCAGATCACCCTACTGCCCTGTCTGGCCTGTTATTTTCAACTCCTACACGTGTTTCTCATCTTTTCCAACCACACTTTTGCACTACTTGTTTCTTGGTGCTCAACTGAGGGTTTCAGAGCCTAAGTTCTTCTAGGGAGGAGCACATTTGCCTCAAAGATTTTAATTCACACACAACCTTAGGAAAATCTCTTCAAATCATGTCTAGGTTCTAGGACTAGTCATCACTGTCTCTGGGTCCCTTATGCCAGGAACAGGGCTGCTTGTTTTCTTGGTGGAGTATGAACAGCCGGCGGTTTGTTCAGTGTTGGTTACTCAGCCCAAAAAAGGAAAGCGCAGAACTATTTAAAATGGAAAAAGTGACTGTAACAGCCAGGTAAACATGGAATCCACGTCAAATAAAGCCAGGCAGAGGGACACTGTGCCTTTGTCTCCTGCTCGTTTCAGCAGACCCTGAATGTGAACTGGTATTTCAAAGCTCTTGGTGAGATTTTGGAGAAAACCAGCTCTGTGAATGGCTTCTACTCTGCAGTCCAAAGTCAGATCTCTACCAGACTGAGAGGCTGGCAGAGGATAGCTGCTGGCAGTGGTGATGGTTCATACCTTGTCTGAAATAAGAATGGATTAATGCTCACACTAATAGGTTCCTAACTGCCTGCTTGGTGTTGTAATGCTTCCTCTCTGCTTCATAAAATATTTGCAGTAAACATCCTTGCCAATCATGTAATTCTTTGCAATGGAGTGAGGGGGGGATTGTGAGTCTAAAGAGACACACTATCCAAGTGCCATGGGACAAATATTGAACTCGTTGTATTTCCTTTCAGATTAGTTTTGCATAGACTTGCCTGTTACCTTGACATATCTTTTTAATCACTCTAAAGAATAAAGAGCAGATGTCTTGAAAGTTTCATTCATCATCTCTTTTCTAAAACAGGGCTGATTCCTCCCTCACTGCAATACACATAAGATGAATTGTAGTTATTAACTCTAAAACTACATCTTTCTCTTCTACCTTACCTAAAATGATGAAATTCTGTATTACTGCTAAGCACAATGTTTTTGTTCATCTGCAAATACCACACAAAAACCACAAAAACATCCTTTATTCTTCTTAAGGTGCTCCTTGATGCTTACAGATCTGTTTTATCTCCAAGTCCAATCCCAATAGGGTAGATGTGCTCACAGCCAAAGAAAACAATATCTTACAGAGGAATTCTGTGCCATGAACACAGATGCCAATCAAGATCTCTGCTCAGTTGTGTGTGTTCTTTACTATTTGTAGCCATAGGTTGCTATGAAATTGCCAGTCAACTTCTTGATTCACTGTCTCTTCCCTTTATAATAGCAAAACAGAGCCTGCTGGAAAGTGGGAATCCTTCCTGTTGAAATTTTCTTGGGGAAAAACTTTCAGGAAATAATGGTTTTCCCTGAGGGTGAATGAAAAAAAATGAAAGTGCAGAAAAGCTGCTGCTTTAATGCTTTCCAACTTTATTTGCAAACTGAAACAGTAGCTGAACTATGGGCTTTTCCCTCTCACGCACTTTGTTTCTCAGCCAGAAGAGAAATCAATTTGTTGTTTGGTGATTTCTCACTTGATATTACTGTTAAAAGGAATTTATATTTATTAAAATTAATTTATCTTCCCAGCTTATAAAATTCTGTCTCTATGCTTGTCTTAGCATAGCTAAAATCAAAAAAACAGAATATTTCCCCATAAGTAAAAAATAGACGAACAGCAGGAATTTTCACAAAAAAAATGTTAAGAGAATTAGTTTTGGTCAAAAAAAAATCCTATGAAACTTGATTTTGATTCCACTGTGTTTATATAGAGGTCCATACTTTCTCTAGTACCCTTCAGTCATCAGTTTGTTTGTTCAAATCAACCAGTTTTCTTTAGCTTTTTGCACATGGAGTTTAATTATTGGAAAGTGCCTTTTCATCACTTAGGTATTGGCAGATGAGAATGCCTTGCTGTATGGGACTTGCATGCAGATGCACTAAATGTCCCCCGAGTTGCAGGCAGCTGCATGCATGGCAGGTCTCTGCCATCGAGTCCTACGTCCTTAATGTCACAGTAACGTAACTGTTCTCAGTATTCTGTCCTCACACGTCTCTGTTTCTGTTTGGGATGTGCGGTACAGAACATCATGGCAAAAAACTATAGAAACTAGTAAGTTGTAAAACCTTCTCTCTTCTTTATTATCAGATACAAGAACAGGGACAAGAAGGTATAAGAGGAAAAATTTCCAATGGACCACAAAAACTTCACTCTTTTCTACCTAGTACTCTTCTATTTTTGTTGCACAAAAAGCTGCAGCTAGACAGTCTCCTCCCCTCCTTCCAGATAAAAAAAACTCTACCTTGACCTGACTTGCACCCTTCTCTGTGCTGAGCTTTGTGAAGATGTCGTCTTTGTGTCAGAGCTTCTGGCTAACGCATGTGTTCCACTTAGTGAGTAAGCGTCGTTATTGTTTCTCTTTCTGCAGTGCTGTGGATGCCAAATTGGAGACCATGGCAGGGCTTTGTATTTTACAGTGGAAGCAGTTATGAACAGGAGATGATTAAGGCTTTGCTTTCCATACTGTTTTTTTTTTTCTTTTTTTTTTCCTCCCCTCCTTTTTTTTTTTAAAGGAACAGGATCTAGTGAAGCTTAGTTACTTTTGACATGTACTATCCCATAGCAATAAATGAGATTAACACCATCCAACTTTTGGACCTGTCTAATTCTTTGCTGATTGTAACTGGCCTGATTTGATTGCCACTGGTGGACAACGTCTCCAGGTAAAACTGTGCCTTAAAAAGTACCATCCTCATCCTCTCCTTCTTTGCGTTTAGAGTCTCACTTTTTATTTTAAGTCTATTCCTATCACAGAATTTGAGGTGAAACTTCCTCATGCTTCTTACAGTTGGTGTAGTTCTCTGTTGCTACTTATATCATCCTAGAAGTAGGAATCCTAGCTCCTGTCTTAGATACTGAAACATATGGGATGTTTCTGAATCTATTCTTCAGATATCCTTTCAGAAAAGGATGCTGCAGCTTAGCATACCTGGATATTGCGACTAGGAATTCTCAGTGCAAACTGAGAAACAAACTGCTAACTTTAATTTTTTTTCAAGCAACTCTTGAAGTGCCTCCTTCCTGTTTGAAAGGTTACGTGTGTGTGTACATATAGCAGTTATTTATAAACACCTTTGTGGATTTTTTTAGGTGTCCCCAGTATCTTCCAGCTAGAAATAGCTCTGTGAGAGTACCAGGAATTCCTAGTCCTAGGCTCAGAAAGGACAAACTCTGGAATGAACTCTCCTGAATAGATGGAAGGGAGATGGTTTTAAACTTTCGGCTAGCAAACTATGAGTCCAGGATACGCAGCAAGTTCTGCTTTGTTTAGTGAGTGGTGTGAGAAGATCTTCCTGTAACACGCCTTAAAAGGGAAGTTCTCATTGAAGTAGAGGTTTAGCTATGAGTCATGCAAGTGAAATGCTAAGTGTGTCTCTCAGACAAGCAAACTCAGATTCCTGAAAGTGGTCTTACTCCCGAGCCTCAAAGAACTTTGTCTTCTCTGGCTAGATGCAACAAAAAGAAATGGGAAGATTTCTTTAAGAAAAAAAAACCTTTTTAACAGAAGAGCCTCTTTCTCTTATGTTGCATAATAAGTAATTACAGGGATGGAGTAGGGAGCGACTGGTGATACCCAGTGGCTGGACAGTGACTACACAATGAATGGCCAGGAAGAAACTTGCCTTCTTCGAGCAAGCTGCAGCTGTGAGGAAGTCCACAGTCATGATGATAAGCACTGGGCAAGTTAATATAATTTTCTATGCATACATGTAGCTGGATCCTCTGCATTCACATATTTATAATTTGCTTGTTTTTTTCATTTTCTTACAAATTGTCATTTGTAGGGTTTTCTAATCAAAATTGGACATGACCTGTTAGCACCTCTGTTAACTCAATCTTTGGGTCAGAATAAAAAATAATATTTTAAACAATGTATTTGAAAATACTGAACGTTCTCATGAGAAATTTGCGTGGTCAAATCTGAGAGTAGGACTTGCTGTGCGTGCTGGCGTGCACAGTCTGTAGTGCCACTGTCCCCTCATGGCTTGGGAGGGAAATGCAGTGGATTTTTCTAGCAGCAGAAAGGCTTGGCAAGCCTCTCTGCGTCCTTGGTATTGCCCACAAAAGACAAAGACCAAAATTAAAGGACATTGCACAGAACCTTTGATACTTTGGCTGGCATTGCACCCAGAGACCTTGCACAAACAGTTCTTGTGGTCCGGTGGAAGCTGGTGCCACATGCAAAGATGTGTATTGCGTAAGAATAGATGAAACAGTATACATTTACAAGTTAGGAAAGAAGAATTTTGTGCTCTAGTTTCCTTTTGTCCTGGAAAGAGATGATACTAAGATAATGCTGGACTTGTGTATTTGCAGCAGCATTAGGGTGCCAGAGATTTCCCTTACACCTGCAGTCTCTGTTCTGCCTAGTACAGAACAAAACTAGGGTCTCATTTGTGCAGGGGCATATTGCTAACTTCCATGTTCTATATTTGTTTCAGGCCTGGCCTTTGCTGGTGGTCTTATACCCAGATAGCTTCATTATACTCTTAATGCATTTAATCTCATGATTGTTGGACTTTATCTCATGAAATTTCTCTAGACACATACACGCATACAAAGGTGTGGATTTGACCAGATAGACAGCAGACATTGGGAAGAGAAATCTGCTTAAATTCCTGTCTGAATCTGCTTTTCCATAGGACTCTATGTTTTGGTGGGAGCAGGAGCTCTGATGACCACAGTTGGATTATTTGGGTGCTGTGGAGCATCGCGGGAGTCTCAATGCTTACTTGGAGCAGTAAGTAAAAGGTTTCAAGGTCCTTATCTGTGCTGGAAGATCATGCATAAACATATATTTTGTGCTATGAGTGGAAAGCTCTTTGCTGCCAATGATCTGAAAAGTCTCATATCCTTATAATGACTAATTTAACATCTGAAACTACCATCTAAACCACTTTTTTTCAACTCTGTTTCCATATTACAAGAATTCTGACTTGACATTCTTCTCATTGATCCTGCTTACTAGTTTTCTCTATCAGTTACTGAGCCTGCTGTTTAGGCCTGGACAAGGATGAGAGATTGACTGGCAGTCCACATAAAGCACCCCGTGCAAAGTAAATTAACATAAGGTTCTCTTCTCCCTCTGCAGTTTTTTGCTTGCTTATTGGTGATATTTGCTGCTGAGATCACTGCGGGAGTATTTACCTTTATAGGCAAGAAAGGGGTGAGTAACAGTCTACTTCTGTACATACTGGTTTCCTGTGCCCAACTGCTCACAGTCTGGGCTATGCATTGGAAAGCTTTCCAGAGACTTTTCCCAGGAAGATCCTCTGATGTTCTTATCTGCAGTCAACAAAAAGCTTGTGTTCTCACAAGACCCATTTCCAAATGAAATGCAGTTTCCATTCCGCGTTTTAAAGGAAATCTACAGGTGCATTAAGCATTATGCCCATGAGAAAAATGAAGCAGAACTATATTAGGGGGCATAACTTGGGAAAAGTGCAGATAGACCCAAGCAGTGAACTTCAACTAATGAGTATTTGACGAAACTGCAGAATACGGCATCTGTAGATTCTGCCTCATGTGGAGTCCCTCTGAAAGCCTTTGGGCCCTCAAAGCTCCTGTCTTTCCTATCAAGTCTGCCTCCGTTTATGCCAGAAATAATTTCCTGCACTAAAGGCTGATGACAAACTGAAAGTTTGCACTGGATTTCAGGTAAGACTTGCTTGCCTCTCACTTGAAAAATCTGATTTCTGCAGGTAATACAGGAAGCCCAGAAATTATATGAAGACGTTTATGATGACTATATGAAAAATCCAGAAAAGGTCAATGGGACTATCTATCGCTACCACGCAGCTGTGAGTAGTCCTCCTGAGCTTAAATACCTTAAATATTTTCTGCTTCAATATTTTTTTTAAAATTGAGAATGTCACTCACTGAGATATAAAAAAATAGAATACAGAGGTGCTTAAACTGAAGACAGAGTCTCATAACTGTGTTTCCTGATAGCTATGACTGGGTTTCCAATCTCAAGTGATCTCTACCTTTGAAAGTGAAAATGGCCAGGCTTTTAAATTTGAGCTAATGCTTCTAGTCTTTGTACAAAAGATGTGACTACTAAGGCTCTTTTGGCTTTTGAAGTCCAAGAAAAAACACTCAAACACAGAGAGAAGTAGAAACATCAGAGTCCCTCTCAGCCTTTGTCAGAGAAAAAACTGTGTCCAGTGTCCCGGACCTTACAGTGTTACCAATAATATTAATGGCAAATCCTGTCACTAATGGCACAACACAGAGAAAGAACAAAAAGCATATAATAATGTTACTCAGCTGGGGCCACCCAGAAAGTTGATGTCTAACCCAGTTTGGGACCTGAGTAACTTCCTAAATCTTACTGGAGTTCCTTTTCTATCAACATTGCCTCCCACACAGATCAAGCCCCCCAAGTCCTTTGTTGCTCTTTACAGCATTCCCACATTTTTCATAACAAATATTTCACAACCTCGGACACTTCTGTCCTTCTCCCATGGCTGTTATTTCTGACCCCAAAAGGAATTCCAAGCATTTTGTAGGAGATACGCAAACAGGAAAACAAACCCTCTAAAATGCTCTGATTTATCACCGTCTCCAAACCTGCAAAACCAGCATTCTGCTGAAAGCATACTCTGCTGCTCATCTCACATATTGCCCATTCTACAGCATGTGCTTTTTGAACTTTCTGCTTTCTCTACTTAAGAACTTCTATTTCCTTGGAAGCCAGGAACCCATATTTCCAAGTGCTTCGTTGAGATATTATGAATAAAATCCCTTCTGGAAGATTTTGTCAATACATATTTGCCTGTTCATTGTGACTTGTGACATTTGAAACTGATTTCTGAGAATCTTGTTCTGTGGTTGGAACTGTGCCAAAGGCAGGACTGATATAGAGGATAAGTTTCAACTTGATTACATTGTTTCTTTTTATCTGTTATTTATTGTTGACAACTCACTTTCAGTATGAAACAAGTCTATGGTTTCTCCGTTTTTTTGACTTTTTCCCCTCACTCTCTCTTACATAGCTGCAATGCTGTGGTAAGGGTAGTACGGAACAACAAATGGGATTACCCTGTCCAGAAAACATCCAGATGCCAAAGGCAAGTGTCCTGTCTTCCATTTTTTTCTAATGACTTTCCTATAGACACGTCATATTTTGAAAAACAATAAAACAATTCCCCTGATGACAGGGAACGAGATACCACAGATGGTGGCATCAGGATGACAGGAGTTTTGGGGCCTTGCAAATTTTGTACCTTGCAAATTCCAGCATGGAAATTCCCTGTGGAGTACAGTGCAGGTAAAAGGCAAGTTGGAGGTCGTATTAAGCATGCCCCGCCGTCATTCCTCAAGCCTGCTTGCAGCCTCCTGTGGTAGGAGTGACAGTATTATATTATCTGAAAAACAAAATGGGATTGATGAAAGTCCTGAAGGAAAGGCCCCACGGAAACTGAAATTTGGCAAATGCCTGTCTTAATCATGCTTAGGGACTCCTAACTAAAATCTTTGTTGTTGAAAAGGATACTGTGTTTCAATCTTTTGGGAATCCGCTTGTAGGCTCAACATTAACTTGAAGGGCAAAACTTATTGATTTAGCATAGCCTGGCAGACAAAGGGTTTTAAATTTAGGGAAAACTGGTTATAAGATGACTTGAGCATGTCAGCCTGTACAGGCAAAGAGTAAACAAGAAAAGATGAAAGTGAAAAAGAGAATATATCATGAAAATTGTCCAACAAAACAGAAGGCATAGAAACAAAAATTAAGATAGCGACTCCAACAGCCTTTTCATGTTTATCTGTTGCTTAGTGAGAAGAGTTGACAGAGTAGGTTGCAGCATATTTTTTCCAGGAATAAAAATATTTTAACTTTGTTTTTAATAGAACTGCCTTGTTGAAATCCAGAATGTAATTGATGTTTATCTGCATTTAGTTGGAATTGCCGGAATTGCAATTGCTGGCATCACAGTGAGTATACCCATGCTGTCACTTGCTTTATCTAAATTTGAGCACAGAAACCTCTCCTTTATTCAAAGCTTTGTGGCAAATGTTTTGCAGCAGCTGGTGAGATTCCTCAAAACTAAAGCTATTTTTACTACTTTCAGTGTGTCCTCTCTCTGAGAATTGCTTACAACTGTGCAAACAAATCTGAGTGAATTCTAGTCTTACTGTTTCATTTTGTGTCCGTAGGTTCACTCCAGAATATCTAATGGTAATCTCATTTTGTCGTTGTTGTAATAGTAGGAAAGATGTGTGTACTTGGACTGAACTGAAAAGCAAAAGACCACAGTGGCATCTTATCTATTTCAAAACAACTACAAGCATTGATGCTTTTGTCTCTTTGAGATATCCATTCCTTAGATTTCCTAATTCCCTCTTCAATTATCTGTTTTGTATGGATCTTGCTAAAGGAATGGAACTTAAACTGCACAGTATTAGAACAGTATTTCTCACCTAGATTTACAGCACCTGGTTGAGGTAGCTCATTTATCTAATGATGTCACCAAAGCATCTATCTTTGCTTATCCTGCAAGTTCATATTGCCATTTCCCCAAGGTCTGTTCCTTTGTGGTGAAGCTGTGACCAATAGATGTCACCCTGCTGCAGGGATGTGGCAGGAGTGGAAAGTCTGTATCAAATGCAAAATTTAAGAGAGAGCAATTTCCAAAGAGTTTGCCCTGACTTCATTCAGATTCAGAAATCGGCAAGCGCATGGAGACCCTGAAGATTCAGAAATCAGGAAGAGCACGGAGTTCTTGAAGAACTGTAAAGTAACACACCTCTAGCTGACCTGAGGAGCAGCAGGTTCATGGAGTTGGGTGGACACTTCAAAGCAGATGAAGGGTTTATGTATGGAGTGAGCAAAAAGGATTTAAACAAGTCTAGATCACATCAGATATGATTTGTATAATGTGATTCTGTACTCAAAATACAAAGGAACACAGTGAAACAAATTTCTGATAGTCTGGTCACTCCTCAAGGATACGCTAGAAATATGAGCATCTGATCTATGCCTTCTCATCTCAGAGAAAAAGTTATGAAATTATGCCCTCTTTTAACAGCAGAAACACATCACTACATTTTTCTGTGAGTTTCTAACAAATGGAGTATGGCTAGTCAGCTATCACCTCTTTTTAAGAGGGTATGTGGAGAGGAGGTGTGACTCATTAATTTAACTGCACGTTAGTATTGACCATCTNAGTATGGCTGGTCAGTTATCTCTTCTTCTTTAAGAGGGTATGTGGAGAGGAGGTGTGACTCATTAATTTAACTGCATGTTAGTATTGACCATTTCTCATCACCAGCAGTGAGGCCTCTAGAAGTAGCTGCTAACTCTGCTTTGGAGAATAAACCTGTGGCAAAAAGAAATTTTTTCCAAATTCCACAGACTTGATTCCTCTGGAATGATTCTCTGCTTTTATTCAGAAGTGTTTATGTTACTCCAGGTATAACCATTCTGGAACACAGAACTTTTCGGTGTAGAACTAGTTGTAATGCCAACAGTCACGATTATTCTTGGCAGTACAGCTCATGTTGAGTATATTAATGTTTGGGAGCTGTCCCACTGGCCACAACATTTAGAATATAGAACAGTGTGGGCAGGTGAAGTTTTGGCTTTAAGGATCAGCGAAGCCTGTTTCACGTTAATTGTCAGATGTCTTGAGGCTTGTAGACAGAAGCAGTTGCCTGCTATTCAGCAATGAGAGCCTTCAGATTGTTCTGATACAGAGTCTGTTTTATAACTCTTTTGTAAGTGGATTCCTAAATTGCCTTCCTTCTCTTCTAGATCTTTGGCATGATATTCAGCATGGTTCTCTGCTGTGCGATCCGTAATACAAGAGACATGGTCTAAAATTCTCGCTGCACAACTATGTCCCAGGAGTCCCACACTAAACTTTACAAGAAGCGCTCTTCCTGTCCGACTTAATAATTGTAATACATTTTATTTAGTGTTTTAACAAACTGAAAAGAAAATATCCCATTAGGTGAGCCAAAAAAATGCATTAGTTATAGGAAAACTGAAATGAACCAAAAAAAAAAAAAAAGAGTGGGGGGTGTTTAAATGTCCTTTTTAATGAAAAAATGGCATCTAAAACTAATTTGATTATTAATATTTGTCTATGTGCAATTAGGAGTTTACACATCTCTACACACTGTGTAAACACATATATATCTCTCTTCATAGATACATTTGCACATAAGCAGTTATCTGCTTATTCGATACTTATTTAGGTAAATATGTACAAATGAAATACATGCTGTGTGCACATGTATGTATGAATATTCATCCCGGGCCTCATCGTGCAAGAGTGTGTACACATCTATAAGCTTACATAGCTTGAAACTCTTTCATATTGAACCCTTTTGCCAATAATTAGTATAGAACAAATGCCTTTTTAAAAAAATAAAACACATGATCCATCTTGCAATTATTTTTACCCAAGCCCAGAGAGGAAAAAAAAAAAGAAATCTCTAAGGGCCTGCTCCTGCGATCCTGTATTCATTTATGTAGTCCTGTTGACTTCAGTGTCATGTACAGCCTGGATTTTTAATTTTTTTTTGACTGTAACCCTCATGCAGATGCAGAAAGTTCTGAGGGAGAAAAAAATGCCCAAAAGTCTCCAGCCTAAATGAAGAGGAGGGAAGAGGAGAAAAACTGGCAAGATGCACAGTCATTTATGAGTTATCACTGTGCAAAATGCGTTTAAGCTTCTCAAGCTAACCTGAGAGAATAAGTAAGTTAAAGGGGCCAATAATTTTTTTTGCAGATGTGCCTTTATCCTGCAAGACTCTCTCTATGGTAAATATGCTAGTGCAGGAGTGGGCCTGTATTCTGAAAAGCAGCAGCTTTGTCAGATAACCCGTGGAATCTGACTAACTGGTCCATGGCAGCCAGCTAAAGAGTGAAAACAGAGGGTTAATATCCCCTGTTTCTGCTTCTATGACTATCACAGCTTCCACGGGGCTCTTACCTCAGCCTCTCACCCTTTATTGTGGACGTAAGGCAGAAAAGGTACGTAGGGCATTTTTACAGAGCCATAAAGTAAAATTTTGTACTGGCAGTTATACATTGTATGAGGGATATAAAAATACACTGTACTCTTGAAATACCTCAGGGCTTGTGTTTACATAGTTTGTTTTTTTTAATATTTTTATTTTTCTATTTTTCATATTTATTCATATGAAAATGTTGTCTTTTTAAAATAGCCTAAAAAGATTCTCCCCAGACGGAGAAAGTTAAGTACATCAAGGGCTCAAAATCTCTTTTATTTTTGGCTTTTTCCAGATAATTCACCTTTTCGGGGAGTAATTTTTCCCAAGTAGATGTTTCCACAAAGAAAGGCCGTGCTAGGAATGTCCACATAGCAGCTATGTCTCTCTTATTATTGCTAAATCAGTTTTCTGATGCAGTTATGATTAGATTCTCTTATGTTCCATATTTAAAGAATGGGCATCTTGTGGAAGAGTTTAACTAAATTATACACCTCAGTGAAATGGTTCATGACTTCTAACAGGACTGCGCATTTAAAAGTCATGGAATCTTCCAAGAAGGAAGTGGGACTTCAGAAAATGTGTTCATTCCAGTGCACATTGTTTATATGAAATATACATCCCTTAAATTATTCCTCTTTCCTGTTCCCTAAGAAACTCAAACTCCTATCACTTTTCTATTACTTCAGCATTGGAAAATGTGCTGCTGTTTCATGTTTTCTATTTAATTGACACTTCTTGCTTTCTTTTACATGGCTGTCCTTTCTCTGCAAATTGTTCAACCACAAACTTTTGACTATCCGGTAACAACAGTGAGACAACTGTGCACTGAATGCAAGGGCAGCCGAGTATGCAGGAGAAACTGCCAAGCGCACAATTTCCTGGTTTAGCTTCAGGTCCCCAGCTAAAAGGGAGACAGTATATCGTGCACAAAAGAAGAGTGAGGTTTGCATCCCTCTGTTCACAGGTGATGAGCCACAGATGTCGTGTAAAGGTAGGGCCTGGGACTCTGCAAGCATCAGGCCTGGAAATTTGACCCTGATCAACTGTCTGCTCCTGTGACAGTTGTAGGTGGGAAAATGATATTAGCAGCAAATCCTCGAAGGTCTCAAGCTGATACCAAGACATACCTTCTCACAGCAGGTATCTAGGGACTTAGCCAAAGCAAGTTCCTGGGTTCCAGAGACACTTGAGGCTGTCCCTAAAAATGATTCTGCCCTAAACAATAAATGGGGTAGTGTTCAATTGGGCTTTCTCCCAGGATAAGACTGATAGAAAGTAGAAACCTGTGCACAGTTGCACCTGCGTTATTTTTGCTAGGCAGCTTTCCAGGATGGCAGGTAAAAATAGGGTAATAGGCAGGCACATGGTTCAGGTTTCAAGATAACTGCCCTAAAAGGGCAGATTTTTTTTTAAAAAAACAGTGTTATCTCCTTCTCACAAACACACAGATCCCTCATATAATAAGGTTAGTATTTTTTGAAACACATCTATGCATACAACTAGATTTTAATTCCTCAAACTTGCAGCATCAGAAAGTAATGAGATGACCAAAGGTTGCTTCTTTACTTGCTTACTGTTTCATGAGCGAGCTGGAATATGCCCATTCCTGCTTATAAGATGCACTGAATACAAAGGCTATTTGCAGAAACTTATCTTGCTTCCCTGCTCCCTGGTTAGCACTGCTCTCCCTCCAAAACCAAACAAACAAAAAACCCCACACACCTAAGTGCCTTTTGAAACAGGGGAAAATGGTAATAAGGAAGGATTTTATTACAAATCAAAACCTGAACTGCCTACTTGCTATTTCTAAGATTTTTTTTTTCCTGAACACTGCATTTGTTTTTTCTGATCATAATTGATGCCTACACTCTAGGGTAACTCTGTTGTTGGGGTATATGGGTACCCTCACTGCATAACAGGAACAGAATCTTAGTTACTTGTTTAGTTCTCCAAATTTCTGGTATATATTAACTTGAAAACCAGTATGTTAGGCATCTACTAGGACCTTGAACAGAAGCCAGAAATATAGTCCATTTTTCCATTGTAAGACATATAAGGTACTGGCAGGACTGTTTAGCAGTTTTCTCTACACAGTCTTTGGCCCAATTTAATGGTCAGGTCACAGGCTGAGTTATGGCTATCAAAAGTGGATACAGAGTGCACACAGTTTATTGTGCTGCTGCTCTTTTGTTTCAACTCTGATATGACAAAAATCTTAGGGTGTTTTTTGTTTGCTTGTTTGTTTTTTGCCAGCAATACAGAACCATTTCTAATAAACTATTCTATGGGTATTGAGTAAGAAAGCTATTCAAACATAACTAAATTCAAATGAGAATGTAAACTCCCTTCAAAAACAGGCTCCAGATGATGGATTTAATCCAGATGCCAGTATTTAATTAGCAAACTCATGCCCTGCAATACATGCATGCTCTGGATATACAATAATTCCATATAAGTCAGAGGTACCAACTTAGTCCTGTCCCGAGTAAATGATTTAGAGGAAAGGAATGAAAACCCTCCAGGTAATAACTATGAAAAAGCACCATACACATTTTCTTCTTAGCTTGTCAGCCAATTTGTTCTAAATGTAAATAGCTAATGCCTTTATTACCTTATTCTTGTTTTCCTTGTCTAGTGTTTCCCAAGTAATTCATTTCAGTGGGAACTTCATCTGTTACAGGAAAACCTCAGCCAGGTTTGATATCCAGCAGGGACCAAACAGGAGCTGATGGAGAGCACTGCTCCGTAACACCCTTACATTGCAGATTTGTATTTCCCTTTCATTCAGCCTGACAGTTACAAATATAATTCATATGTAATGAAAAAGAAATGAGTTCAAATGTTACCTTTTCAGTCGTTGGAAACCAATGATTAACAGCATCAGATGCTGTTTACAGAAAATGTACCTAAGCTGAGCTGGTCAATCCTGCTTCCTCCTCTCTACTGGTGCTCTGCCCATGCCAATCTTCCGCACTACACAAACCGCTTTATTACAGCATGCTTGCTGCTATAGCACGAGCTCTGATCTGGGATATCGGTTTATGACTGATATAGCAGCATTATCTCTATGGCAGTTGTGAGAGAAAAAAAGGGCTGATACTTGTTCTGATGCTGAAATCACTTTTTACTTCTCTTTAGCATGGTGTGTTCTGGAGGGGCGTTTTATCAACTTTTCCGTGGTAAATTTCAAACAACATTCTAATAAAAATAACCTGAAATAGAAGACTAGCCCAAGGACCTTGTATGCCACCCACGCCAGCTCCCCGTCTTGGCCGCTGCCGCCTCGCCTCACCTCAGCTGCGCCTCACATCCTCCCGCTCGGGCTGCCCCGCGCAGCGGTCGGTGCCGAGAGCCAGGCTCAACGCGCAGCTCCCTGCCGGTGCAGCCGGCGCCGTCCCTCATGGAGCCCGTCCCGGTGCCAGGGGTGACCACGGGGATGACCGCGGGGACGACCCTGGAAGGGACCGCAGGCCCCAGCCGGCAGCGGCCGCAGCGCCGCCCGCCCTCGCCTCAGAGCCCCGCGCGCGGGGACCCCGCCCTGGGGCGGGGCGAGGGGCGATGCTCGCTCCCTATTGGCTATTCCGGCGGCGGCGGCCCTGCGCTCGCTCCCTATTGGCTGTGGGAGCGGCGGGGGCTGCTTTGCCTTCAGCGCGGGGGGACGCGCGGTGCCTCTGAGGTAACGCAGCGAGCGGAGCGGGGCCGGGACGGGCAGCGCGGAGCCGTCTCGGAGCGGGGCCGCGCCGGGCCGGTCAGTGCGGAGCCGTCGCGGAGCCGTCTCGGAGCGGGGCGGGCGCCGGGTGGGAGCGCAGGAGCAGCGGCGCGGGTCACTGAGGCGCGCGAGGCCCGGGCCGGCCGGGAAGCTGCGAGGACCTTGACAGGGCTGTGTCCATCTCTCCGTCCCGCTCTCTTCCCTCGAGAAACGCTGCCTCGGGACAAGGCGCTTTGGCCTTTTCCGGGCTAAATACTCCGCTAAGGGCTCCTGGAGCCGAAGGTCTCTTTCTCCAGGCTCCTTTCCCCCGAGGCCGGTGACACCGCTGCTGCCTTGCGCGGGGTGACGCGGATCCCCTCGTTCTCCTCTATCCTCTTCCTACCCCTCACACACGAGGAGTGAAGCGAGTCCCTCCCTGGGCGGGCTGTGGCTGCAGGAAACGTCGTGGGTTGCAGGGAGAGGCTGGAAGAAGGGGGAGCCCGGGGCAGCCCCGTCTGACCCCCTAAGACCAACTTGTGCTGGGAGCAGTGCTGGGACGTGCAGCCCCATGCACTGCCCGCAATGGCACCAAACCACAGGAAAACCAGGATCACAACCCGCCTCTTATGTGGAATCTGTGACAAGCATGTAAATACCATCAACTTGGTCCTCGACAACGATTTGGTTATTATGTCCTAGTGGATTCCCTTAATGTTCTGCAGAGGCCTTGCTGCGGTGAAAATAAAACATCCTGATGAGATTATGAGAGCTCAGAACTCTTCATGGCTCTGAAAACTAGAAAGCACATTTTTATAAGAAAATAAAGTGTCAAATTTCTAACATACGCAGACTGGTTTCTTTATCTAATGTTTCACAACTTGAAATATCTTATTTCTTAGAGAGCTACAGTAACAATTCTAAAGGGGGGGAAAAAAGCTTAAACAGAAAAAATAAAAGTACTACTGAGCTTCAAAGTATAATAAGTCTGACCCTGGTAACTCATAAAAGTGCAGTCAAGCTGACTGCACATGACTACTTCAGACACTTCTTAGCCAGAGATGGGAACATTCATTTTTTTTAATATTCCAAATCATTCATGTTTTGTATATGTCAGAGTTTGAATTTCAGCTTGATTAAATTGGTTTAATTATTTTGATTTACTTAAGTGGCCTTTTGAATGCAATATTTACATTTAAAAATGAAAGTAGAATTTTATTAAAATGAGCATAATGAATTTTCAACACATTGGCAATTTCAGCTGATTGAAATGCAAAACATGTAAAGCTCAGTTATCAATTTAAAAACTCATCTTGTTGCTTAGAAAAGATATTTCCAGACAGACTTATTAAAATGCAGTTCTGTTTCCATGCTTTGAATGGAGCTGAAATTAATAAACCAGTTTAATAGATGGTAATGGCACAAACAGGTTCTACCACGGATGTAATGATTGCAGTAAAGCGTAGGATTAGAGCTGAGTTATAAATTTTTGCCTATGCCAGTAGGCAGAAATTACCATTTAGACTTTGCACCTGTATATGGGAATAAGGTTACATGTGACAAACCTGGCAAGCTAAGTTACTCTGTCCTTGCAATTTATGCTGCAAAAGAAGAAGAATATTACCTTTCCCTCATCTCTTCTCCCCCTATTTTAGAAAGGGAGTACCCTGCGTAAAGAGATGGTGGCAGGACATCATCTGTAGAGAGCTCCAGATTCTCCGTGCTGAAATAGTTCAGTTTCAGATTATTAAAATCTTTTTACTAGCATTTTTTTCTGGTTGTATTTGCTAAGATATGCAGAATGATAATCTTGACCCAGAAGTCAGGAAAATGTGGAGAACTTAATTTTTGGTCAGCCCTATTTATGTGTCTGCTGTAGTCCTGCCTGCAGTGCTTTTGCTTTAGCAAAGGTTACATTTACTTGGGTAGGGGTAGTTTAACCAAACTGCCTTTTTTGCTCCACCTCTGTCACTGGATTCTACATGATTCTATATACTGAAATCCATCAAACTGGTTGGAAACCAGCTCTTGTGCTCATCGGTTATTCTGTCCTAGCTTGTTGCTGCATCCTCAACTCTAAAGCAATGGTAGCACTCACAAGAGGGTGGCAGATTTAGGGAAAAAGCAAACATCTGATTGGTTTACATTTATTTCCTTATTCTTGGTAAGCACTTCTCACCGGTACACGTGCAGCACGGGAGATGGGATTCAGCTCACTTGCACCCCCGGCATGGGCCAGCTGACCTGTGGGGGGGAACGAGAGTTTTTAGAGTGTCACTTGGATTTTGATGGTGTTACTTTCAAGAAGAGTGTTAAGACCTGAAATTTCACCTGATTCCCTTCACTGCTTACAGAAAGAAACAAGTCTTTGATATATTTAAGAATAATAAAAAAAGGCCACATTTAGAGTTTTATTGCTGAACATTTATATTATATTTTGGCATACTCTTACAGCCTTCATATTAGCAACTGTAAACTGCAAGTTTAAAAAAGACTTCTTTCTTTCTCTAAGCAGTGAAGGGAATGTTTTGTCTCTGAGCAACTCTTCACATAATATCTGACATTTATGAGCCCAGGTTCATATATCTGCACAACCATTTCCCCTCTCCCAGGTAAATTACAGGTGGGTTCTATGTACAAGCATGGGATCCTGTGACACCTTTATTTATTTATTTATGCATGCTACTGGTTATCCAGTTTATTAAAGTAACTCTAGAGATTCATCTTTAGAATAAAACTTTGTGCACACCAAGTTGCAAACCTGTTGTGAAATACTTTTATTTATGTGTAGTTGGGAGTAGACAGCCGTACATTTCTACCACGCTGCTGGAAGCTCACATGTTGCAGAGCTTTTGTGGTTTGGTGCAATAGTTTGTCCTAACCTTCTCATGCACACAGTCACTGTAGTCAGTGTTACATTTACCACACTTGCAGCTCACAGCCACAGGATAGGAATAATATGGGATGATGTGAAGAGGACAACCTGGAATCAGTACTGTTTGATACAAAATCTCTTTATATGTGCACACATTCTGGGACAGAGCACTTCTGAGGAGCAGCTTCTTGCCATTGCTGTCCTACAAACGAAAGAAATGCATTGTTTCACCAAAGCACACACAAATGACACAAAATTCCTTTAACATTTTCTCCAGTATGCAGAAAGCAAACCTTTTCTTTCCTGCACTAGTTCTGGTATTTCCAACGCACTTCAATTCCCAACTGTCATTTAGAATCTGCATGAGTGGAGCTCACTGTGCCCTTGCAGAGATGTTCACCTTGCTTTTGTGTTTTTAACTGCATCCTGCTACTTGGCTTGAAAGCTACCACTGCTACCTATTGACCAAAGTGCAATTTAAAATGCTGTCTTGAGAGAGATTCAAGCACAGTCTTTGACATGCCTACAGGTGAGATACTCTCCATTCTCCATAGCTAATTGTCACCACAGCAGTTCATTGTTTTTACCACATGGAAAATTTGTGGGAGGAGAAGTTACACAAGTAATTTACATTAAATAAGAGTAATTTTTTTAAAAAATGTGCTTCTCTCTCATTCCATCTTGACCCTACAGCCTCACTATAGAGGCCCTCCAGTGATGTTATAAACCCATTGCTCCAGGAAGCTTGGCATTTCTCATCCTTACTTTCACAGTAAGCTAAGTTGGAAACATGATGAGAAAGTGATTTTTCTATCCATATCAAATACCACTCGATTAGGACAGTTATCACACAATTTTCTAGCACAACCACGTGAAAACAGGCATTTGTTTTGCAGTGACGACCCTTACAGGAACAGCTGTCTAAAACATTAACACCTTGTACCCGCGTCATGCAGAATCCAGCGCAGATGGTGGTGTTGATGGCCAGGCAGTAGGCGCACTCCCTTTTCTCCACATGGATTACGTACTCAGAAGGAGCACAAAGCGATGCTGTTCGACCAAAAGCCAGGCCAAAGAGAAGAGACAGCAGGAAGAAGGGACTCATGCTGGATGGAGGGAAAAACAAAACAAAATAAACAAACTCTAAGTTAAACCAAAGTTTTTCTTTTTTTTCTTTCCCAGCCCCCCTTCCCTTTTTTTTTTTTTTTCTCCTCCACAATTTCACAAGAACAGTTATGGTAGTTACAGGGTAGAAACAATCTGAACCTTTTTTTTTAGATAAAGTCTTTCTAAATCTCAGACCTTGAATTGAAGCAGTACCAACTGCTGAAAAGAAAAAAAACAAACATCAATAACAATCAGATCAGCATCACATGTTCACCTGTTCCTACTAAAGCATATTATGTAGAACTTTTCACTAATGAGAGATAAAATGCTGCCAAAGAAAAATAACATGAGGTTTTCCTTCCCTGCAAAAGGAATCATCTTACAAAATGTTCAAGAGAAAAACAAACTGTGCATATCAGATATATCACTATATTTTTTAGTTCCAAACTGGCTTAAAAGTATTAAGTATGGGAGCACCATCAAATATTAAACAACAGATTCAAGCAAATGACAATAAAGTACATCAGCAAAGAGTTCAAATCGGTGAATCCTCTTGTTGTCTTTCCAGTGTGCTGACTTTTTCCAGACGTGCTGGGGCATCCTGAGAACAAAGCCTTGATTAGCTCCAAGCCAATACCAGGATCTGTTCTATATCCCCTAAACTGCAAACTGTAAGTGACAGTGTCTGCAAACACCTGGACATCACCCTCTAGTTACTTCCAGCTGCTAACAGCCCATAGCAAAAGCCACTACACAGCCTGGTTTACCCCGTAGCTGCAACAGTGCAAGCCAGGAAAGACCAACCTCTTGTGAGCTGATTTCTTCCCTATTACAGGAACTCGATTCTGCCTGGAGCTGGGAGAGGCAGTGACCCAGCACAAGCTCTGTCTGTGCTTTATACTCTCCTGGCTAATTCCAGGTTGATCTTACTGTTTATATAATTGCATCTCAATTGCTGCTTTCTTATCACAAAGTCATCTATTGAAAATTCATCCTGAACCACAAGGCAAATGTGATAGGAACAAATGTGTCCATAATATCCTAACCTGGAAACTGGATCTGGAAATCTAATTATTTTAACAGTCATTCTCCCCTCAGGCTTTTAAATTAACCACTGCTTTTAAAAAGGTACTATTGATGAGTTTAATAGCTACAAAACCATAGTAGCATGACAGGGAGGCTGGCATAGAAATGGAGTCGTTTTGAAACACAAATAAGTAATTTTGCTTTCTTGTTTGGGAAAAATTAATAAAGTCTGGCTCAGTTTGCTTGTTATGAAGACTGAGAGATACAGTGATATACACATAAAATAAGAAATCTCAAATCAAAGCAGTTGCTTTACAGTGTGACCTATGAACAACCTCACTTATCTAGTCAAAACATGCAGAGAAATCATTTGGCCCTGAACCTACTATCCAAGTACTCAACCAACAAATAACTCACTCTGAAATACTAGTTGATAGGGATAAAATTTAAGAAACAACTCTCTGTAGCACAGTTAGAACAGAATATTGCACGAATAATCAATGAAGCCAGTGTCCAGAGACAGAAAAAACACTTTCATGCTGGGTGCTTGGATGGATACCTGGGGAAGAGCAGAAGTAAGAACAGGTTGAGCTGCCTTGTGTTTGCTGAGCACCAGGATGCTGTTGGCCGCCGCCTCCTTGGCATCCAGTCACCCTCCTCAGTTGGCTTCTTCCCTGCTCTTCAGCTAATACCTCGTCACTGAACTGCCCTTTGGGCTTGGATCTGATGCATGTCTCATACACAAACCACTTTCCTGATTTATGTGACTATGAGAAATATAATGAAGTTGAGTTTTAGCTGATAAACCAGACCACTTTGGACTTCTGACTTTATACAGACACTCCTGACTGGCATTTAACTGATTCTTGGATATTAGGTCCCATTTTTCTGTCATTCTAGACTGCTGCACACAGCTCTGTGGACTGGGCTAACTGAAATGAGCAGAGTGCATAGAAAGGATCTAGCAATCACTATTAGAAGTGGGAAAATGTAGGAAACTGGTATGAGGAAATAGAAATGAAGGAGAAATTTGTATTACAAAGGCCAATAGTAATGTCAAGGGACATTACTGGATGAAGACAAAGCAGTTGATGAAGTGCTGTCTTCAGTAAATTATCTTGCACTTGGAGAGGTGGCAGCTGATTAACTGACACATGCAATTTATTTAATATTTTAAATGAGTAATATATATGGAATAATAGTTTAAAGTCAGCACTCCAAAGCTCATGATCTTTTGCTTGCTAATGCTAATTTTAATGAGTCTTGGAATACTGAGGAAATTTCAAGACATTAATAAGATTGCTAATATTGTGCCAATGTTTAAAGAGAAAATTGACCCACGTAACTAGTAGATAGTCTGACATCTACCCCTGATAAATCAGGTAAAATAACAGGAAGTTGATACAGGATTGAAGCAATAAAGAATTAAAGGATGAGAACATAATTAATGCCAGTCAAGATGGTGTTTCATAAAATAGGTCATGTCACACAAACCTGATTTCATTCTTTGAGGTGATTGCAAATTTGGTTGTTAAGGCAACTAGATAGACGTTCCGTCCTTAGTTCCATCTGTCCAGAGACCTCCTGCCATGGAGAATTAGAACTATCATGCAGAATCCAATGTGTGTATGCTGAATACTGGGAATTTAACTTCAGAAGTGCATTTACTCATTGCAACTCAGTTTCCTGCTGTTGGCTTTTTTTCCTAGACTGTTAATGGAAAACAGTGCATTACACAGACATCTGACCAAGTATTTAGAATTAAAATTCATTTTTATCTGCAAGTGTGATAAATTGGCCTAAGTAGACCTGCAAACTAATGTGAATATTGTTCCTACTCCTCAAGCTAGCTCCACCCTAGCATGGACCCAGAAAGAACCTCTTTGCTACTACCCCTTTGCTGCTAGCCCCTTAGCTGGCCCATGTCAGAAACGCACCAGTCATCGCTAAGAGACATTCAAATTTCTCCAAAAATTTACACAAACTATCAGTCTGTTAGAAAAGCTTTGCCCTGGCTGTGAGATACGACTGCAGAATTCTTTCACTACTGTCTAAGTGCCCAATAGCAGCAAGATCCCTGTAATGCAGGGAGCAGCAAGACAAGAACCGCCGGCAACGTCTGATGTGGCTCCCTATTAATGCACAAGGTTTCATTCATCCAGTTTCCTAAAATCCATGGTTAAACATCTGGTATTTATCGATCCATTTCTTCGGTCACCCTCCTGCTGACCCACAGGCTATTCAGTAATACACATTTTTAATGTACTTTTACAGCTGTCAGCTTTGTAGCTGTGTGCTGGAACCGCCAGCTACACTCTTAATTATTTATCTTTAACCTTTCTATTCACTAAGCCAATCCATTCACTGACATCAGTTATTTACACTTTCATTAACTGAAAAGCAGTATGATGATCATCTACAAGAAGTGTTTTAAGTGATATCTGTAAACAGAATACAGTAATCATAAAATTCTTGGCTTTGTCAACCAGGAATCTCTGGAACTGTAAGAAGTCAGAGAGATTTAGTACAAGCCTGAAGTAATATCCAAAAAAATAAAAATCCCTGATCACTGCCTAAGATATTCGTGTTCACCCTTGTTCTGTTAGTAGGGTAACAGAATGAAAATTTTATAGAGTTTATGAGCAGGTTGATCCACAGAGCAAAGTGAAAAAAAAAGTCTTGTTTCCTGCATATAGCATTCTGGATATAAAAATGAAAACCTCTCCATGCTTGCAGACAATGCTGGAATTAGAAAATATGTTGATAGAAGCAGATAAAAAAAACCAAATTCCTAAAAGATTAGGATTCTAGCAAAAGAATTATTTCCAGTTTCATCCAGTTGCAGAACTCTAGTGATGAGAGGAAATAAGACTCTAACATGTTGCCATAGAAACAATTTTTTGTTATTGTCAGATTTTCCATTTAAACAGATCATGTCTGTTGAATTTTCAATGTTAATATGCCTTTTTCAGGTGTCTGTGTAATTGATTGAAACATAGCTCTCATGGCTCAAAGTTGTAGGTTCACAGATGACTGCTCTCCTTTCTTTCTAGGATTAGCAGTAGCATTTCCTTATCAAGCACAGATCTAAAAAGCAACACTCCTTCTTGAATATTATATGCCAACAACCTCTATTTATGATGTGAAAATACTTGATAATCTTATTTGCTATTGTGACTCATATGATAGATCACTTTGTATTCAATTACATCTCTTTGGAAAGTGCTAGATATTTCAGTTCCTCTCATTGTAAGATACACAATTTATGTAGAGAGGATAAGATTTACAAATAAAAACAAAAGAATAAAAGAAAAACACACAAATGCAAGCCAGAAGCATTCTGCAGTATTATAAAGAATGGAGGATTATATTCACACAAGTATTTGTAATCATATGCACAACTCTAAGGGCAATAATGGGAAGTAGGTCTGCAGAAAGGGATCTAGAGATTACAGTGAATAACGAGATTAATGTGAGCCATGTTCTTATAAAGAAAATAATCATACCCAAATGCATAAACACAAAAATCGTCCGTAGAGCATATAAGACAATCCCTCTACTCCATTTAGCACTGGTTAGGTCACAAATGGAGTACAATTTAAGAAAAACTGGAGTGACTGGTAATCTAGATAATGTGAACCAAAAGAAAAGGTCATTTGCATTGTTCAAGATACATCATTCATGGTGCAGTTACACTGCAAATATAGTAGCTTTTGGCCTCAGACATTTTTGCTTAAACAATATTTGTAGGACAAGTACCTTCTTTTCCATCTCTGTTCATGACTTACATAAAAGCACCCCTTGGTTTCTTCTGAGGCACAGAACTGCAAACACTACCAGGACCCTGGAAAAGAGAAGAAAATAACTGATAGATGAATGTGACTGTGGACAACAGAGTATTCCAAGTAGTTTAAATGATGTTATTTTCTTAAAGAAGGTTGGAAGAGCCTTAGAGGTTAAGGTTGTAATGGATCTCTGGAGATTATCTAATCCAATGTCCCTGCTCAAAGCCACTTGCTCAGGACTGCACCTCATCAGGTTTTTACCATCTCCAAGGATGGAGACTCCACAGCCTCTGGGCAACATATTCTTGTTTAATCACCTGTACAAGATGTCTAAACAAAATTCCCTGTATTTCAGTTTGCGCCCACTCCCTCTTGTCCTTTCCTTGCAGACCACTGAGAAGAGCCTGGCCCCATTTTCTTTACTCCCTCCCATTAAGTATTTATACAAACTCATATCCCTGGGCCCTCGCTTCTGCAGGCTAAACAATCCAGACGCTCCCTCACTCCTTATTTATCTTATGCTTCAACCCCTTAGTCACGTTTGCAGCTCTATATTGGACTGCTTGAGTTACGTCCATGCCTTACTTGGGAGGGGTAACCCAGAAAGGAAAGAGCATTCCAGATGGGGCCTCACAAGAGCAAAGCACTGGGTAAGCACCAACTCCCTGAGCCTGCATGCAGCAGTCACTAACGCAGCCCAGGATTGCTCGTGCCAGCGGCACATTCCTACCTTGTACTCAAAAGCTGTTGTCCAGCTGGAGCCCAGGGCCTTTCCTGCAAGGCTGCTGTCCAGGCAGTTGGCCCCCAGCCTGTTCTGGTGCATGGGATTACTCCTGCTCAGGTGCAGGACTGCATTTCTCTCCGGTGACCTTCCTGAGAGTCATTTCATCCACAGCTCCAACTTTGGGCATGACATCCTGGGAGAAGCTCCCTGCCTTAGGCCCTCTCATGTGCCCACCTGAAGAAGTGTCCATCGCAGATATGACAAAATGTGAAGCCTGCAAAACTGAAGCTCCAAACAAAAATTAAATTGGCTCAAAGAAAGTAGAGACTGTTTTTCTTTATTAGCCCTTTACCAGGAATACCCTGAAGGGAGGTAAAAATGACATTAAAACCTTTAGTCTCAAGGGAAAGGAAAGTCTCCGGGAACTTAAGGATGACAGGAACACTATTATTTACATTGTGAGGTTTTTTGTTACTAGGTAATTGGAATACTGTTTTGTTAATCCTTTGCACTTAGAAAATTAATGGAATAACATTTGTGCTTTAAGAAGAGTTGTCCTTTTTAATAATTACTGCATCTATGGATTTTTTTTAACATATATTTTTAACCAAGGAGCGTGTAATACCTTCCCTCCATACTTTTGGGCAAAATTGTTTATAGGGATTCTTCTAGTACAGTGTATTATGCTGACAGAAAACAAACAAACTTTTTAAAACCACTGTAAAATAAGATCAGCATCGACTGAGATATAATGCTCACCTTTGGTAATCTTATATAGCCAGATTCAAACAGGTGAGCTCAGCCCTAGCGTGGTTATCCAGACTAATCTCTTAACTCCATTGCAAATTCACCAGTTACCATGGCAACTTTTGGGTTCACCCAGCCCTCCAAGGAGCGTATTCCAGAGCCTGAATAAACAGGGACCTGCTAAGACACTGGATCTGTAATTGCACAGTCACGGCAAATAATCAATAAAGTAATTTTTTAAATACCACTTGGAAGCACCTAGCTCAATAGTGTGGAGTCACAGACACAATGTACCTAGAAGTGCTTGGATTTGGCCAGCCCAAACTGGTGTTTTAAATTCTGGCAGTTTACATTCTTTTTATCTTAAGTAAGATAGAAATTGTGAGACTTCCTTACTTGTCAGTATAACCTCTTGGTACATTTTAAAATACCTGTAATCCTGTAGCAGGTTTTATTACTATTCTAATTAACTCTCTTTCATGACACAGTATCTAATTAAAAATACTACTTCTACAACAAACAAAACAGACTGAGGAGGTATTTTATTTGAATCACTTGCTAGAGCTGTCCTCTCTACATGGTATTAACATGAGGTACGAGTATCATTTGCTGTATCTCTCAGTATTACCCACTACAAATACTAAACAGGACTTGGCAATAACAATGTCTATAATATTCACTAAAAAGTCAACATTTGAGTAAACTCCTCAATACTCTATAGTAATGAAATAACACAAAGTAATAATTTTGAAATTTCCTATGCTTTTTAAATCCATGAGGGACAAACTATACTAAGCTGACTTGATACTAAGCTAAGTTGATACATATATGGAACGTTAGGTTTTTATAATATATCTGCTTAAAATATCGAACACCTCTCCAGGAAGAAAAGTCATCGTAACTTCTCAGAAAGTTTACTTACACAAAACATTCCACTTAGAAAATATGGAGAAGAAAGACACCAAATTCTTTTAAGACCTTTGGAAAATATTTATAGTTACATACAACAGCAGCAATATCAATGCTCAACATATAAGGCATAAGGAATCCAAACTATTAGCCTGAACATACAATTGCTAATTGGAAACAATGGAACACTTAAGTTTTGCTACCCACTTCAGAAGAAGCCAAAATTTTGATTTTTAGATAGATGTACCTGTAGTCTTCTTTTTATCTTTAGTGACTGAAATAATTTTATTTTTCTTGTTGTGGAACCAATATTGAGTAAGGATTAACATCAGAATCTATTTTGTTCTAAGTTACTTTTATGCTTGTACAGAGATCTGTGTTCTAATACATAAAGTAACAAAATGTAGTTCCACAGTTTGCATTTCAGACAATTCATTTAAGCTAAGCTCAAAGTTGAATTTACAATCTGAAAACATAAGTATGCATATTCTATTCCTTATGAATATGAACTGTTTTTAAATCTAAGTAATTTTTATTGAAAATACAATTTTAAACATTTCAAAACTGTCTTAGCATACTGAGTGGCTATTGAAAACAATGCAATCTTAAAAGATAGGAACCTGCAAAATGTGCAAAACGCAACAATACAATTTCCAATAAAAGCTCACTTAAAACTTTCAGCATTTAACTAACTGGATAATATTCTTTACTAAATTATTATGAAAAAGAGAACTGAATTTCTTCAAAACCAGTATTTTCAATGGCAGACTTTTAAGCCTTTAAAAACCTTTAAAAAGGCTTTTCCTTTTTCAAGCACTTAGTTATACTAGTTTCAAAATTAAGATATGAGCTTTTTTTTGTCTCAAGGCTTCTTACAGCTTAGGGAATGAAATACAGGAAATGCTGTACAGGTGGATGAAGTTATGTATCCATCAATCAAGATTATTCATATGAAGGAAATAAATGGAAGTCCTAAATACTGAATACCTACTGAATAAGACAAAAAATACAACAGTGCACCAATTCTGAAAGAATAATAATAGTGTTGTACGAATCAAATAATGTTAATTTCAAGCGAAGAGTTTTTCAGCTTCTTTCATTTTTCTTTTCCTGTCCATTTTAGAAACTTCAGTCCATCCAGCCTCTCGCATTTTTCTCATACTTGTCATTTTCAGTGCAGAGCCTGTAGTTTTTAAGTTTGATGTTGTTGGTTTCTAAGAAGACAAATAAAGCCATCCATTAAATTCTGTACTAAATTTGATTAAATGAGTATTTTAATTTAAAGAAAAGCTAAGATACCTTTTTTGGTGTCATAGCACATAACTGCAAAGCTGGAGGATAATCTTGGTATAATTTCTTATAGATTTCTTCATCTGAAACTATGCTCTTAAAAAGAAATTACTTAATTTAGAAATTGTTTTTCTTTTCCTTAGAAATACTAGAGTATGACAAAAAGTTAAATTATTACTATAAAGCCTTGGTGGTTCAACAAAAAAATGTAAAAATTATAAAAATTAAATTTCTATTTTATAGACTAGTACTTTATTTGTGATAGTTACCCATTTGGTACACTTAACTTGTCTCCAGAAAAGACAATGAAATAAAAAGATACAGATATGTTTTGTCCTGTTTATAGAACCCCATGTCCTACACTCATTCTTAAAGGTAGTGGCATACATAAATCATTATAGCACACTATTAGTTTTAGAATTTTACCAGGAGGTCACTATGTTCAGAGCTATCTGAATGACTATCCAACTGCAGAAGCACTTTTTGCTTTTTCCTCATATACCCTTCTGAAGGCAGATTTGTGCTTTCACTTGGCAGCTTACGTACTGGGGGAGTCTTTACAACATATGTCTAGGGAAAAAAAAAAGATCATATCTAAAATACCATTTTCAGTGGTTCTTCTAGAATGTAAAACTAAACCAATAACCCGGGTTGCATCAAAGATCCAAACAAAACAATCCAAAAAAACATAATATTGTTTTGTATTGCCAAACAGGACTAAGTAGAAATTTTCAGAAGAGTTTTATAGCACGCTATATCCACCCGCCATCTCATGGACATATATTCAGTTCATATTCTGAATTACACAAAGAACACCACCAAATCTACAGGAAAAAGTTTTCAGAAAGCCACTGACAACGATACCAAGAATTACACACACACACACACCTTCTTAGAAGATAAACTTCTATTTGTTTGCAATATTGAATCTTTAGAAAGGTTAAAACAAAAATTACCATCATTCTTTTGTTCCAATACAAACATTTCACGTGAGTTTCTGACAAGGTAGAATCATAAGGCTTTATGGTTATAACAAAGCAGTCAGGAATACACTGATAATTCTTACAGCTACTGATAATTCTTACAGCTAGACAAGCTATTTGCTACTTCATAAGGGAAAAAAACGTGCCCTTTACAAATAGACAATACTTTCTTTTAATAGTAAGTAAAAAACAACAACAATTAGTCATGTTATTGAATTCACAGGCCCTCTAAAACAGGTAGTTTTAGTCTCATTTACCGAGAAGGGAAGAGAAATGAGGTAACAGAAAGAAAAATGGAGCACAATTGGAGCCCTTCCACAAACTGTTTTCTAGTATTGCTGAAGGATGCTTATATTCTTGTGGCTATCTACCTTTTAAATAACTGTTTATCACAAAGAAAAGTAGTGTTTCTGGAGCATAAAAGATATACTCAAAATACACCATAAAAACTATAAGTTACAAACCTTGAATGATGGACTGCACAAGGTACTTCTTGCAGGTACTGAAGAAGTTTCTTTATTTTCCACTACATTGACTTTTATAGGAGTGTAATTTGGAGATGATCTTTTCTTTGAATCAACAGATGCAGAACCCAGATTTAAATGAGGTTTAGGAGTCTCAAAAAACTGAGTCTGTACTTTCTAAAATTTAAAAAGGTTTAAATTAAGAGCAAGTTGATGTCTCTTGTCCAGTGACTATTATTTAATATGAAACTTCAACTAGATTGCATACATACAAATGTCATCAAATTCTATCATTAGTTAATAATAAAACTAAAACTACCTTGTGCTTCTTTTCTATTTCAGGAACTGTATTTTTGGGAAGTTCTTTTGCAAGATTCTTCTAAAACAAAGAAAAAAAAAGCTTTGTCATAGGAAGTAATACGTTTCACTTGAGTTTAGTTGTTGTACGTACGCTCAGCATAATTAAAAACACTCTTCATCCAAGATGCATGTCACAGCTGTCATTATTATAGTTCAAAAACATGTCACCCACACTGCTACATTAACAAAAAATATACCTTTTCTTCAATTTCTGCTTTAAGCTGTTCCTCGAGGGATGACAATTCACTTTTCAAACGCAGCACCTCACTTTCCTAAAAGCAAATAGATAATAAAGGTTAACTACTCTTAATCTGGAAAAAAACAACAAACAAACAAACAAAGCAGACCTAATAAAGCATTAAATTCTTAAGATATTCATCATAAACATAAGCCAAATACCATCTGTTCAATACAGCTAACTTGCTTAGAGATACCTAGAATTCATTTTCTGAATTCAACTTCTCTGAAGAGAAATATCAGAAAGATGCCAACTTTTGTATAGATATTACAGCACTACACTTTTACAGAGTCTTGAGATGTTGGCTCTTAAAACTTCCCTCAAAGCTAAGCTTCCTAGAAATGAAAAATGGAGGAGTGGGGGAAAAAGCAACTTTTCAACAACAGAATTTTTAATACTTGGGAGAATAGAGAAAGAAAGAAAACTAATAAAAAAATTACCAGGTGGCATGGTTAAACTATCAGAAAAAGTGGACATACTATCAGATTGGACACTATCAGAAAAGGTGGACATAAAATCACAGCTCCTCCTATTTATTCTTAGAAAGAGCTAATATTTGAAAACACATTAAAGCCAGTAAGTAAATGCAGTACATGGAAATTGGTCAGTTATCTTCACTACTTTTCAGTGTCATTAAAAAAAAAAGCATTTAAGAGGAAGAATTTTAGTATAATATTTATACTATATTATGCTGTCAGAACAGAGCAGGATAGCAGCTCCTCTACTAACTAACTCATTGTTGAAGTGTATATCTTACCAAGGATCTTTTTTCTGAAGACTGCTCATGCTCTTTTATCTTAAAAAGGTTTAATTCTGTATCTTTCTCTTCGACCATTTTATCATATTGGTGCTGTGTTGAAAAAACAAACATCCAAAAATCAGTTATTTGACTAATTGTTATAATTATAGATATATCTAACCTTAAAATCTCACTTTTTTTTTTCCCCAGATTAAACTACTTTGGAGCTGGAGAAAGCACTATGAACAAACATTCAGACCTTTGCAGCACAACAGAAAACAGAGAAGTAGTGTCATTTTGTAGGGGACAATGACTTATGTCTAGGCAGCAATGTGTTTAAGGAAAGCAACAGAAGTTAGCCATATTATTTTTCTTAATATGCTAAATATACTGCAAAACAAATCAATTAAAATACATTATCGTAAACTATCTAAAGGCACAAAGAAGTTCTCGTAAAACTGTTTTTGATAGATACATATTTTGACATTGACACATACTGCATGAGGATAATATCAAATGAAGCCTGAATATAAACAAATTCTGCCAAACAAATATACATTCCACCCAGAATTATTATTCAGTCCAGATATAACACAACTTCAAATGACTGCTGCCATGACCACATGTTATGTAAAGCATTTAGGGACCTATGATATGACTTGTTCACATCACTCCATGATACCTAAAAACTTAGATTTTATCTGCCAGTAGACTTTTTTTAATCTTAAGATTACTTTACTTCTAGTTATTGAAAGTCAAGCACATGCTCAAACTCATTTCGAAGCATCAGATCTTTATTATCATTTGTAATACTTGGGCATTGAAAAGTTTTTGTTTAACACAGTATCACAGAAATTGTTAAAATCTCCCACCTTGTGCTTTTCCATAAGCGCTACCATCTCAGCAATCTTGTGTTGACATCGGATATCCGTTTCTTTCTGTATTACTGTCGCTTCATCAGCCAGTAACCTCATCTTTTCTACCTGTTATTAGAAAGTTTCTTCTAACTAATGAATAATTAAGAAAAACATGCAAACAAAAACCTTAGTTTAATTTCTTCCCTCCCCGTTGGGTGCAATGTACAGCTCCCTCATGGAGTCTTTATTTTCTTTAAAGATCCTTCTGAAATCTTTCATCTTTTACACACTTTTTTAAGATGCACAAGTAAAATCTAGGTCTAATGTAAATCCATTTACCTGTGGCAAATAAGCACAAAGCAGAACCCAAGCAGTAAGGAGTAACTGAGTAGCAATTCAAGTACTTTGCCCTCACATTTTTTGACATTATCATCAAAATTGTAGGCATGAAAATATAAATATTGGGAAAGTTATCTTTTTTTTTGCCTAAAGTATATTTGCACCAAGAATAGAATTTCTGTGGACAATATCCTGACAAAAAGATTTCTTGATTAGGTACTTATTTTTGAAGACATATACAAATATTTCAACATAAGAAGACATACAAGAATATTTCAACTTACAACACAACAGTGTTGTAAGATTTGTTCACAGGCATGCAGTTCCATTTGTGTCTACTAAACTGCTACATATGTGTTGGAAGTCTGGCCTATAGAGCTTCATAAAATATATCA
The DNA here is from genome assembly GCA_013389825.1 of Crypturellus undulatus. Lineage (NCBI taxonomy): Eukaryota > Metazoa > Chordata > Aves > Tinamiformes > Tinamidae > Crypturellus > Crypturellus undulatus. Next base: position 122,002 of record VWPW01006128.1, read on the forward strand.
TACATTTGATAGGTTATACCACAGACAAGAATTAAAGTTGCAGTAACATTTAACAACTCTCACCTCTTCAAGAAGTTTAAGTTCAGATACGTTTTTTGCTTCTATTTCTTTTTGATAGATGTCAACTGTGTCCTTATGTTGCTTGTTCATATTTTCTATCTCTAACTCTAATTTAGACACCTTTTAAGAATGCAGAATTACTCCTGTTAGTTGCTCAAGAGTAAATAAGCCCTTAAAACTACTTCAGAACAGAATCATGCTGTACTTTTCAGATATATGACTACACTCTTTCTTATTTAACATTCAGGTTTTCTCATAAGGAGCTGAATTTTAGCCTGAAGATCATTTGAAAGCCCTCAGAGCAGTCTACATCTATTTTTAAGTTTGGTACCCAAAACTGGACACTATTCTAATGAGAGACTTACCAGTGCAGAGTAGAAACTGCCTAAAATGAATAACATACATTTTTTTTTTATATGCTCCTTTTATTTTTTTCAGCAGGAAGGCATTGCTGATAAACGTTCAGTATAATAGGGACTAAAAAATAGGTACTTGGGGGAAGAGAATTCCTTGAAATGCGATATCTATCTCTTACAAAAGCCTGATACTCTAATTTCCAATGATTAAAAATATAACACCTTCCAGAAATTAAGCGCCCATTCTTGTCAAATGTTGAATGCTGTGTCCTAGCTCCATAAAAAAAAATTAAGTATGTTATCATTAATAACTGAGACTTAAGAAATAAATTATCTTTGCATTTTATCTTTGTCTTCTACATGAAGCTATTTAAACCTACCTTCCCTTCATAAATACTTGTTTTCTTGATTTCTGCCGTAATTTTCTTTTTCAGCACCTTATTCTGTTAAAATAAAATAAATGCTAAAGGTTAGTAAGTTAACAGAACCATGTAGTAACTGCATAAAGCAGTCTGGAATCCTCAAAATACCAGTTCTCAGCAAACCGAAAATGCTTTTCATTGTCTATTTGTGCAGTTCAGGTTCCAGGTCAATTCCCCAAGTAAAAAACTGCTCAGCTTCTTACTTCAGGTTCCAGGTCAATTCTCCAAGTAAAAAACTGCTCAGCTTCTTACTAATTCTGTCTTTTAATGTTTTGTGACCTTATGAAAGGCTTCCCTGTCATGAGATGAAGAAGAAAAACCCAAGATGCATGGCACCTCTGGCTCTTGTGGTATGTAGTTTATAGAGAACATAAATTTACTCCTGTGCTGTACTATAAAGGAAGAATTCATGATATAATGATATACTCATTCCAAAATCAGGGAGAAAATACTGCTGACAGGAAATATGCAGATGTCATTACAACAAAAAAAAAAATCCAGGGACATATTTTGACCTATTTCTATAGTTATTTACCATTTGTAAAATATATGGATGATACCATGTGCTAACTTAAAATAACAAAAGTCCAAGATAATATTTCTATACCCACATTAAAAAAAGGTAAATAAAAACTTTAAAAGTAAATAAAACATTGGGTAATTTTACAAATCTTATTCTTTAATTTGCTCAGAGGTAAGATCACAGAAAAAAAAAACAAAAAAGAAAATGCTGTAAATTACCTAGCTATATCAAATTAATTCAGACTGTAGTTGTTGAATAGTAGTAGTAACCACAAAATGTCTGCATGTTTTATGGATTTGTGACTTTAATCTGGGCCTACCTCCTGTTGCAGGCCTTCTATATACTTGACTTTATTTTCCATCTGCTTCTTTAAATTATTCAACTGAAAGAGATATTTCAAATATTTGAAACATTGAAATAAGCATTTTTAGCAGCATTTGTTCACAAGCAACATGGGAAATTTTTATCAAAGTGCTTAAGCATGTACAATGCATAAGCTAGATTAATTTGTAAATTCGTACGTCTGTAAACTTAAAATTGAACTTAAAGGCTCTAATAATTGTAAAATCTTAGCATGTGTTTCGGTTCCATTAGAACTAATGGAGTTTGCACAAATTTACAACTTAATTTCCAAACTTTTTGAAGTCCAGTTTTAAGTTTACACACTTACCAATATGAAATACTACTAGAATTTTGCTAGCCCATCATAAGAATAATACTAATGAAACAGTTTTTCAGCAGCTTTGGAGCTTCACCACAGAAAATAAGATATTTTTATATACATATATAATCTTATTTGAAATACCAAAATTCTTTACTATCTCTGAAAAAAATGAATGCTTGTACCTTATTTTCTAGAATCTTCAACTGCTTTTCCTTTCTTGAAATTTCATTTTCAATACTTCTAGCCTGAAATTATAGTAGTTTTTAAATCTGGTCAAAAATGACAAATTTCTACTTTATATTTATTTGTAGAAGATAACTAAGATAACTATTCCATGTCCTGATTATTTTTTGATTATTATTTTACTATTATTATATTTATAATTTTTAGATAAATATTGAAAGCCAGGGTGAAAAATCTGTGTGAAAATACAGTAAGAAAATATAAATATTTGCATACAGTTATAAGTTCTACTGCATATTTAAAGCTAAACCCTATCCCATGTATCACTAAATGGTACAGAGAAAAAAAAAAGAAAAGAAGATTTGCTTGCCTCCCTCAAATAAAAAAATCTGGTCTCGCAAGCCTCCATGTAAAGATTAAATTTACTAGTNAAGGTTTCTTTGTCTCCCTCAAATAAAACAAATCTGGTCTCACAAACCTCCATGTAAAGATTAAATTTACTAGTGGAAGGCCCTGTCTTTTAAGAATAAAAGGTTAAGTATATGTACTTATGTTGATTTAATTGGTAACAGTGTTAAAAAGAGAAAAATCTCTCTAAAACGCTGTATCTCAAAAAAGCATCTGCAGGAAAAAAAAATAGATGTTTTACATTTTTACTGTTCCCCATAGGTAATGTTATACTTTTATATGATAAAGCACCCAGTGTTCATACATTTTCTTCACTTTCATCCAGTTTATTTTTAATCTCTTCACCCTTCTTTGCCAACTTCTCCTTCCAGGACGCCAGTTCATTTCTAAATGCCAAATGAGTANATTTTAAGAATAAAAGGTTAAGCATATGTACTTATGTTGATTTAATTGATAACAGTGTTAAAAAAAGAAAAAACTCTCCATCTCAAAAAAGCATCTGCAGGAAAAAAAAATAGATGTTTTACATTTTTACTGTTCCCCATAGGTAATGTTATACTTTTATATGATAAAGCACCCAGTGTTCATACATTTTCTTCACTTTCATCCAGTTTATTTTTAATCTCTTCACCCTTCTTTGCCAACTTCTCCTTCCAGGACGCCAGTTCATTTCTAAATGCCAAATGAGTATTAGTAAGTATTTTAAAACTTCAGAGTTCTTTCACTATTACTTAAAAAACAAAAAAAGATGAGTTTCTAAAGGAACTTGCTTTGTTAAAACAACTAATATTCATGAGAGTTTGATCAGCTGTTCACTGAAAAGATGTGAAAGTGAGTGAAATNCAAATGAGTGAGTATTAGCAAATATTTTAAAACTTCAGAGTTCTTCCACTATTACTTAAAAAAAAAAAAAAAAAATTAGTTTCTAAAGGAACTTGCGTTGTTAAAACAACTAATATTCATGAGAGTTTGATCAGCTGTTCACTGAAAAGATGTGAAAGTGAGTGAAATACTAATGAGATATTATGTATGGAAAAAAACTCTTTTATCTTCAATGAAGTATATTCTGATCTGTAAGACTGTAAAGTACATATGAAATATGGAAGACTGCTCATTAATGCAGCTTGGGTGAGATAAAGATTGTGTCAAAGCCTAACATTTAGTCATTTATTTTTTACCACATTTCACCCATAATTTCTATTTGCTTTTTATTTTCTTCACAAGCAGGATAATCCAAAAAATATTACTAGAAATCACAGAACACAGCATATGAGAACACGACTAACATAAGTACTGATGGAATCAAGATTATTTCTTTAAATAATATTATCCTTTATTATTATTTCTACTTGCCTCAACTGGCTGTTTTCTTCTTCCAGGTTTTCTAATAACTTCTTTGTATTTTCTTCTTTTTTTCTGCTATCCTAAGTAAAGGTATATGCAAGTAAAATGAGTAAAACTCAAAGGGAAAGCTTTGACAGTATCTCAGTCTGCCTTATTACAAGGTAACTGCACTTTTGTTTTTAAATACAAAAGGTAGTTTCAAATATATCCTACGATTTATATGTTCTCCTTCAAAAACAGATAAAAGTTTATAACTTGCCTCACAATCTTCTTGCAGTTTCTTGAGTTCCGCAGCTATATAGCTTTTCTCCTGTGCTATCTCCTCCTTTTCTAATAAAAGCTTATTGAAATCCACTGTTAGTTGCTCGTTCTTTAGCCTAATTTAAAATATAGGGTTAGAGAAAAAGGAACATGTATTTTCATATTACATTTCAAGTCCAATTTAACTATTACAAAAACATTATAAAAATTGTCACAAAAATTTCAGGCCTGCATCTGCAAATTCAAGCTTTGTAACAAAATTGGTACAGAGTAATAGTGATGTGAGAAGATTCTTGGAGGAAGAGGAGGAAAGAAAGTGAGAAGCAACTTTCAAATAATGGTTGCTGGAAGAGACCTATTCCAAAATCCAGTTCAAAGCAGGGTCAACATTCAGAAGTTCTTTATGTTTATACATACAAGTCATAGAGATAGTAAATAATTACATGCATAAAAACATAAAAATATGTTTTATTAATGTAAATATATAAAGGCTGTCATACTGTGCACTTAAGTTCAAATTTTTTAGAAAAATAAAGATTATTTCATAGCATTTTACAGCTACTTCTATGTAACAGAAATATATCAAAATGCAGAATTTTCAGAAAAGATCATACATCTTCTGTTCAAGATCTGCATTCAGTGTCATAATCTGTTTTAAAGAAGCTTCTTTGTTTTCCACTGTGTCAGTCAGCTGTATTTTCAAATCATGTATTTCCTTCTGCAGAAGAAAGTGTTGAGCGTACATATGAAAATTACAATTCATTAAAGTTGCCAGAAATTAACAGACAACAAAAAGCTTCAAGTTAAAATAAAACTGCAGACATGCCATAAATTAACCAGTCTGTATCTTTACATCTCTGTAATGTAAATGCATGTGTGAGATACCTAATTCTCATGTGTACTATGTCCTCCTATTGTATAGTCCAACTAATTACTCTGTGAAAGTACTGCAAAGTTACCTTTCTCCAAGCATCTAAATAACAACATACAAAGACACTGTTGCCTTATACATCATAAGCATTTTTGTTACTTAAAACAAACAAAAAACCCCAGCATTTTAGTACTGTAAGTTATATAATCACATGTTTTTGATGCATGCTGAACTATGATGCAAAACTTGATTTAAAAGACACAAAATTTGTATGTTGGTGTATCTGTGCATACACATGCACACACATATGAATGCAATTGGTATGTTTCATTTTTAAACACAGCAGATAACAAACTTTGAGTTTGTTAATCACTTGTGAATGTGAACAAGATTGTAAACTCTTAACAAAAGGAAGAGGAAAGGGATGTTTTCTCTAACATCCTTAATACACTGACTGTAGGAATGTAATTATATATATTATTCTATATAGCATCTTCTATCACATTGTCAGGAGTGCAGTACTGAAGCAGTGGCCACCCTCAGTAAGACGTTTCCTATGTTCTTATATTCAAGCAATGATGTGTAATTTATTAAACCAAATTACAATCACCCTTTTTTCAGACCTCTCTAACTTGGAGAATATTTTTCATTTCTTTTTCTCTCTCCTCCAATTGTTCAACAGTAGTCTCAAGATATTTCTTCTCCACTAGAAGTCCTTGAACTTTTTCCTATTTAATAACATTAATAAAACTCAGTTTACAAAATTCCACATTCAGCATATATACAATAAGCGATTTATAAAATGCAAACATGGTTTCACACCATGTTACTTTAGCTGATTACTTTCTTGTTGAACTAGTAAATATAAGATCTTAACACTATCCTGTAATAAAAGTGTATCTCATGATTCAGACAGCTCTACCTGAAAAAAAGGCTTATATCAAGATTGGTAGAATTCACAAAGATCAGGGCTGTTTACTTCAGGAAACTATAATAAGGAAAAAAGAACACCCTTTATGCTGAAAATTTAGGGAACATTGGTATTATAACCCATGAGAGCTTTCTGCACACTCAGACTTGCATATCTTTTCTGTAAAGGGGTGTGTATCAACTCAGTGGGCATTATCCTTTAGATAGCACACATAGTACAAAAGATACCTCACCCTAACTTAGCACTCAATGAACAGTAAAACAATCCCAACATTTTACAATACATAATCTTGCTGTGAACCTTCTTGTAACCTTCTCCCACTGCTTTTCCAAAATGATATCATAGGCTTGGTTATTCTTTAAACATCAAAATACAGTCTCTGTAAAATAAGCCTTTGCAAGGCTTAGTTTTTAAAGGGCTAGTACAAAGCTATTTAGTCATGAAATTACCTCTACTGTCAAAAAATGAATTGAGAAATTAGCCTTAAATATCATATTCACAAGGTTTGAGCTTATGATAATCACACAGACACACAAAAAAGAATCTATTTTTCAGAATGATTCAACATGAGGAAAGAAAATGAGTACAAGGCAAAACTAAAAAAAAAAAAAAAAAAAAGGTAATCTTGTAATCTTTCTATCCAGAGGGAGCAGTATTTATGTGGAAGAAGCAAAAAACGTGGAAGAAGCAAAAAACGTGGAAGAAGCAAAAAAAGCAAAACATTGGAAAAAATAAGGCCCTTCAAAAAGACAGATGAAATACTTGAAAAGACAAGTGAGAAATTTGATAGGGCAAGCAACAGTATGTCAGATCAGAAAGTGTTTTACAGGGCATTTAAGCTATTTAAAATGCAAGAGAGACTTCATATAAAAAGTAAATGCCATGAGACTAGTAAAAGGAACAGTATTTACCAGTGTTTCTGATAGCTCTTCAAGTTGCATTTCTTTGTCACATTTTAATTTAGTCATCTCTTCTACAGCACATGTAATGTAAAATTTATTAAGCAGAAATAATTTCATATAATTGGCAGACAGTACAAAGCATCGGTCCCTTTATAGTACCGAATTTGCAAGATTCACTTCATTACCTTCACAAATCTTAAAAGCTAAATCTAAACCTATCTTACGACTTTACTGAATGGCAGAACTGAAAGAATTATTCAAAAAGATATTAGTGAACACTTATCTGAAGAGAAGCTAATTGTTCATTTAAAAAAAAATTCAGACCCTATTATATTTTCCACAATCGTGGTTTCAAGTAAACATTGATTGTAAAAATGCCTATGACAAACTAGCCTCAGAGTATTCATGCATAAGTCCTTTTACAAAAAAAAAAAAAAACTGCTGGACTACTGAAGATATTCATACGGATATGTTGAGAAAGAAATCTATATATTAGCAAATAAATTTGAAATGTGTTTTCTACATGCACTTCACACTAATGGTGTTTTTCACTACAGGACACTAGACTCATTTTTGCTCTGGAAGTATCACAATCTTATCATGTTCCAGAAAACCAACAGCACTTTGAACAGTTTTACCTTAAAATGCTCTCAATGAATCAGAAATCATGAAAACGTATTTTCTACCTATCATTTATAGACTAGAGATATTTAGAAACATCTGCTGTATTGAGATAATAGTGCTAAAAAGGTAGGTCTGGGGCTAAGGAGGGCCTATCTAGAAATCATAGTATAGTGAAACAATATTTAAAGCAATGCAAAAACTGAGGGCAGATCCTAAAGAGGCCCTGTATTTCCTGGAATAAGTGACACAAATATTGTAAAGCACAATTTGGAGATACTTTGTTGAAAAGGAGAAAGAAAACGGGAAAAAAATCACTCAGGAGTTATATAATATGATACTCAGTATCAGAGGACCACAAGCTAAGACACAAGATACTAAAATAGGTACTGCACAGGGATGGTCTGTTTTCAGTAGCTTTTACCTTAACTTAGCTTATTTGACCTACAATTCCCCCCTACAGACTTACCTAGTTCAGCACATTTCTTTCTGAGCTCCAATGTAAGCAATTTCGACTCATCTTCATACTCCTTCAATCTAGGAAAATCATATGGTTTTTTTTTTCCTGTGTATAGTACACAGGACTAGATTTGAAAGTTTAATGATAATAAGACAAAGTCCTACTGCAGGCATTTTAAATACATCTGCCATTCAACAAGCAGATGATATAACTACCTGCAACAGGTATCAAAATTCACTATAACAACTCCTGAACAGCAGACATAAAGATAAACTAATATATACATATAGTTGTTAAAGAGGATTATGAAAATCAGAGATCAAAAATTTACTTGCTCATCATGTAGTAGGATAACTACCAAATATATATATATTTAGACTATAAACTCATCTACCTAGAAGTATTAATGCAAAGTACTCCAAAACACCAATTCTTAAAATACTTGGTTTGACAAATTACAAAAAATACACTGTTCTTTTCTTACACTTAGAAAGATTGATTTTAGTTGCTACCAAGTTCTTTGTCAAACACATAATTTTTTGAATTTTGGAAGACTTGGAATAATAGCCATTGGTATTAAACACTGCTATTATTAGATAAGGAAGAATAGAATTCTCACTAAATGTTTTACTATTTAAGAAGGATTTTCAAGTACCAAATGAGGTTGGTTAAGAGTTGCACCTAGATAGTCAGACACCATAACCATCTTTATGTGTTAAACTTCAGTACCGTAGTTCTACAGTTATTCCTATTAAAAAAAAAAAGTATACCAGATCACTCACATAATTTAATTTTATTCACATAGTACATAATCTAGCACTTTATCCATAAAATCACTCTATGAATGTAAACTGCTTGATTTACCTATTTTGTTCTTTTTCCAGTAAACTTTTGAAATTGGAAATTGAAGTTTCAAATTCATCTACCATGGATGCATGCAGCGCCTTAGTTTCTTTACATTCTTCCATCTGTGCTTCTTTTTCTCCAGTGACCTGAATTATTTTTTTCACTGCAGTCTGCAATTCAGTTTCTAAGCTCTTCTGAATATCCTTTCAAAAAAAAAATTAAAATTCTCTATATATGCTCTAACAACTACCTACTATTAAAGTTTCATATCTGAAGTACCTGTAGTGTTTTTTTTTTTCAATTACTTATGTAATCCACTTATACTAGGAAATCATAAACAATCTCTACCTCTGTCTTTTGCAATGAAACTTTAGCTTCTTCTAGTTCTGCCCTCAAATGATCCTGAATGATCTGGGATTCTTTTAACATTTTCCCTTCATGTCCTATGCAGAAATATACATGCTTACATTTAATAACTCGTTTAATAAAAGTACTTTCATTTCTACATACATTCCTAAAACTTACTAAAGCTACATAATGTGCTTATCTAAATGGTTGACCAAAAAAGGTGCTTATTCAACTTATTAAATAACTGAAATGTATAACATTTATGAAATTTAATCAAATGTAGCCATTTCGATACCAGTGCCTGCCTTTCCACTTGCTGTTCATTTTTAGTTATTCATCTGTATCATGATTGATTCAGCTCTAAAGAACAAAGACACTTAAATCATATATCACAAATATTTTGCACCTAATATAAATGGCTTAAAAAGTACTCAAAAGCTAGTGTTGAAATTAAGTTTCCTCAATGATATCTGACTATAAGTTTGCAAAACTGAAGGAATTATCTCTTTGCAATTTTTAAAAACTTTCATTATTTGCCTAAGAACAACAACAACAAAAAATGCTTCAAAAATAATTGCTCTTCCTGTCCCAGTCATTCCTTTGCCTTTTTCTTAAGAGGATTCTATTTAAATAGAAAAGCTGCAATGTTTGGGCTAACATGGGGGAAGGGTTATTTGGCAAAGATATGAATGTATGTCTAGGTGAACAAAGAACAGTGCAACTCATTATGGACTAATGAGTATCTACTAGATACTAAGTTCCTTCACTAATTTTACATGAAATGATTAAATCCAGTAACTAGAACACAATACCATATCTCTTATCATTTTTATTGTACTAATACAACTAAAATGGAACAATTCCCATAATATAGGCAGTGCTGCTAAAAGTTATTTGTTATGGAAAAGGAATGATGGGGTATATAGCAGTTTTATAGTGGCATAACTATATTCACACCAGGTTTATTGTCAAGCAAAATGAGAAAAAAATCCCTCACCATGAAACTGCCATGTTAATAGGAAAACAGACTGTAGTCTAAGTCCCAAGGGAAAAATCACTGAAAGGAAATAAGGACCTCTATTTTTATACCTAAGCAGACTATACTAAAAATCCGGATCTTACACGCCCAAATTCTGATCCAAACAATAAACTAATTTGCAAGGCCCCAAAGATGTGCTTCTGAAGAGTAACAAATCAATGTTATCATGATCCTCTTTCCAGTTTTTCTTATAACCAACAATATTTTAATAGAGTTTATTCTTACTTGTTGTTTCTTCTAAGTCAGCAATCTTACTTTCTGATTCCTGCAACTGAGTTTTGATATTTCTTATTATTTCATCTTTTTCACCATTCTGTATGGTCAAGACGGATATCTACCAAAAATAGAGTTATACTGTAATGAAGTCTAGAAAAGATGACAGATTTGTATCTTCACTTGTTCGTTATATATAATTAGTATTCATGCTGGTATCATTACATTTAAATAAGGTGGCTTCAGCCTAACATTGGTCATGTTATGCTTTAAATACAAAAGATCTTCAGTTCAAAATCAGAACATGAGCTCCAACAGATTAATGATGCTGGAGCACAACTAAAGTTAGAAGCCCCAAACTATGAAATGCAATTCCAGCTGCAATTCTTTTATATTTACTGATGCTCTGAAACACTCCTTGTCTCTTTCCAATGACACATTAATCTTCAGATAAACCTCAAATTCCTGTCCTTCTCAGCCACGGACTCAGATGAAGGCTCTGCTTTTCAGTCTCCTGCTTACAAATAATCAATTCTTATCGTATTTAATTTCTTCTCCTAACTCAGTCTTCCTTCATGGCTATCTCATACTCAATGCCAAAAACCTATTCCAACCTCCACTTCAAAACCTCTCTTATCAGCCCATGTACCAAATAAAAGCTTTTTTGTTGTTGTTTAAAAAAAAAAAAAAAAAAACCTACAAGGGCTGACAAATGCTTTGCTAATTTTGTGCTTCTGCCCAAGGCATTTTTATACAAGCAAGGTCCTGCATAAAGCACAGATTCAGCATTTACATGGTGCTTTTAAATCCTGTTATAAAGATATCTCTCATTAGGATACAGTAGTCTAATTCATATTTTATCCCAAATATTATATATGGAACACACATTTAAAAAAACATTTGAAATATTAACTTCCATACTTCCAAAAGCCTACTTTATAACCAAATCACTTCTAAAATAATTGTTTTTTTATGTATTGGTAAGTCATGGAAGAAAAAGAGTTCAAATATCAGTTTAAGAATCTGTAGCTTTTTTTTTTTCCAAGAATTAAAACAAACCTGTTTTTCTTTGATACTGACTTCCAGTTCATGTTCTTTCTCAAACTTGTCCAGTTTTTCTGTTTCTTCTTTTACTTTTGAGATACAGGAGTATCAGTAGTTAATTTACTTTTACTAAAATATGCTTTACGTTAAACTTAATTTCCATTTTAAGATTACTTGTAACTATAAAATTCTACAATTGATTTCCTAAAAATTAACTGATGAAGTCATGCTTGATATTGTTACCTCATCAGACAGAATACTTTTTGTAACACTTTCCACAACATTAGTCCATCACTGCATGTAGTACTTAATAGATCAAGAAATAAAGAGATGCACACATGGAAGTGAAACAAACACTTCAGAGTGTAAATAAATTCAAAATTAACATTTCTTCAGCTATGCACTATTGCATTATCAGTTTAATAAAACAAGATCTAGATTTAGAGATGACACTTTGTCTGACAATTTTGTTGACCACATTCAGTGACAGTTTCTTTGAAACAAACATCAATAAAAAGCACTTGCCACTTTATTACCATGCAAAGACGTTCCAGGACACATTGGACAAAAGAAGAATCTCAGTGCTAATAGAGCACACCACTCCAGCACACTCTACCCTTCTGTCTCAAAACCATATGCAATAAAATACATGAACTACAAAATTGTTATGTCTGCAGCATAAACAGAGTAAGCGGGACTCTCACATTTGAAACACATTTCCAGTCTGGTGTTCTCTGCTTGCACACGAAGTTCTTCAAATGCCATTATCATCCTCTAAAAACAACATTCAATATGTATATTCACATAAAGCTAAGTACTTTCTATAACAAAAAATGCTGTTTATCATTTGAAAACAAACTGTACTACAAGCTCCTATTCATATCTGTATGGTTTTTAAAAACTAAATTCAGAGTAAACAATTTTGAATTAAAATACATAATCATCAGAAGACAGAAGCGTATATAGCTATATGTTCAAGACAAACTATTTCAGGGATATTTCTACTTGTCCATGTTTGTAGGTCCTAGCACAACAGAGGAGCTGTTGTGCATTTCCAAGCTGCCTAGGTACTAAACTATCTATAATTAATATTTAACTGTTGCCCCATGTGCTCTTTGATTCAGCTTAGTATCAAACGCATCACACTCAAAAAAATGCCTCACATTTCTCAAATATAAATATAAAATGCTCTCATTTTTCACAGTGGAAAAATTAATAATCCTCCTCAAGCCAAGGAAACAAATTAATGAAATATTTAATGTTCACACCTTATTTTTCTCATTCCACACATAATCATCAGTTTCTATCATTCTGTTATTATTGCTATAGCTTACTCAAAACTGAAAGTATTTTGGCTCATTTTTATGCAAGTATACTGTACTTTTCACTAAAGAAAAATATCCAATAGAGTAACTGTAATATGTCTGACCTCCATTAGAAAAAAAAAAAAAGTGTGCCTGAATTTCACCTAAGACTATTTTTAGATTTTAAATCCAAAGACACAGTTCTTCAAAATGCTATCTATTCCCTAAATGTCCCATTTCCCATTAAAGTTCTACTTCTGCAAATACCATGAATATTTCAATCTTGCTGAATCATCTCTATTGTACCTACATAAACACACATGTGCATATCTATGTGTGTATAAATATCTACATATGTGTATTTATTACATATTTAATTACAAATTATACAAAGAAGGGTCTCTAGAGAAAAAAAAAAAAAGGGAAAAAAGAAAAGAGTGGGACTGACTTGATTTTTGCTTAGATATGATAGCCAAATACATTATTTCACTACAGTGTGAGACCTACATCCTACGTTCATCTTCCCCCTCAACATAAATGTGACAAAACTCAGTTCCCACCTCCAGGAAAACACCTCAGTGAATCCCCCCTCAACTTTTTGCTGAAGCTGACTCAATGTGCAGAAAGGACTTTAAATAAAGAGCAAGGAGCACATACTGAAATACAAGAAATGCCACTGAAATATCATTAAAAATAATAAAAAATAAATAAAATAAATAAATAAAATGAAAATCAGAGTTCCAGCATCCTAAATGGTGGCGGGGGGGGTGTCTAAAATTTTATCTGATGTTTTACTTGAATAACAAACATATCAATACACATACATATATATATATATTTAAAACTCAGATCATATGCAGAGTTTTAACAAGCTACATCACTTACTTCAATGTTGTTATTAAGTTCCACATATAGTTGTCTTGTTTCTTCTCTTTCATGTTCATCTATCGAAATAACAATGTACTAAAACGTTTTACTTTGAAAAAAAGAACTTCAGCTGTCCAAGCCGGCCTGCTCTAACAGCATACTAAATTCCAAGGAATTATGTATTTTTTTCTTATTTTAGCAAGTCAGTGTGAATATACTGTGTTCTAAAGGTTATACAATCCAAAGAAAAAGTATTTTCCATTGAGCAAGTTCAACTTTTCCTTTTTTTCTTTTTTTGCAGGAGAAAAATAACTCTTTATCAATACATAAAAATATTAATAGTATTAATGCTGTTAAATAATACTGCACCAAAATGTCACTGCATTTGAAAAGTTGTAATAAAGGTTCTGTATTTACTTTCTTCACATCAGCAAACACCCATAGAACTATGCTCTATCTCCCTTTTTATTTGAACAATTCCAGTTTCTTAATGCTATTGATGCTGTATCATAATAAAAATGTTATTATTCCTCAAGAAAACAATTCAGGATAATTCAGAATGGAACAGTTAACAAAGAAATACAGTAAATCTATACACAGGTGTTTGCAGAGGCAAAACAAAAAAGCGGTAGTCACTTCTGATTTTAGATATTAAAATAACAATTCTGGATTTGATATAGATTAAAATCTCAAGTCAATAACATATTTTAAAACTTAAAAAGTTTCATTTACTCAATCAGCCTTCTGGTGTTGGTCAATTTAGTGTAAAGAAGGCCTAACTCATCCAGTCATAATAATGCTATTTCCTCTAGTCTGCTAAAGAGGATAGAAGAGGTAACTGCAGTAGATTCAGCTGCATAAACACAGGCATGAAGTGCCATTTGACATAACCTAAAATATCCAAGGTACCTAGATGGGACTGACAGTGTGACAGGGCTTGAAAAGATCTGCATTCTTCTGCAATTGATATTGCTCACAGTAGCTAAAAATCTATTTCAAAGTTTCAGCAACTGAATTCCCCCGGTCATATAATCTTTAAACAAAAATCATACTAACCTTACAAAAGTTTTGAATTTAGCACTACAGAAACACAGATGCTAAATTTCACATCTAAATTTCATTCTGATCCACTAAGTCACATGAATTTTATCCCACCTGGAAAATAACTCAGAACAAAATGACAGCTTTTTCCTCAAAAAAAAAATGTATAGGTATAGAAATTTATAGAAAGCTAGTACTTTGATAAATAAAGACTTAAATAGCATTTACATTTGGTGGACTTCTCTGTGAAATGAGCACAGCTTTCCTTGAGCAGATTACACATATGCTTTGAAGCATTGTTTCTGAAAGAAGGAAAAAATACCTTAATATGTTTTTTTCAAGGATGAATGGTACTTTGCATACATAAAATAGTGACAATGCAAAAGCTTGGTGAGCTTCACAATTTAATACCTATTTTTAACTGCCCATATTAATAGTTCTTAGCAAGAAAACAAAAACATATTTAAATGTATTACTTACTCTTTTAAAAGATCCTTATTTTCACATATTTCATCTTCAAGTTTTAAACTTAGTTTTTCATTTTCAAACTGATTTTATAAGGGACAAGTACAAAAAGATACAGTTATTGAAAAACATTCTAGAACTATTCTTTCACTTTACAAGTCTCAGATTAAAATATTTTTCTGCATCAGAAAATAGAAATACATTTTATCTGAAATGACATGCTGAGCAATCTGTTGTTAGAGTTTGTTCAAAGATAATAAAAACCCAGTAATTTACCAGCAATTGAAATACTTAAGGTGTGCTATCCATAGGTACATACCTTTGTGAATAAATATTTTCAGAATAAATATTTTCACAGGACAAAAGTTAAGCTCAAAGACAAAGGGCTATCAAAGACGTTCAAACTAATTAATTAAGATCTGTCTCTTTAATTTAGGTATTCAATAGTATGATACTGGCCTGCAATTCTTGAATGGCTTTACGCTGTGCTTCAATAATCTTTCTATTTTCTTGCAATTTTCTCTCTTTCTGCTGCAGTTCTGATTCTACAGTTACTTTCCATCTCTTGATCTTCTCAGCCTCTTTGTAGAGTTTTGAATACAATTCATTCATTGTTTCTCTACTCTATTGAAAATTTAGAATTTAATCTCAAATATTATTTAATCAACATTTTAGATACACTCTTATCTCAGAAACATCAAAGGAATATTTTTCCCCACAGATGGTGGTACAAGCATCTATACAATCAAGAAATAAATTTAATGCATTCATTGTGCATGTATCAATCCATATCACAGAATAAATAAGGAACACAAATACAATGCAAATGAGCGCAAAATACCCCCATGGACAGTTTGAAAGAAATTTTAGGTATGATGTCACTTAAGGCTATCCTTTTATTCAGACTGCATCAATGTATCATTACAATTATGACTGTATTTTAATAGCTATTAGGGATAAAAGAAGTTTGGTCCTTGGGGAGATGAAAATGATTGCACAGACAGTTAGAAATAAGTTCAATTTTATTGCAGCAAACACCATTCCATATCCGGGAAGCACAGTCAGCTACTACTAATAATTAGTTTACTCAGAGTTGCAATAAGGCAGAACAATTTCAGTAAAAAGGCCAAGTGAAACAAACAAATGCTCGAGGAAGGCACTCCACTAAATTAATTGATTGATAGATATAATAAAGTCAAAAAAGACAACTGGGATAATTTTTCTAACACTTTCTAACTTGAATGCTTTTGCCTTTCAACAGATTTTTTAGAACCAGGTTCACAAAGATATTAAATATTTTTACTACCAAAATTGTATTCTAATTAATCTTAAAACTCCTAGAATCCCCAGAAACTTAAAAAAAATAAAAGAAAAAATGAAAACTGCCCTGATATCTACAAGTTTACCTCTAGGCATGTTTACTACATCTTAAGTACCTTCTCTAAATAATATAGAATTAAACAGGTGATATGGAAAATAATTCTTCCCCTCTATCTAAACTATCCATTGGATGGTGCTTATGGAACTGTTTCAGGAACAAATTAAATATTAGGAAGCCCTAAGAAAACAGATTTACAAAGCATGTACTTAACTGACCTCTTCATCTACATCAGACCAAGGTTTTACTTGCTTTGAAATTGCATCTGGAACATGGGCAGATTTTGATAAATCTATTAAAAAAGCAACCATAACAGAGTAACAGGTATGACACTGTGAAATTAGTCATGAAAAACATTCAAGATGATAGTCAAATAATCAAAATATTATATATTGTGCAAGATTAATGTTCATTTTAGGCTTACCTGAATCAGTGATTTCATCATGGTTCGGTGCACTTGTCATTACAAAGGGCAAATTAAAATCATCACTCGGGCATTTACTAAAACCCTGGATAAAGTTAAAAATTAGCTTCTTATAGTTACATTTGAGAAGCAGTATTGCAAATCCCAGAAAAACAAACAAACAACAAAAAAAAAAACTGAAGTGAAAACAGAACTTTCCATTAATAAATCAACTGCAGAGTATTTTAAAAGCACAAGATAATGAAAATGCTTTCCATCTCTCCTGATTGCTTTCTAACTCACTGTGGTTTTTAGAATTGTCTGTCCTTTGTAGTTTGCTTTATAGACTATCTGTGACCCCAGAAATGGATGTTTTTCATTAGTTATAAAGTAATTTGCTATTAAATGCTTGTTCACATTTGCATGGTAAAAAAAACTCATTAAGCCAAGTGATTTTTTTCCTTAAGCCCAGCATTTATGAGTGTTTTTAGTCAATATTTTCTAAAATGGACCTGACAAATTTCTGTGCCTTTTAGAACACCTTGGCAAATGCATCTTACATGCTTAAATTTTGTCTGGTACACAGCAAAATTAATCACTTTGTCATATTTGAATGTAAGTATATTCAAAAGGAAACCTCAGCATGAAAAAACTTGTGGAATTCAGAAAATTTAGAGCCTAGTGACAGGACACTTTCACTCTATATTTGATTGTGGTGGGAGTAATAAATCTGAGTCTGAAATGGATGTTGTATCCTTCCCAACTTACTGCTCTGAATTACTCACATCAAGCATGCACTACTTGTCATTGGCAGTTAAAATACATAGCAAACAGCCTAGAAAATGACTCTTTTGGGTTGTGACAAAAATAAAAGCAGAAAACGTAGGTCCAGTTCCCAGGGTTTCATAAATTTACCAGTTCAGAATTCTTCCATTTTAATTATACCCAGGACCCATGGCAATGAAAATTGAAAACGCTCGTCCCCCTGCCAGCCCTCATGGTTTACAGTAAAATAATCTAATGCGCATAGTTCCCTCGGGCTCCGTCAGGGCCCTTCGCTTTAGTTCTCCCACCCGCCACGATCACCCGCCGCTGCCTCAGGAGCCTGACCTGACTAAGCCCGGTAGCCCGAGTGCTGGCCTGCGGCTTAACGGCAGACACCTGGCCACCGCTCAGCCGCGGTGGCACAAACAGCTTAAACGGCTTTTCCTTCTCCATGGCCTTGGAGGAGAGGACAGCGCCTCGGCGATGGCCACCGCGCGGCTCGCCACGCTGAGGGAGAAGGCGGGAAACAGCGGCGCGCAGCTGGGGGGACACAAAATGGAGGGCGGCAAAGGCAGCGCCTCAGGGCGAGCGGGGCCACGCGGCGCTTCGCGAAAAGGCGGGAAGGCGCCGCGCAGGACGGCGGTAACGGGAGGCGGCGGGGCTCGGCGCCGCGCGGGGCGGCGGTAACGGGAGGCGGCGGGGCTCGGCGCCGCGCGGGGCGGACCGGGCGCGACGGTAACGGGAGGCGGGAGGCGGCGGGGCTCGGCGCCGCCTAGTGCAGCTCCCAGATCTCGCAGAGCAGCGCCGTGAGGCGCGGGTCCCTGGTCCGCCACGTCACGAGCACCTCGGCGTGGCTGTGGTTGAGCGTGCGCAGCTCCGTGAGGCGCCCGATGAGGCGCGCGAAGTGCTGCGGGTCCTCGGGGTGGTGGATCTTGGAATACTTGTACAGGATGTCCAGGAGCGGCTCCTGCAGCTCCTCCACGTGCCGCTTGTCCCTCAGCAGCGGGCGGTCTGCGGGAGGTGGCGTTACCGGGCGTTAAAATGGATTAAAAGCAACGCTAGTGAGTTGCTTTTAGTGAGTTACAGCAGCTTATCTCGTGGTTTTACCTGAGAAAAAGACGGTCGCTGCGAGGAGCAGGGCATATTCCGTCTCCGTCACTTTAAGTTCTCCCATGCTTCTGTAGAAGTAAAACAGCGCGGTAATAAACTCCTCGGTTATACCTTGGAAATGAAATAAAATCAGAGTATTAGTACAGAAATAGCAATTGTGAGTCAGCTTTGCCTATTCTTTCAAAGTTCCAGGCTGTTCACCTCATGAAAATGGTAATAAGCTTAGGATAGCTCAAGGCTTCCTTCTCCTTGGACGCGAGCAAAGGCAAAAACCTCCTCCTGCTCCCATGAAGGAACAGAGCCAGGATGGCATCAGACCCGCTCGGAGAGAAGGGGAGAAGTGGGGTACAGCCCACAGCACCGCGCGGGATGCTCAGCACTTCCAAATGTCTTCTCCAGAGGTCTCCATTACCTGTGGTCGTCGTGGAAGTTGGGCTGTCTTCGCTGTGAGCCATTTCCATGGAATAAATGGCATTCTTATCAAGGTTTTGAAGGTGGCAACATGCCATGTGATCTGCAAATCTTCCGTGACCTGCAGCAAGTAGGAGAGTTCAGAGCTAAACGTGACGCTGCTTTAAACATTTGGCTGCATCTGTTTTGCAGGTTTGTACCTGAAATTGTATATATTGTTCCCAATCCCATGCAGAGGGAGCATATAAATTGGAAATAATTTTTTTTTGCATACACCAACACACCAACAGGTTTATTTGTGTTGTTATTGCTAGTCAAAATAATCTGTTGTGTCATATTTATGCCATTGTTATAGTTAATATTATTCATTCACCTCATAGTTTGTTCTGCAGATACTCACAAATGTTACCGTTCATTTGCAGAATAAACGGTGCTATGTTTGAGTGGACAATTACTTGAGATTCAATGAACAAAAACAAATGGAAGTTAATTCAAAATGGCAGAACTACAGGTGTTAACGCAAAGTTTATTAGTCAAACTTACTGTCACTTGTCGATGGGCATTCACTCATTTTTTGGTTGTATATCTGGGCTGAGCGCAAAAACATTGCTTCAACGGTTGACCCTTTTAGTAGTGCAACTTGATCTTCACTAGCTAAGCTTGCAAATCCTGCAGAGAAA
Source organism: Crypturellus undulatus (assembly GCA_013389825.1). Taxonomy (NCBI): domain Eukaryota; kingdom Metazoa; phylum Chordata; class Aves; order Tinamiformes; family Tinamidae; genus Crypturellus; species Crypturellus undulatus. The sequence continues at coordinate 141,922 of VWPW01006128.1, forward strand.
GATATTGTTAAAACTTGAAGTTGCGGCTGCCTCCAAACCCCTAATATAGGTTGATATAAATGACATTTTAATAAATATCTTTAATAGAAAGCAGGAGCCCTATTTAAAAGNCAGAGAAAGGTATTGTTAAAACTTGAAATTGCGGCTGCCTCTAAACCCCTATAGGTTGATATAAATGACATTTTAATAAATATCTTTAATAGAAAGCAGGAGCCCTATTTAAAAGGCCTATGTACCAAAGGCTACACTCTTACTTTTTTCTTGCTACTTTACAGACCAGACAGAAAGATTTTGTGCTTTTGTCAGTGTCCAGGGTTAGGAGATTACGAGGAAGATTAAAAAAGGCAAGATAGGAATAAGGAAGACTTTATCAAAAATTTCCTCATACCATGCTATTACCAGATACATGTCACATAACCAAATGCCTTATAAATGTTATGTTGCTCGATGAATGTGGATATTCTCCTTATCCATTGAAATCTGATATTTTTAAAAATTGTATTAATATGTTCACTAACTCATTATATTTATAATTCAGGAGCAAATCATGTTAATACTAATCAAAGCAGAGTATGAAACACAACTTTAAGAAAAAAATGCATAAATTACATCAAATGTCTGCTTTAACATATCTGTTGACTTTTGCCAGAGAATTTTACAATTTAGAGTAATAAATTATCAACATCCCCATCAAATGTTATTTTGTCAATATTAAACTGAATTGCAGGGGATGCAATCACATGCTCCCTTATTCTTCTATTACAGGAAAATATGAGTAGGATCATCCAGCATGTCTCTCCTGTGCTGCCTTTTCCTTGAAGGCAACGTTTCTTATCTTTGATGACTACAATGAATTGCAAACTTTATCTTGAGCAAGTTATTGTTTTAACATATACTCTGAAATCCAATTAAGTTTGCAAGTGTTACATGTTTTGAAGTAGATACACTTTTCAGAAAATATTTTTTTCTATATCACACATGGAAATGAAATCTAATTACAGGAAAAGTTTGGAGACAATCCAGATTTGTCCTTATGAAAGAAAATGTAGGAAACTACTAGTAAGTACTGTCAAATGGTTATCCTGATCATCAGTGTTTGAAGACAAGATAATCAGTTGAACAAGAATTTTCTTAAAGTGTATATATTTCTTTCAGATAAATGCCACCAATATGGTATCTGCCTCTTAAAATAATGCATTAGACTTGCAATGTAACATTTCCCAGAAAAGAGAACCTACCTGGGAGTCTTTTTGTGAAATCCACTAATACTTGTACATGAACAACTGCTGTCTCGGAGAGACGCAGAAAACTTTCCTCTGGACTTGCAGTTTCTTGTAGCTGCATGAAAGAGACTTTTGATATAAGCAAATATAGTGTTTAGGATAATAATAGCTCAATAATGCAGGCTGATTGTTCTGTATACATACAAACTTCTTTGTTTCCTCAAGAGGAATTGTGTATTTTTGATGTGCTGCTACAATGTGGTCAAGAAGTTGATGTTCCCCTGGAGTGAGTTCCATCTTCTCTGTGATCTGTTAAAAAAATAAATCAATCAAATGACAATGTGTTAAGGCAAAAATAAATGATAGATACTTCAAACAGAAAAATATCTCACTTTTCCAGGTCTTGTTGTAGATGATACGTGCTTACTATTCAGTCCCTCATCTTCTAGTTTTATGTTGCAAAGAAAGCTGCTCTTCTGTTTGAAATTTTTCCTGAGTCGCTTTGACTTGCACTGTACTTCAGTCAGCAAACCTGTGGGGCGTAGAAGTGTGTATCAATGCACCTTAAAGGAACTGTTTCCTAGAGAATATCAGAAAACACTTTTCATTAAGTGAATTTGTGTTCATTATCCATCAAAGGCCTAAGTGTTTGCAGTAGTTTCATGTTATTGAAGGTGTGACTCTGTGACATATAAGCATGAGCATGGAAAAAACACTATTTTTTTATTGCAAACATGAAATTGCAGGTGTTAGATTTATGGCTGCTTTATCAAGGTTCAGGATATTTAGTTGCCTTTTGGTAGTAATTTTGTGTGTGTGTGTAAATTCTNAGAGAATATGGGAAAACACTATTCATTAGGTGAATTATCCATCAAAGGCCTGAGTGTTTGCAGTAGTTTCATGTTATTGAAGGTGTGACTCTGTGACATATAAGCATGAGCATGGAAAAAATACTATTTTTTTATTGCAAACATGAAATTGCAGGTGTTAGATTTATGGCTGCTTTATCAAGGTTCAGGATATTTAGCTGCCTTTTGGTAGTAATTTTGTGTGTGTGTGTAAATTCTTTGAACATCAATCTTCACAACTTCAGGAGATACTTTCCCAATACTGATGGTTTCTATGGATGACAATGTTGCAGATCCTGCAGACTCCATAGTTAAATTTTCCTGCAGCAAAAGTTAAATTTAGACCCATTCCTTTTAGTTCTAATGAGGAGAAGGGGTAGTTTTTGAGAAATAATCACCTCTCACAATTTCTAAAAGTAGCCAGCGGAGCAGGAGTACTTACATTCCGCTAGCATTCCCACAGCCTTACACTTCTTCAAGCGACATTCCTGACACTTTCTTCGCATGTACATGTCCATTTCGCAGTGACCACCATTCTTGCATCGATACACCGCGTTTTTAGTGATGCTGCGTCGAAAGAAGCCTACGGACAAGAATCAGGTAATGACTGAAGAAAATGCAAGGATTTTTATCTCATGAAGATCTAAAGAACTAAGGTTTATTGGATTTTTCTTTGTTTGTTTTTGACAATTAAAGCATCGCCTAAAATCGGTCTTTAACAGCACGATGATAATGACTTTTTGGTATTTTCTAAGTAATATTAATTGCTGTTTTTCTTACCTGATCAAGAAAACTCTCATATAGTAAACAAAAACAGCTAATAAATAATTAGTGTTTTATTTAAATCTTATGGCAAGTAAAATTAATAATATTGAGGTAACTCTAATGGCTGTTATGGAATACCAAAACCTGGTTAAACAGACACAATTCTAGTAACTGATATTAAAATCAGTTGCATGAAATTCTTGTGTTAAATATATACTGTGAAAATACCTCTTAAAATTAAATATTTTTATTAAAAATATTTTTGAAGTTATTATAAAGTGAATCAGGAGTCAGGTTCTTAGAGAAAGGGTCTCTAAAATAAATTACAAACTTCTGTAGAAATGTGGACTTAAAAATTAATGAAAAATGTTTCTTAAAATTGTAGGTGTGAAATCTTACCATATTATGTTGAGCACTGTGGGGCAACATTCCTGGTTAAGATAAACGTATTTACCTCTTACCTTTGCAACCTTCACAGGTAAGTGCATTGTAATGATAGCCTGAGGCCTTGTCACCACACACAACACAGAGCTCTTCCTGTCCCTTAATTCGCAAGGAAGAGTGGTTTAATCTTGGCCTTTTGAGTCCTTGATATCCACTGTCATCCATGCGGGAAGCCATAAAATGGGGCTTGTTTAATTCACAGTTGCTGATTATATACTGCCCATCACTGTATTGAGAGTCCAGGCTGTATGTACTGTATTGAGATTGTGAAGGTTGTGACTGCAGTACTTGAGGAGGATACTGAACTGTGGAATATTGGCAGTACGGAGCAGTCTGAAAATCTGTGTCTTGCAGCTGATAATTGATGTGCTCTGGTAAAACATCTAGGTAAAGAAATTGAGATCAAATAAAAAATAATGGAGAATATCTTGATGTTAACTACTTCATGGATTTTTTTAATGTTTTATAGATTAAATATTTAAGCATAAATATTAGAAGTATACATTTTCAATGACTCATTTTGAATGTGCTGCCCCTAATGTTCTTAAGTAAAATCTCCGGGGTAGTAATAGTGGCTTGGTAACAGTTTGGGAATTGTGGATGCCACTCGATTTGTGTTAGTAACTGATTGAATATCATGTGTCAGCTGAGCATGTAGTTGCACTCAGATTAATATTTTCATATTATTTTTATTTTGTTTTCCTTGCTACAGAATAATATTTTTCCTATAAGTAATGGAATGGGATAGTGAAGTGTTTGTTAAGAAAGCTCGTGCAGCATATATATCATGTTCAATTTTGTGCTTGTTCAAATCTCTCTAAAAATAAATTGGAGGTTTTTTTTTTTAAGAAGATTGAAGGTCTTTCTGTTTTTATTAGACATTAGATCTTGCTTTCACTCATCCAAAATTAGATTACTAATTGTAATTATAGTTATATAAGCTATAGAATAATAACCATTTTCTCTTTGTAATATATCTGGAACATATAATAAATAGTAATAAAAGCTGTAGCAGCTCTGTACAAGTCAAAATGGGGTACTATGAATTCATCTGTCGGCTGTTTAAGTTGTGTACAAAAATCAGTTTAAGCACACTTTAATATATTTGAACATAACAATAGGGGCTTGGTAGTCAAATGTGTGTGTGTGGCTTTCTAACAGCTTTATAAACATAAACTAAACAGAGGAAAGGAATGATAATTTCCACAGACCTTCATTTTACTATACAGACTTTTCTTGGTAATAAAATTCTGCTTCACTCACCATAATACTGTATGGGCTCAGTAAGACAGTACCCATCAGGTACTGTGACAAATGTATTTGCCATATTTTCCTCCAAATTGCACTGTTTCATCCACTTTGGTGTACGATAGACTTTTGAGAAGGAAACCTAGAAAAATGGAAATGTAAGAGAAAACTTACTTGAGGAAAAATGGATGGGTAGGATTAGCTGAGGAGCAGAAAACAGGAAATATCAGTGTATGAAACTGTTTGCATCATAGGAAAATCAGAGAGGGGTGGAAAGTCACACAACACTTGCAGTGAGTTTACAAAATGTTGGCTTGTACTAATAAGGATTGGGTATAGAGTCCATTTAAATACACTTCAAGGTGTATTTAGACCTGAATTTAGACTGAATTTAGTACTCTATTTAGAACTTTTCAGCCAGTGATTTTGCACAGAACAATTTGGGGAAATCAGCCTAACCTTTGGTGAATCTTCAACAGGAAGAAATTAAAAGGAGCTTTCTTGGTAGAAAAAAAAATGGTTAAAGAATGAGTTAGGACATTAGCAGAAGTGTGAAAGTTGTGGACTTCCTGATTCTTTGAAAAGATTGACTTTTAGTAACTTTGCTTCATGCACTTTTTTTTTCCTTTGCCTCACTTAACCACTATCTAATTTAGATTAGGTTACATGTTTAAAAGTTAATCTTCCTTCAAGGACAGTTTTGTTTGAAGGGCCAAAAATCAAAGGATCTACATAGATATATTGCCATCTCGAGTTGCCTTTCTCTGTCCCTGCATTATTGAAGGACTCTGGGCTTCCCATTTGGATTCTTTGGCTGTCTATATTAGCCTTACTTTTACTATAACAAAGTGCACTAAGTTTTCAGTGACACAGTCAGTGCAGAATACCTATCTTACTAAAACTAACTCAGTTACTTTACTTTGTAGAGAGGTTCTAAAGAAGTGTTCTCTGAAAATTCTCGAGAGAGCTTTTTAAAAAAAAGAATATCTATATGGAGATTAGTGTCAGCTGGTATTGAGTATATTTATATGCAGGCAAGCTGTAGTATTACTTCAGCAATTGAGTGATACTGGGGAAGCCACTGCAATGTTAAGGAAATGTTTTCTTTGGCCCTTCTTTTTTCTCTGCATTGTGGAATGTTGGCAAAAAACTCACTGGTTAAAAGTACGTTTTGTCCAATGCCCATAGAAAAAAAGCACCCTGCAAGACTCTCTGTGAACTTTTCATACGTTTTCCTTGAGCAAATAGGAAGGACAAGAAAGATGAAAAAGGCAAATAAATATTTGGAAGAAATAAGTGTTAGGTGTACCACAGAACTATATACTATTTGCAGAATTAACTAGCTGGGTTTAAATATCTTTGAAAGACTCACGTTAGGCTTTGTGTAATTCCTGTGCTCAACTGTTACAGTTGAGAAACTCATTTCAAAGAAATTGAAGTCATTTCTAGAAATATACGTGTTCTTCCGCCCAAACTGACTTATCTTTGGAACTGAACACTTTCCCTTCATGTTGCCAGCAGAAGGTGAAAAGATGCAGTAAGACTGGAATGCTGCTTTTATACTATCTCTACTAGTAAATATTTGGTTGAAACAGAAATGACTCAGTGAATCATGAGGTCCTTATCAGCAAGATCAATTTGGCCTGGACAAAGTCTACATTTTTTTCCATCAAAAAAATGTGTATTTGCTAAAGAAATACGTTTTGGGATTCCAGTAGTTTCTTTAAATAGTAATAATACTAGAAAATTATTAGAACATTAAATCCCATTTTTATTTGAGGAATGTTATCTCATCTTGAAATGAAACTTAATGATCAGAATATCTGTGCATAAGATGTTAATAGCAGTATTTCCTAACGTTTGAGAACTGTTCTGAAATAAAATTGCATTGGTGTTTAAAACAAAATTATGGGAAATAGAATTAATTCTCTAAGAAAAGTTTTGTGATATGTAAGATTGGCTGCAGTAATCATGCCTTGCAACCTCTGCCCCTTTGAAATATTCTATTCTTTTTTTATTTGAATCCGTCAGTAGGACAGAAGCCTCCTCCAAATTTTAGGAGTCATTGAACTTTTATGATGCTGTATATGTTGATCTCCGAAGAGTTCAGCAACCGTCCCTAATCTCTCACACCTCGCTAAAAGGGAACAAGGACTTCAAGGACTTCTTGAGCCCACACGTATATTCATTAACCCTTTGCCACGCAACAAAGTAAATTTTGCATGTGCGCAAAGCTTAGCTACAGACTCTGAAGCTGGTGGAATCCTTGACAGAATATAGCATAGATGTCCAATATTTAATTCTTCAAAACAATAACCTGGAAAAATTCGAAATCAGATTAGGGGGAAAAGCTTTGGGTGTTTTGGTCAGTGACAGCCATGCCTTCCCAAAACATAGTATTTTATATCCATTTTTCTCCTTTCTGAGTACTCAAAATACAGTTGTACTTGTGTGTGTGTGTGTGCTTTAGAAAGAAAAAGGAAATATATTCCAGAGATGATAAAAATTTGCATGAAAATTGTAAGTTGTAATAATTGAATTGTAAAAAGTTGTAATCATTTAAAACTAAATAAGAAGAAATCTTCAGTAACCTGTTTTGCAGAATCACAATAATTAACGCAGTTAGGATTAAATTCTTAGTCCTTTGTAGAGGAAATTGACTTGGGACTTTATTTTTGCCCAGAGGAAGACAGGGCTCAGAGTCTGAGCTGCTTAAGCAGTTATGAGAAAGTTGTTCTTTTACAGATATATTTTTGTCAGTGATCAGTCTTCTCAGCAAATAACACTGAATATATCATCAATGTGTTGATTCAGGAATTTGGTTACCCATCTAATATAGAATTTTAGCTATTCAGTTATTGATTCTAATGGAAAGACTTTTAAATTTATCCCAAAATTAAACTTTTTTTTTCTAAAGCAGTTAATTAATGAAAGTAAGATGTGACCACAGAACAGTTAGTAATTTAACAGAACAGGCATGCTTGAACATATGCTAATAAAATACATATGGTAAATCTGTTTGTTGTTATTTATGGCATAAGTTGTTTTTTAATAATTTTTCTGGCCATAAAATATTGTATCATAAATTAAAATATCATCAACTTGTATTATCATCAAATTTATTAAGAGGCAAAGTATATTTCCTACAGAAGATTCTTCAGGCAGCTCTTTCAGATATCTATATTGTTATCATAAATACTTTGACAGATGTGTCGCAGGGATTTTTTTTGTTTAAAGGGAAAGTTAGTAACTCAAGCTGGAGGTCTTCAACATATATCCAACATACCTTGCAGGAAGCATACTGAACAAGCAGTGACATTAGGCAGTACATTTTTATAACAGTGGTAAACATGATGCTTTTTTTATGGAAAGCACTTTTAATACTTTTTTTTTCAAATGTATGATTCTTATATATATATAATAAAATTAGAGTTTAGAGATTCTTTGTAACTTACGGTTTTCGTATTACTTTGGGAAAGAAGGCAAAAAAATAAATTACTTTACTCTATGTCAGAGACAGGTAATTCTTAGCAATAAATCCCATCGTGATTGTGATGAGAGCTCTTCAGGCCCACAGTCTTTCACAAAATATGAACGTTATCATATTATTTGGTGTTGAGATTTGATGTTTCACCTTTCTGTAAAGAAAATTACATCCCTTCGTCCTCCAAAATAATTGTGCACCCCAGAGCAGCAGATGTAATTACAGTACTGTTGTAAAAAGTTCTTGGCAGCTAGGATACCTAACTTTAAAGTGTATGTTTTCTATTCTAATATAATCAGCTGTTTTAAAAGCAAGCAAACAAACAAAAGTCTCAGATATTTTCACATGACAAATTGGTTTATGGCTAGAAAAATACTTTATGATTCCAAAGCATTCAGAGCAGTGAATGAAATACTCACACTAGCTCCACAGAGAGTCTCTTCTTTCCAGAGCAAATCTGTTGGGATGTAGCAGTGATTCCAGCTCCGCTTCCAGCTGTAGTGAGCTGGGCCTTTTCCCTATTTATCAGTTTCTTTGCACACACGAGGCTCCAGACACTCTGCAGAGCAAAGCTGCAGGCTCTGAGACACGAACTTCCCACACAGCCTTTCCTGGGGTCGAAGCAAGGGCAGCTGCAAGTCCACATAAATCAAATAATAACTGGGTCATCAGGGACAGAGGCCATGAGGACCCTCGCGTCACTGTTTCCCAGAGTTCTCCCAGTTCGATTACTAAATATTTTGCTTTCTTGGTAGAATCTGAAACTCTCCCGTTTAGATTGCTTAACATCAGCATATCTGAGTGTTAACAGATAATGCTCACTGCTTGGCCGGAGAAAATAGCACAGGAGTATTACTTTGATATAGCTATGGTACCTGATAATGGAATTTGGGGACATTTGCTTAGGGCACTATCTCTAAACACAGAACACTTACCTTGTTTTCTATATTTTAACTCTGACATACCTGTGCAAATATTGGGATTAATCTGTACCTCCAGAAAAGGCAATGACTTCTTAGCAACTTTTGTTGCTATTAATTTTGGAAAATTTCATTCTTACGAAAACTATGAAGTTTGTTCTTCGTGAACATTTTCTTACGAATTAATCACTGCAACTTGGGACTTTCATCCCTTCCTAGATATGAGATGTGATCTTTTGGACAAAGGCATTTTCTAGTTAAGCATCATGCTAACATGATACATAGAAGATGGCAGATACCTTAATCCCAGAATAAGAATCACCTTTCTTCTGTGTTAAATATATGTATTAACATTATTTTTACAGGTCAGTTCCCTTCTCAAAGCTTAGGCTGACAATAAAAATGTGAGCCCCCAGAGTCTTCTTCAAACACATAAAGAACTGCTGAAAAGAAGAAGGAAATAAACTGTTTTTCATGCTTGTAAGGAATGCAAGCAATAAAAAGTTTATTTAGGAACAAGGAGGATTTAATCTAGGTAATAGAGAACATCTACAATGGTAAAAGTAACAATTATTTTTACAAAACATTTGTAAACAATAATAAATTGTGTCTTCATCACTGGAGCTTTTGTAGATTAGATTGGATTAATTTAGCGAATGTATGAATTGTTCTTTCAGAGTTAATGTGAAAGGAGAAGAGACTTCTGAGGTAGCTTCTAGCTCTATTTTCTGTACTTTTTCTTGCATGTGTCATTCTTGTAAAATGCTGCTAAGCTGTCTGATCAGCAGCAACATGTCTTACTGCATTTTAATATGAAAAGTAAATCACCTCATGCTTCAAGCAAGCTTTGCTAGAGATGAGTGAAAAGAAAAAACAAAAACCTGTGACTCTGATGTGGTCTGAAAATAAGAGCAGATATGTGCATGTCGTGAGCCTGAATCTTGATACAGAATAAAGGATGCATGTTCTTCCTACAGAATAATCATTTCTGATGATGACATGAATATTGCCTGAATACCTCATGTCATCCAACTGTAGCAGCTTCATTTCCATCATTAAACAGTGGCATCTCGGCTGCATAGGATGGCTACCTTCATGCATTTGTCCAGAGAGTTCAAAACTGCAGATGAAAAGAGAGCTTCTGAGATCAATGGATATCAAGAGAAATTATTTTTGTGCTCAGCAGAATTCTCTGTTCATCTGAACTGTATTTTCCAGATCTCTGTAACTTGTTTGGTATTTGAATAGTTAAAGGAAATCGTATCTTCTCCAGCTGGGTCTTCTCTACATAACTGACCCATTCTGCTTGATCTGGTATTGGATTGTTTACGCAACTTTAGTAATTAACCACTATCAGCCTCATTAATGAAACATAAACCACCTCTTCTGGTCATTTATAAAGCACTTGTCAAACAGAAATTAAACAAAGGGCAGAATCTCAGCAAAGTAGCAGTCCTTCAAAAGCTACTGGGACTCTGACTACAAGTCATTACGGTCACTTGGTCACTTTGGTCACTTCGCTGTTGTTTTTCAGTAAAAATAAAGGACAGCTGATGACATTGTCTATTGCTTTTGGCTAACTCTCTACGAAAGCATCTGAGATCTGTCACATAAGGGCAATGATGCCTGGCCAACTATTTTAGCCATTTTAGTGCAAAATACTCATGTTCCTGCTCATTACTGTAAATCATTAAATGATTAAAGCAAGAGTCAAATACTAAGCAGTTGGGAGACCATGGAAAACAATTGCTAATTATGGTAATTGTTGTTATATATGAGTTGAAGATTATATTCAAATACAGATTACTTCAAAAAAGGATTACAGCTCTCCTGTTAGTAAACTGTTCTGAACAACATTAAAGAAGGTTGAGTACTAACAGCTTATATAAATGTTTAGGCTTTATCTTTACCTATTTTTGGTTTTAGAGAAATAGACATAGAAGTAGAGTGAAGAACTACTTCATAGCAAATATGTGTTCTGAGAACTACTCAAGTTGACAGTTTCTTGAAACCCATGAAAAACATGCAAGCTTTCTCTTCACCCTTTCTCCTGGTTTATTTACTAATCTTAAATGGTGCAGTGGTTCTGGCACTGTTAGGACATTTTGCTCAATCAGCACAAAACCTCATGACTGACATTTTTTGGATGTTGATGTTATCTTGTACTTCTGGCTCTCAACAGAGAGAAAGATTTAATTTGAATAGGATGTTCATTTGTTGTGTGTGCAGTAATTTTAGCTGTTGGAGCATGTGTTCAAAGGTAGCATAAGGGCTAGGAGCTACTATAGTAGGAAATTTTCCTTTTTGCATTTTAGGCATTGTGCATGCAAAACTTGGAGAGTCACAAGAAAGCTCTTTCTGGAATAGCATCAACCTCCATACAGGCATCAGCTCTGAAGAAGATTGCAAGGAAAGGAAGAATTGCAGGACCGTCTGTCAAAGGTGACTTGTTTAATGTAATGAATCTAAAAATAATTAATCTAGATGTCTGATAAACACATGCTTGTTTTATGTCAATATTTGCCTCTTTCTCCTGCAACACAGCAATCATCTTCCCTGGTTCACTTGTGATTTAAGNTTGCAGGACTGTCTGTCAAAGGTGACTTGTTTAATGTTATAAATCTAAAAAGTAATTAATCTAGATGTTTGATAAACACATGCTTGTTTTATTGTCAATATTTGCCTCTTTCTCCTGCAACACAGCAATCATCTTCCCTGGTTTTACTTGTGACTTAAGACTAGTAGTAGGTCAGCCTCAGCCTTACTCAAGCGCTTTAGATCCAGCATAATACAGTGATAAAACAAAGCATAAATGTGAGATTTTATTTGTAATACAAACAATTCACTGTATGCTATGCTGCTTCTATAGATTTTAAGCATGTGGTCTTTTGGGTAACAAGGTTTGTATGTCATTTCATTTGAGCACTGCTTTGCAAAAGCCCTTATAATGCCTAAGGATATTTTTAAAGCAGTCCAGTTAATTACAAAAGTTGAAAGCAAATAATCTTCACAGAGCAAAGCTATGTGTTTCAGTGGAGGAATGAGACTGAAACGAGCCAGGGATATTTCACCAGGAAACACCTTTCTTGCACAGATTCCAAATATATTGTTATTCAACTATTCCCCCAAAGGAGGGGTAAAAAAACCTATGAAATAGAGTGAACAGCTGCTGTTTTAGCGTTAGGGAGCATGTATTCATCCATGTGGCTTACAAAGACTCTTCTGTTTTGTATCAAGTATATCGGACAAATCTTCACAGTAAAATTAATAGAGAAATTACTTGGTAGAAGATGAAAGTTGAAACTCTTTTGAGAATCTCAGCCAGCCTGCTAAATGATCTTTAGTTCTACATCCTCTTAAACTTGATATATAGGGCAGGCCCACCAGAGTAAGGTAGAATAGGAATTAATAAACCTGTCTATTCAGTGTTAATAGAATGAGTAGGTATCTTTCCTTCTCCATCTTTCAACATTTGTGCCAAATTCATGTGTTTCCTCTTGCCAGGGGGAACAAGAATTGTCAATAAAATGCTCCAATACATCAGTATTCAACAAGACACAATGTGGATTAATGAAGGTGTAACCAAACCTTGATTACACTTTGCTTCAGTAATGTTCAAATTGGTAGTTATTAGGGAACACTTGAAATGTATCTTCATGCACTGAGATTCTTAAATCAGCACACTCTTCTGTAAGTACATTGAAGAAAAGCCAAGTTGTAGACCTAATTTTCACAAAGTGAAATGTCTTGACATTCTGTATTAAGGATTATAAAATAATTATTGTGGAATCTCTCAGTCAGCATTTTGTCAGCAGTTGAGTGTTGCTACTGGGAGACTAAAATAACTGGATATATCCATTTATCAATGATAATGTTTTTCTTCCATCCTGGATTCCATCTTATGGACATTTGTTTTGATAGTAAAAAGAATATTAGCCTCATTAATGTAAATGCAGTGCTGCAATGCATGACTCTTCCAGATTTGTGAAAGCAGGATAGTTAAGATGAACAATGAGATAGAATCTCTTGGTAAGAATATTTGTGACAGAATTTCTCTGTTTTATGCAGCAGTTTTTTACCTTGAAGCATAGGGTTGGAAGTACAAGAAGATTCCTGTGGCCACCTGGTCTACAAGGTGTGTACTCCAGATTTGGTAAAACGCAGTACCTGTGAAATCGTGACAGAAACTGATCATTACATTAAACCCATCCCTTAACTGTAGAAGCAAACAATCCAAACATTTTGCAAGGGGGGCAGGAGAGATAAATGTCCTCCAATCGCTGGCACAGGTATTTCTACAGGTCACTGTCTCCATCCATTTTTAACCATTATTTGCTCCACTGTCAATTTTTGGATAAGTGTAGAGCATTACACAGCGCACATAGTCTCAACATCCACAGTATCAGTCCCTGAACTCAAATCTACAGGTAATACCTTGTGCCTCCCACTTTGCCTAACTGCCACCCCCTCCTTTTTGACCCACATGCAGAAACTACTACCAGTCCTTTTTATCACTCCTCCTATATTCTGGTTTTCCAAGAATCCTTTCCTTTTAGTTTTTCCCCTCTGTGCTAGATTCACATAGTGAGCTTATACTCAGAAATCCTGCTCAGAAAATCCATAAGAGAAATACTGCTTATGAATTTTCCAAGGTGGCCTAGAAAAGTTTTTTTTGTTCTGTAGCAACTTTACTGTTTTGGAGAGCACCAATATGCTTCTATCTAGCATTTCCTGCTAGAACAAATCCATGCTCTCTCTGACAAAATACAGCCATGTGGTTAAGAGTTATTAAAAGCATTAAAGCATTAACCTCTTGTAACCTCATTTTTTACTTTGTACACATACATAAGTGTTTAATCGAATTGAAGTTAAACACTAAAAAGTTTGAGAGGCCAAATTTATACATTCTCTTCAGTTTATACAGAGCTGATATGATAAGAAGCAAAAGAATTAAAATACACCAATACACAGAAAATGCATCTGTTGATTTCTTTAAGCTCTGTTGCCACATGCTAGAAGTTTGGTGACAAGCATTCCCAGCATTTAAATCAAGGATCTTTGTCCTACTGGGATCTGATCTGTGGCCGTGGTGCCACTCAGCTCATTCTAGTGCCTTTTCGAAGTTGAACAAATGATTTTATGTCCTAAGATTTGCTGGAGAGGGAATGAGCCTGATTCCTGAGTGACAACACGGACTAACTACTATGTATGATTTAGTAAACTGTCGTCTTCTTATTTTAGTTCAAGCAGTCACAGTCTCCAGAGGGACAGACCTCATCCTGCCATGGAAGTTTCATAGAGCTGTCATGTCCCTTCTGTCTCTCTCTTTGCTTGTCCCCTCTTGGCATGAAAGCTTTGGTTATCATCCACCGCTAAAGGAAGAGAAAACAAAACAAACCAACCAAACGCCTGAAGGAAAGTATAAATATAAGGAACAGAATGGGCCAAAAGCAGAAATTCAGACACTCTCTAGAGGCGCTGAGGTGTAATGATCCTTCACACTTAAGACACGTTCTTCCTCTAGGTGGTTTCCTATGGGATGTGAACCGAAATTCCTGATGCTGTTCTGGTGCTGACTCAAGTCAAATGGAGCCTTATGGTTAAAACACTATTTTTGAAACTATTAATAAAGTTGGTAATAAGAAAGCACTGTGACACGGCGTCGAGCCGAGCACCAAGGACACCACCGAGCACCGACAGTAGCTCAGTTAGCAAATAAATAACAAAGAAGCGAGTCAGCATTACTGGGCTTCTGTTATTTTAACTTGAGTAGAGGATGTTTACTGTTAAAAGAGACAAACAAGGGTATTAGATAAGACGACAGCTCCACAGATCTCAGCCCGGAATTTATCACAGACTGTTTAATGGAGTATTTAAATAGATAACCAGGGCTCCCCTGGGTCAAGGACGGGTGCCCTCCTGTGTGCAGAGCAGCACTGCGTTTGCACAGCACCGCAGCGGGGACCTCTTCATCCCCATTCCCACTTTTCTGGAATCCTGTGACTCCGTTTTTGGAAAGGAGCATCCCAGGATATGCAGGTGTGTTGGAGATCCGGGAGGGAAAACGCCCAGCATTAACCATGCGTAAACAAACTCACAAAAGAAAGAGTAAGAAAATGTTGCGATTAACATTCGCTTTTTAATGTTTTTTTTTCCGCAGCGGGGTCGGCCCCACCGCACAGGGAGCCGCAGCTCCACGGCGCCAGCGCGGGGACACGCGGGGCCCGCAGCGGCGCCCGCGGCGGCCGCACGGCGGC
>VWPW01006128.1:162416-182893 GCA_013389825.1 Crypturellus undulatus
CGCAGCCACCATCTTGCGGCAGCGCAGTGCGCAGGGCCGCCTGGGCCGCGCCGCGCCGGGCCTGCCGCTCCGCCGCCGCGATTGAGGGCGAGCGCCGGCCTCATAGGCCAGAACACGCATCTCTTTGCACCGTCTACATCCCCTGCTGCCTCCCGGTCCCTGTGTGCGCTAGGCAGGTGTCCGTGCGAGCTTAGCTGATCTCTCTAGCTGCATCTTTTGATGTAAAAGTGACTACGCCGCCTGGGCCGCGCCGCGCCGGGCCTGCCGCTCCGCCGCCGCGATTGAGGGCGAGCGCCGGCCTCATAGGCCAGAACACGCATCTCTTTGCACCGTCTACATCCCCTGCTGCCTCCCGGTCCCTGTGTGCGCTAGGCAGGTGTCCGTGCGAGCTTAGCTGATCTCTCTAGCTGCATCTTTTGATGTAAAAGTGACTACCCCATCCAGTCGCTGGTGACACCTGACCTTGCTGCTGTTACGCTTTGATCGGGCGTCCAGGATTTGGCCTCCTTTCTGATATTCAAGAGGTTCCTCTGTAAAGGCGTGGAGTAAGTTAACCTCCAGGTATCATCTCGTCGCCACGGTGCCTGTGCTGAAAATAGTGTTTGATCTTTGCTGAACTTGATCTTAGTCATGCAGAAGATGGCTACTTCTAGAACCACATGTATGAGTTATGTAAAATCAGCGTTCTCACAGTTGTGTACCTGCTCTTTTGAAGAAAATGAGAAACAGAAAACTTACAGTAGTTTGACAGGTTTTTCCCAATAGGCTATAGAGATGGTTTCAAGCAGAAAACACATGCTTATATGACAACCTGCCATTGTTTAATAAAACCCAACCCCGTAGGACTTCAGGAGGAGGACTTGTGTAGCTTTCTCTCTTCACTGCCTTTTCATTAATCCTTTGAGCTGTAAATATACAAATGCATCGAGACCAATGTGACTTGGGGACTGGACAGCTGCTTGGGCTGTTTACCATTTGGAGGAGTATTTATAGTAACCGAGTAAGGAATTTGGGGCAGACTTGCGCTGATTTTACTTGTTATGCTTGCTTGACACTTTCTTTTTTTTCTTTTTAATGATAAGAGTAGTAAACTAATGGTGTTAGCAGATCATACAGCTTTTAAGGAGAAAGCTTGTGCTTCATTCCATTACCCGATTAAGTTAGCTTCAAGTGTTTTTGGGCAGAAGAGATGCCTTGGTTATGTCTTTGAAAATGGAACGTGTCCCATGGCCAGAAAATTAAAATATTTAGCGTGATGTATGTTACAGTTCCAGTAGATTTCTAATCAGGAACTTCATGGGAAGACAGTTAATTAGTGATGTGGAATGCAGTGCAAACTGTGATACTATTCTAAAAAAAACGGGTAATGGTTGTCTCCTTTTGTAGAGAGCTGTGTGAAAAATCTAGCAGTGACATATTTTTGTGAGAGCTTTTTTTATTATTATTATTTTTTCTCCTGATTGAGTCTTTTTTGAGTCTTTTATTTGCAGTATCTCGTGGGATTGTTTGGGAAAACAGTTTTGAGAATAAGAAAGCAAGCTGAACTCATGCATTATGTGTCTGGGAAATGTAACCTTTTAATGCTTATTACACTGAGTTGATAATTGTTAAGTCAGGTTGGGTAAAACGGAGGTAAAATAGACTCGTCTGTTAACTTAAGATTTTTCTGTTTTGATTCTAACAAGAACAACACTTTGATCAGAATTTTCACTGTGAAAAATTCAATTTTAAGGGAGTATTTTAGAATGTCATTTACTTTATTATGTATTTATTAATTTGTAGCATAAACTATAGATTTGTTGATATAGCATAATATTAAGGAAGGGTACTGTTGTTAAACCATATGTATGAAAAAGGTTGAAACTCAAAAGCAAAAACAAAAAAAATCACTGTCAGCCTTTGGATTGAAATACATTTGCTTCTCAGACTATTCCAAAGAATCAAATAGACTGAGTGAGAAACTGGATGAGGGCAACCCGAAAGTGTCCTGGGTAGGAACCAAAGGAATATACTTCATATGGGTGAGGCCCACTGAAAGACTAATACCTGTGAAAGTGGGAGATCAGTCTGCATGCAGCCCTCAAGTTCTGAGGGCAGAGTTCTTATTTGCGGTGTTTGACAGCAGTCAGTATTTTCACTGTGATGAGTATTTAACTATCTCTACATTCTCTCTGCATCACTTCATTCTTTTTCAAGTTCAGTTAGGGCTTTTGACGCTCCACAGAGTTCAAAATTCACTGTAAATTGGGGAACTCACTTTCCTACGGAAGTTGGAAAGAAGATTTTGTCCATATCTTTGCTTTCTTGGTGTGGACTCATCAGAATTGCTTGCTTATGCGTTTAGACTACTGTCTATCATTCTACCTTATCTGCTTCTGCCCCCCCCCCCCCCCCCCCCCTTTTTTTGTATTTATTTGTATCTCCTTTTTTTGTATTTATTGAATAAACATCATACTCAAATCTAGGCTCGTTTTTATTTTTTTGAAACATTTCTTTCTGATTCTATAAACTTTCAATTCTAGGTAGAAGATTGTCTGAACAATTTTCTTTTGAAAACAAAGCAATACTAGAAAACATTGAGAGAGAAGTATTATCTACTCACCATTGCAGAGCAGCTTCTGTGTTATCTGTACTTATAGCCGGGCTTCTGTTACTTTTGCAAGTGCCTTGCAAACACGGCTTTGAAAAGGCCAGGGAATGACACTGATTATATTCCGTACCATGCCTATATACAATATCTCTAGGCATTATCAAGAAGCCTATTTATTTTTAGGCAAAATCAAAAGAGTTTAGGTACTGCTAATCATTACCATACCTTCTAAAACTTAAATTGTCATAAATTTCCCTCCGTTCTATCGCCAGTACTTGTTCATGAAGTTGAGACAGATGTGTAAAGTTGTTGAGAGTATCTGGAGGAGGGCCTTTAAAAAAAAATGCATGAAAATACTAAGGTGAAGGCAGTATATCTGGTAGTAGAAATATAATAAACCTTCTTTTAGTTATACTTACTGTGTGTCTTTTCTCTCTCTGCAGTATGAAGTGTAACAAAACAGAATTTACCACCTGAAACTGCTGCTTCAAGTTCAGATCAGGAAAGGAACATACCACATCATAACAACAACAGAAGACCAAAGAAGAGGAAACTTACACTGAAGACACAACGCTTGATCTGAAACAAGAAGTTTGTGCCTACTCAACAGCCTCAAAAGAGCACGTCCCAACGCTGCTAGTAGTCTTTTTCTCCAGTGCTGTATAAAACTGCCCAGGGCAGCAGCACTTGTATTCCTTATTAGCTTGACTAGATCACTTTTTCTTGCTATTTTTTTCTTTTTTTTTCCTCCCCTTCTGTAAAAACAACAACAAAAAAATTGAAGTCTTCGTCCTCTGAAACGTGTGCTGAAAGAGAAGAATCGGCTAATACTACTGAAAGTGCAATAATCGATTATCACTGCGAGGTTAGTGTGTGTGATGTATAAAGAGCTGTACGTGCTCCCAAACTTATTAGGAACCAAATTCTTAACAGAAGTTCTCCACTGTTATCTTTGTTTGTAAGATGATAATAGTAGCTATGTATGGTTCTACTTATTTTTAACAGTAATTGTTTTATTTCCCTGGAGTAGTGGTCATTACTGATGTTTCTATTAGTAATGCAATCAATCATTTAACATGTTACATCGGTGGAGTTCATTACTTTTACTCCTGTAAGCTTGTTGGCTGTGTTAAAGGTCAACTCTGTGCAGTGGACAGCATGGATAGCTAGTAATAGTGTTCAGTATATAGCTGCTACACTGTAGGTCCGATCAAATGGTGTTTCTGAACATTCCTATGTTTTAACATTCTATGAGAATTTTTTTTTTTAAGTACAATTTTGTGCAGAATTTACTGAGACATACAAATTGACAGTACTACTTTTTTATGCTCTGTCATAGTGTTCTATTTGAGCAAGTATAGGAATGTGGTAAACATCTGGAAAGGCTGCTGAAACTCCCAGGTCATATCTTTTCCTCCTACCTAGATATTTAGTGCTGCCCTGAGAAGTATCTCTCTGCTTGGTCTGAATTGATCAAGTGTTCTTTGTGCTATACTGCTAATACCTCTTTCACCCCAGACTACTCAAACATTGAGAACTTTTAGTGCATCTCTTGCATTTGAGTAAGAGATTATAACAGTGTGTTTTTCTAACCTTAGTATAGGCTGTTCTGAACTTCATTTGTGGATTTTTTTTTTTTTCCTGTAACCAACATACCTTTAGTAGCTGTTACTTAATATCTTTGCTAGTGTGGTAGGTATGTGTTTGTGTACTTCTCTTGCTTCAGAGGCATAAGGCAGCTGTTTTGTCAGTGACTCACAAAATGTATTTGCCACACGGATAAAACCTTTCAGAATGGGTTAATCGTTTAACCTTTTACTCATCTGGAAATAGATGATGCATTATGATGCTTTTCCCGAGCCATCCTGTTTCCAAAACTACACTGTTTCTGAAGAGTTTAAAACTCTGGCTTGACATAAAATCAAAGACATCCTTCCCACAAGGGTATCTCATACATGGGGTGTTCTAGGATTTATCTTGTTCAAAACATACCTTTTTACTTTCTTTCCTTTTTTCT
The DNA here is from genome assembly GCA_013389825.1 of Crypturellus undulatus. Taxonomy (NCBI): domain Eukaryota; kingdom Metazoa; phylum Chordata; class Aves; order Tinamiformes; family Tinamidae; genus Crypturellus; species Crypturellus undulatus. The sequence continues at coordinate 167,024 of VWPW01006128.1, forward strand.
TTTTTTTTTCNATTCAAAACATATGTTTTTACTTTCTTTCCTTTTTTTCTTTTTTTCTATTTTCCTCCTCCTTTAGGTTTAGACAGTTATGCTGAGAGGAATTAATCTGTTACTCTCTGTTCATGTTGACATTTTTTGTTAGATATTCCAAGAAAATCTTAGTATCCTTTAAGTATAACCCACTGCTTAAAAGAATTGCAGTGTGTGACCTTTTACCCTTTAGCAGTTTAGGCTGGACATCATGAAAACTTTTTGGGGAGCATATCACAACACTGCAACAGGCTACCCAGAACAGCTCAGGAGCCTCTGTGGTTAATGATGTATTAACAAAAGTGCTACTTTGAGCAGGGCTATAGGCTGGAGTCCTCCAGTGATCTAAAGCAGCTCATGACTTCATGGTTTGCTATATCTTTTGACATGTTAGTATTTTTTAACATGTAAGAGTATTGATTTATACCAGTTTTATAGGTTTGTATAGTATCCCAAAACTTTATTCTTAGTAATTGTAAAATAAAAATATAGAATAGGTAAGAGTTAGGATGAATATGCTTGGCTTTTCATGTCACTCTAAGCAGACAAAATTTCTGTGTTCATTGATTTATCTCATTCTAGAAGATTAAGTTCTTATGTAATGCAGTGCATTGCTTCATTCCATGCCAGTGTGGAGGCTATCAGTTTCACTGTAGTGACAAAAAATATATGGTTAACTTTAGCTGTGAAGCAGCTGTCCGTGTAGGAATTATATATTTTGTTTGATATTTGTAAATTTTATTTTTTTAGCACTGCCAAATGTGACTGAACATACACATTTGTAAACTGGTAACAAAATTATTGTATGCTTTGCTATGCAAAGCAGCTAAGGATTACAATAATTGCAAGTTATTTTAGGTTTTAGGTTGCAGGTCCTCTGGAAGCTGCCACAGAGGTGCAAGGAAAAGTGGTTGTCATCACACACAACTTTCTATGAGGATCTTTAGGTGTTTATATTTGGAGTTTGGTCTTGCCTTTATTCTGGCCTTCTTGATGCAGGAAATCGTTAGACCTGGAAAGCTAACAGTGAAATCCAAGAGGAAACAAAACCCTCAAATTTTCCTAGAGAGTTAGGTTGTCCCGTACATAACTCTTAATTTACCTGCTTGCATACAAGGACTGCTCCATGGCACTGAATGTTACTAGACTTGAGATTTGCAAGTTTGGGTAAATGCATGTGTGATGGTGCTAATAATAAATGCAAATCAATGAACTAAGTATTTCTATTCAGCAAATGTGTTAAAATCCATGTTCATTTTGTGAAAGTACTAATGTATAATCTTAATGAACTGATAGCCAACATTTCTATTTAACATTTTCTGCCTTTCCTCTTATGTATGAGGAGGAAAGGGTAGTAAGGCAGTCCTTTCTTTCAGAAGCTTACAGTATGTGGAAAAAAAAGCATAATAGTGAAAAAGACTCTAAATTAGACTTCTAGTAGTTTCTCTTATAACTTAGAGGAGTGTGTTTAGTCTCTGTAGCTTTCTGTAGCTTTCTGTATCAGAGGTGTATGTGTGCACATCTTTGTTACTGTTACATCTTCTATTAAGACTTACAGCTTTTGTGCAGTATCTGCCTATATTAGTGACTGATTTTAAAGGTGGAAAGAAAGATAAGGCGTAAAACAAGAAAATAATTGGTGCTTAATGCAGAAACTATAACAGATTTGCTAGTCCACTGAGTTCCTTAAAAGATTTGGGATGGTTAACAGGATGTTCTTGAAGTTGTGCTTTGAAACTACTGACTAGTTATAACACTGTGCTATGTTATCACAGCTGTATGAGATGGAGAACCATTTTACTGTGTCATCAGATCCTCTCCCCCCTCCTGCAGTTCCCCCACCTTCTCTTCCTTTATCTTTCTCTTCATCTACATCTACCTCATCTGGCTCTAAAAAACTGAAGAGGACTCCCCTGTGTCAGAGATCTGTAAGTCAGGGCTGCAGTTTGCACATCTGTCATGTGTTTCAGTAGCATGGAGAGTCATAGGGTTGATTACCTTGTAGATATGATTTCATTTTTGGATATTTTTATTATCTGCACTTTTTCAACAAGTGTGAAGCATTCAGTCCTCCCTGAGTAACTTTGAAGTACCTCCTCCCTGAAACCATTCAGAAACTGTTTTAAAAATTCTTACCTAAAAATATCGCTTCCTCCTGTGGAATGAATGTCAGTGCCACTTGTGGCTAAATGTACTTTGGTACAACATACCAAAGTGGAAGATCAAATGAAACAAAATGTAAAACCATAATATGAAGGTAGAAATGTTTCAGGGAAAAAAAATGAAATAGCATGTGCTATAGTTCAGTTTTACCCCTAACAAATACCAGTATGTTTTAACCACCACCATCCTCCAGTGCTTCTTATTTTTATTTTTTTCCCTCTTTCCTTCCTCCATTCCACTTAGGATTAATGGTTGCAGGCCAAGTGAAATTGTGGACAGTGGTGTGAGGACTGATGCTTTACTTTTTTTCATTTGTTTCTCATGGAGGTCAGAACTTTGTTTACCCTTATTTTTTTTTAAAAAAAGAAAAAGAAGTATATATTTTTTTTATTATGAGTATTTTCTGTTTCCTTTAGTGGGAAACTTGTAATTTTTTATGTTTAAAAAAAAAAAATGACAGCACATGTTCAGCTCTGCTCTTTGACATCATTGTTGAACTGATTGCCAAACAGAGCATCAGCAACAGGGCATGCTTTAACTATACATTTCAATAATTTGAGGAACTCAATGCCTGTGTTGCATTAAAAAGCATACTGTTTTTACAAGTTACTCAGGAGCATTTTAGCATCTCTACTAAATGTCTTGTTGACTGATTTTTTTTGAATCTCTTCTGATTGACATAACAACAAAACAGAGCAAAGATGATCTCATGTGGCTTCTACAATAATACACTGGAAACTGTAGCAAGTAAAATCCTTTGAAACTATTCCAAGATGCATGTTGGCTTTGTCTGTGTATTTTTCGAATAGTCTTCCTTGCATTGCAGTGTTTGGTGTGGAATAATGAATTTCAACTGATTTAAGTGCTAACCTGTAAGTGGAAATAGGTGCTTTTAAAAAGGATAGTTTTCTATATCAAAGTGTAAGGCTACCCTAACACTACCCTAGCAACCTTACACTGCTTGGGATTAGAGTAGTAGTATAAGGCGCTCAGAACCTTCTACTGCTAAAATATTAGTTTGAGGTTTTTATTTTGGTTCTTAATTCCATAAGAGGGCAAAAAGGAGAAAATCCTTAGAAATAACTCTTATGTTTGAAAGACCAAAAAGTCGAACTAGGGGATAAGTTTTGCAGGCCTAGTACTGTTATTTTGTAACTGTTGGATCATAAGTCAGAATTTTTTATTAGTCAAAGCAAGCTTTATTTCAGTCTTCATGTGTGTGGATTTTTTTTTTCTTTTTTTGATGTGGAGGGAGATGAGCTATTTTATAAATATGTGACCTGTCTAAATTTAAAGGATAAGTTTTATAAAAGCCTGGTTGTTTCAAAGTTCTCATTTTATTACAANCAGAGGGGGATGAGCTATTTTATAAATATGTGGCCTGTCTAAATTTAAAGGATAACAGTTTTATAAAAGCCTGATTGTTTCAAAGTTCTCATTTTATTACAAAAGTCATTAGAGTTTATGCACCACAATAACGTCCTCAGGTCTTTTTATTTGTTATTTTCATCCTGCTGTGTGGCAGATGAAGAAAGTAAGTTTATTGAACTTCTTCAATTATTGAACTTGTTGTTGCTTTTTTATTTTTTTTATTAACAGATGAGCTTTGATCCAAACCTTCTCCACAACAATGGACACAACGGGTACCCCAATGGTACTTCGGCAGCGCTGCGTGAGACTGGGGTTATAGAAAAACTGCTGACCTCTTATGGATTTATCCAGTGTTCGGAACGGCAAGCTAGACTGTTCTTCCACTGTTCACAGTATAATGGCAACTTACAGGAGCTCAAAGTAGGAGGTAATTGGGCAACATGGAGATCTTCTTGGCTGAGTCAAGATGCCTCTTTTCAACCTGTACAAAATTCCTGCACCTTTTAGCATTGTATGCAATTCCTTCTGAGAGGCTAAAAAGACAATTAATTTAGTAATCTAGTACTCCCAGTGACTGATCTTACCAAAGCTTTAGCTTTGTGCCATCTATGTTAATGCTGCTCATGGCCATTTTGGAAAAAGGGCAATTAGATCAAATTTGTATAGCTTAAGATAGGGGTGCTTAAACATACCACATAAGCATAGCATACCTCACAAACTGAGCATTTTCTTTCAATTTTTTAGAATTAGTTTGGAGATAACTCTGTGTGTGGTGGTGTTTTTGTTTGTTGTTGTTTGTTTGTTTCCCTTGGGGGAGGTATGCAGTAAATGAAGGTTAAACTCCTTAATGAGAGAAAGGAATCTTAATAGGGAAATGCCAATATGTGAGATATAGCAGAAGGATTTATAAGGCTAAATAGGATAGCAAGCGAAATAATATCAAGGATGGTTCTTTAACAAAAGCATCTGAGTAGCTCCTGTTTTGGGGGATAATCAGCAAATTATTAAATGTCAGCATTTAGGGTTGTTGGGTTATTTTGTTTTTATTTTTAAAGCACAGCTTATGCTGATGTCATTATCATGTTTGATTGTCTTGTAGATGATGTTGAGTTTGAAGTATCTTCTGATCGCCGAACTGGAAAGCCCATTGCTGTTAAATTGGTGAAGATAAAGCCAGAAATACTACCTGAAGAACGGATAAATGGACAAGTTAGTGGCTGTGATGTCTAATTTCTATATGAAACTTCTATATTCAGTACAAAAGGGCAGATTCATTTAGCATGCCTATTCAATACATAGACTATTCAGCCATACTGAGATATATCTTTCTCATACATAGCAAAAATTCAGAGGTTCAGTTCAAGTTTTTATTTGACTCTAAGCAGTTCTCAGAGTCAACAGATAGTCTCTGTTTAAAAACTTTGCAGCATGGCATCCCATCCCATTTTGTTACATTTGAAGTGCAAAGTGCATCCCTGAGTCTATAGTAGGGCATACTGAAATTTTTGTATGGCACAATGCTGCTCCTGAAATGACTAGCAATGGATTTTTTTTTCTTTTTTTTTTCTTTTTTTTTTTTGTGACTGGTAGGTTGTGTGCGCTGTTCCTCACAATTTAGAGAGTAAATCTCCAGCTGCCCCGGGTCAGAGTCCAACAGGGAGTGTATGCTACGAACGTAATGGGGTAAAGCTCATGCATTTTACTTCAACTCTTGACTGATCCATCAGTGTGGTCTATAAACAAAAAACAAACAAAAAAAGCACAATTTAATGTAGACAAATGACATTACAATTTGACTAAGAAGTTAAAGAAGTTACAGTTCTTGTGTAAAAATGCCAACTGCAGTAGTTACTCCAAAACAAATGTTACTTTGACAACTTGCTTGCCCATGTCTATTGAGAAATTAATGCAGAGATAAACAGTTGTCCTGCTATAAAAGATAATGAAGCTAGAATATGTGAAAAGTTCAAAACAAAAATGTTTCCTTTAGAAATTGATATTTAAAGATGGCCATGTACAAAACTTTCAATTTAAGGTGCTTATTAGGGACTCATCAAAACTGCAGAATGAAAGAATGTTTTTTGCATGCACTGTTCTATCAGTTTCCATTTTCTGACTAAAATCATTTTTTTAATAGCAGATACTGTTATTAAGCAAAATGTTGTTAATCTTTGAAAAGAGCTTATTTTGTAAGTAGAGTAATATGAGTCAACATTAATTTACAGGAAGTATTTTACCTGACTTACACACCGGAGGATGTTGAAGGAAACGTACAGCTGGAAACTGGAGATAAAATAAACTTCGTAATCGATACAAACAAACAGTAAGTTGTTATTGTCTTTCTTAACTTTGCACATACCTAGCTACTTGTTCAGGCAGTGATCGGGCGGTGTTTTAGGGCTGTTCCAAGAACAGAAACTCTTTTGAAATGAAGGATGAAACTTATTTTTTTGGCTCCAGATTGCAGCTGCTTATCTTTTTTTTTTTTTTTCTTCCTCTCCTTCTGTTTTCCCCTCCAGTACTGGTGCTGTAAGTGCTCGTAACATTATGCTGTTAAAAAAGAAACAAGCCCGCTGTCAAGGAGTAGTCTGTGCCATGAAAGTAAGTCATTCTTAAACTTTAATATCTCATTTGAACATGAAGCGCTTTCTAGAAAGTTGATATTCCAAGCAGTAAATTTGGGTTACTATAAAGCCATTAAGAGTTTGGTGCTGAGAGTGTAAACTGGGTGAAAAAGTTTACATGACCTCATCTTTGATGTGTAATACTGCCTTTGTTGAGCAGAATTTTAGTATTTCCATGATGTCTTTGTGTGGTAGCTGCAAGTACTCTGAGTTGCAGTACGTGTGTGACGTATCTATTGTGCTTGCTTACAACTGTATAGTTTGTTATACAGTTGTAATATGTATAATTGTTAACGATATGTAATAATTACATATCATAATACATAAAATACATAAAATAATATGTATAGTATGTTAACTTCTCTGGCAATATATTAAACACTTTGTTCTGTTCATAGGAAGCCTTTGGATTTATTGAGAGGGGTGATGTCGTGAAGGAGATATTCTTTCACTATAGTGAATTTAAAGGTGACCTAGAAGCCTTACAGCCTGGTGATGATGTGGAGTTTACAATCAAAGACAGAAATGTAAGACGAAATCCAGTAAAAACTGAAGACAAGGTTCTAGAACACACCTGGACAGCTATTTTTATTAATATATTTTTTTTCTTCAAAGTCACTTGTGAAAAAAGGGGGGAGGAGGTTCTTTGGAAAGTGTATGTTAACTTACCTCTTGTTTGGGGGTATTTGACTGGCTTTATACTTCTAGGGTAAAGAAGTTGCAACAGATGTAAGACTGCTGCCTCAAGGAACAGTCATTTTTGAAGACATCAGCATTGAACACTTTGAAGGAACTGTAACCAAAGTAATTCCAAAAGTACCCCTCAAAAACCAGGTGAATTTCAGTATTTTCAGAGATTTGAAATGTGTTATTTACTACCAGGAATTCCAGTGAAATAGTAAAAGCACGGTCCCCTTTAACAGTCTGTGCATAAATATCACTTCACAGCAGAGGAGAAAGTTGGGTATAATTGTAACAACCATGGGTAGCAGTCACCTTAGGTAATTCTTCCAAAGATTAGAGACAGGAATTAAGGTAACGAAGGGTAGTGGTACATTGGTTCATTGATTATCAGTTTTTAATCTTTCAGATACTTCTGAAGCAAGTTGTGTGGTGGGTTTTTTTTTTTTTTTTTTTAAAAAAAAAAAAGGGGGGGAAAGGGGGGAAGTTACTTGAAAGTGTTTTTTTTTTTTTTTTTTTTTAAAAAAAAAAAAGGGGGGGAAAGGGGGGAAGTTACTTGAAAGTGTTTTTTTTTTTTTTTTTTTTTAAAAAAAAAAAAGGGGGGGAAAGGGGGGAAGTTACTTGAAAGTGTTTTTTTTTTTTTTTTTTTTTAAAAAAAAAAAAGGGGGGGAAAGGGGGGAAGTTACTTGAAAGTGTTTTTTTTTTTTTTTTTTTGTAAGACAAAAGAAGAGTGGAAAGGGGAGAAAGTACTTGAAAGTGTTTTTTGTTTTTGTCTCTTTACCACAAGAGAGTCTCTACTTTTAGATGTGTTAGGGTTTTAGGTTAGTCCTTGAAACTGATGTTTCTTTCTTTTTCTGGCAATACACATTTGGTGCTAAAACACTTCAGATTTGGCCTTGAACAGTAATTAACTTGTCGTAACTAACAAACCAGTAATGGTAAGAGAGAGGGAAGAAGGAAAAACAAAACCAAAAATAAAACAGTGGTTTGAGTCCAGTGGACATTGGGTGGTGTTCACTATTTACTTTGGCCAGCATTAGTATTTCCAAGTTGTGATGTTGAAGCTCATATCTCAAGAACCTCTGAATTTGTTACATAGATAGAAACCAAATTAAGTTATGACTAGGATATATTATAGTGTAGGAGTGTCTGTTCAGCTCAGTGCCTTCCTTTCCCAAGTATATACGTGAGGCATGCTGCTAAGCAAGGGTTTTTCTAAGGGCTTGTTTAAAGCTTTGAATGCTGAGCCTTGTATGTGAACTAACTGGTGTGTGTTTGCGTGTGCTTGTGTTTTTTTACATATTTCTGCCTGGCTCCTAGAATGACCCGTTACCTGGCCGCATCAAAGTCGACTTTGTGATTCCTAAAGAACTTCCATTTGGAGACAAAGATACAAAATCCAAGGTGACCTTGCTGGAAAGTGACCACGTTCGATTCAATATTTCGACAGATAGACGTGACAAATTGGAACGAGCCACAAATATTGAGGTTCTTCCCAATACTTTCCAATTTACAAATGAAACTAGAGAAATGGCAAGTATCCCTTTTTGTATTAAAAGCAATTCTATTATTTTATTACTATTATTACTATTAAACTATTTGCTACTATAATTGCTGTTATTTCTGAGGTGAAAAGGTGAGTGGTATATGGGGGACTGTCTTTAACAGTAATTTAATGTAAATAACATGGTAGCATCTTTTACTTTTTATGCAATGAAGTCTTCAGATGTCGTCTTCAAGCAATGTGCTTCAATAGTAGCAAATCCTGAATTCTAATGAAGGTTCCATCTGCTTCCAGGGTGTGATTGCAGCAATGAGAGATGGCTTTGGCTTCATTAAATGTGTTGATCGGGATGCTCGCATGTTCTTCCACTTCAGTGAAATTATGGATGGAAACCAACTCCATATTTCTGATGAAGTAGAGTTTACTGTGGTTCCTGTAAGTGAAATAATCTCTTTGCAAACTAAGCTTTTAATTTAAAAAAAAAAAAAAACCCCAAACCAAGCAAACAGTTGCCATCTGCCTTGAAACTTGGTCAATCTTGTTTTTCAGGATATGCTGTCTGCACAAAGAAATCATGCTATAAGGATTAAAAAACTTCCAAAGGGCACGGTTTCTTTCCACACTCAATCAGATCACCGTTTTGTGGGTACTATAGACAAAGAAGCCATTCCAGCCAAAGCCAGTAGCCCAAATAAAGGCAAAGAGAAGGTAACGTTGCTGCTCTTGTGAAGTAGATATTGTGTATTTCTCAGTTTGGAGACAGGTGCTGCTGCTTCAAAATCTCTAATTCTATTTTTGAAGTACTGCTTATTATAAATGTGGAATAGACTGAATAGCTAATGACAGGATTGGCTAAAACGAACTTCTGCAAAACAGTATAATAAAAGCATGTTTGCTGCTTTGCATGTTGCTGATCCTGAGGATATTTTCCAGGACCTTGATGGAAAACTCCTTTTCTTGTCTTGCTGCAGTATATGCTTTAATTGGCTGAAACGATATTTCTAGGGCTAGAGGAAGTTTGGTGCTCTTTTAAACTATGGCAAATATTTAAACTTTCAATAAATGCTTGAAGCAGTCAAACTTTTTTTTACTTCAAAAGTACTGTTTAGGAAAATGTTGTTTTTTTTTTTAATGTGTGTCCCTTAAAGCTTAGTGTTTGTTACTCTGCTTTCTTTGAGTTGACTTCTTTTGTTACTTTTTTAAACCACTTGAGGAGCAGCCACTGAAAAACCTCTGTGACTGAAATGAGCTGTGCTTGGATTGTATACAGTAAATTTACTGACAAATAAGGTGCCAATTGTTAACTTCTGTTGCTCTGTCTTTAGGAAGCTGAGGATGGAGTAATCGTTTATGATGACTGTGGAGTAAAATTGACCATTCCTTACCAGGCCAAGGATGTGGAAGGATCTACTAATCCCCAGATAGGAGATAAGGCAATAGAACTAAGTATACCTTTGGGAATTTTTTTTGTTTGTTTTTGGTTTTCTCTATCAGAAAAAATTAAGGACAAGGTATCTGCATCATGCAACCTATTGCTTCTGTGCTAAGGTTTAGTGGCTTTATTTTTCTTAGCCATACAGAAAATATCCTAAAACCTATTGATGTATATGAAAGTAGTGCCTTGAGGTAGCTTTCGAGGATAGAGAACATATCCTTGTGGGCAAAATAGCCTGAGACGCAAATGTAGGCAAAGGTGCTAAGAGATCTGGAAGGGCAACCTGAGAACTGTTAGTGTTTGGGAACCACGCTATGAAAGCACTGATTACTGTTGCAAAAATAAGAGAGGTGAGCTGAACTTAGGTGCATGCTCACTGTGGGCTAATGGTGGTGAAGAAATGTGTACAAAGAGGCGAATTGCATATAGGTTTTATTTAGTGAGTCAAATTAAATACAGACTAATATGTTTCTGGGAGACGAGTGGCTAGAATAAGATTTTCCTGGAGATCTAGGTATTGATGAGTTGTTTCAGTGTGTAGGGGGTGACCTTTTACTTCCTCTGCCCCCTTGATACTGATCTTCATATCTAACAGGTTGAGTTCAGCGTTTGTGAGGTGAAGAGAACTGGTCTGCAAACGGCTGTTTCTGTCAGAATGCTTGGACGCAACTATAGCTCTAAGAGGCTTTTGGGATATGTGGCAGCCCTGAAAGATAACTTTGGATTTATTGAAACAGCCAATCATGATAAGGAGATCTTTTTTCATTACAGGTGAATCAGTGTGTCTCATTTTCTCTTGCTGTCTGGTGTGTTTTGGGGGTGTTTGTTTTGCTTTGGGAATGTGTGGGATTTTTTTTTTCCCTCTCTTTATTTTTCCTTAGGTTGAGGCCTGTTAACCAAAGGATCAAGTGTCTCAAGTCCATTATTTATCTCTTTTGGATTGGTTCATGTTTTTTTATTAGTGTATTCCAGGCCTCTGGATGAGGACTTTGTCCTAGTCTAAAAAATACATTTTGAAAATTGCATATTTTAAAAGTTTCACTGTCTCGGATAAGAATTTCTTGAAAATCTAGGGAGCTAGTTAGGTGGGTTCTAATCACCCTATTTAATTGTTAAAACATTTCTGGTGTTGTATAGCTAAAGCAAAATTGGTTATAACTTTTATTTGTTTGCTTGTTTTAGTGAATACTGTGGTGATATTGATAACCTGGAACTTGGAGATACAGTTGAATACAGCTTGTCAAAAGGCAAAGGAAACAAAGTTAGTGCGGAAAAGGTGAACAAAACACATGCAGGTAAGACTATCTTGTAATTTCTCCTTAAAATGGTCTTTGAAGGTCCTCATGGTAAAATCTGCTAATGATCTTTAAAGTTGGAGTTCAGTGCAGAAGGAGTCTTCCTAACATGGTCACTAGTTAAGCCCACTAAGCATTAATCTCAGTAATGGGTTTCCTGAAAATTGTTTCCCGTGTTACTGAAGAAAAACCTCTGTGCAGAACAATTTGTAGACAGTAGAAACCTCTCGGCCTTCATCATACTCTTTAATTGAAGGGAGATATGTTATGATAAAACTACCTACTTCAATAATTCTAGTTGTTTTGCTGTCCTTCACAGAAGGAAGGCTTCAAGAGGAATTGCGAGTTGTGGTTATTGGGGCCTAAGAGAGAATGTATCAGCTTAAAGGGCAGTGAATGATTACTGGATCATTAAAACGATCCAGGAACTAGGAATGCAGTGGTAGTGAATGAAAATCTTTTAATTTGTCTTTTAGTTCCATTAGAAGTTACTATTTCCTGCCCCCAGCCCCTAGTTGTGTTGTTGACTAGAAAAGCTCACAAAATATTACTGAATTAGAGCTGTTCTAGTTTTACTGACTGACAGTGCACTACACTGGTAGTTTTGTAGTGTAAACTGTAGGCTTCTGGCTAAGACTGATTTACTTGTTACTCTATTTTATCATGCCTGGAACATTCTGTTCTTTTATTTCTGTCTCTCTCCAGTGAACGGGATCACTGAAGAAGCTGATCCAACTGTTTACTCCGGTAAAGTCATTCGTCCTTTGCGGAGTGTAGATCCCACACAGACTGAATATCAGGGCATGATTGAAGTTATGGAGGATGGTAAGATTTCTCACCTGTAATTGATACTTGCTTTAGTGATGGTAGGAAATACAGTTGTAAACTCAAGATAAATCTACATGGTCCCTTTTCAGGTGCAGAATAAGATTAGTAATTTAATGAACTGTAAATAGAAATGCTAAGAACTGTTCACAGTGTATTGTTAACAGTAGAACCGTCACATCTAGTATTGGAAATACGTTTTGTATGTTCTCAGTTTTTAAAAAAAAAAAAAACTCCTAATTCTGTTTTGTTTTTCTACCTCTTCTCCAGGTGAGATGAAGGGAGAGGTTTATCCATTTGGAATTGTTGGAATGGCGAACAAAGGTGACTGTCTGCAAAAGGGAGAAACAGTAAAATTCCAGCTCTGTGTTCTTGGTCAAAACGGGCAGACAATGGCTGTTAACATCACACCCTTCCGCAGAGCCACCGTGGAATGTGTGAAAGATCAGGTGAGTGAATACCCCTCTGAAGACGAGATCTGTGTTAACTGTCTGAGCTGGCATAGAGCAGGTCAGAATCTAGCGTCCTGTCTAGGAAGCTTCAGTTGTGCACAAACTATGACCATTTTACACTCTTGTTCTAGAGAAAGACTTTTGTGCAACCCATGTACTAATTTCTGTAAATCCACATAATGTGGTTTCAGTCAAGGTGAACTAGAGCTTTGGTGCTATAAATCGCTAGCGAGCAGCAGTTCCTTTTGTGATTGATTCTGAGGAGCTACTCTGTCCTGTTCTGTGTTTTTCTAAGAATTGATCTAGCTAGTTACTGCTGCATATTAAATAACATAATGTAAATAAAAGTGTGTTTAAGAAGGAGGGGGGGGGAAGCTTGTATGCTGTGCTACTGGAAGAGGCTTCTTCACAGCATTAAGTAGTCAGTGATTGCAGTCAATCTAAAGTATGAAGGGATATGAAGGGTGATCACTGTCCTAGCCACTTGCAGTGTAAAATGATCAGAATTAATTTCTGTGAATGTATTCTATTTTTTATAATTATTTTGCAGACCTAAGCTGTAGTTGCTTAGGGAAGAGGTAGGTATGTTTTGCTGGATATTGCCTACTGTCTACTGTTTTGCTTGTCACTGCACTTTCATACCAGTAATACAGGCAAAACAACAGAATGATTTCCTCCAACTTCAGAGGGTAGTGATGGGGGCAGCCAAAATGTTGTCTTTAGTATAGAACCTGCATGCATTTTTACAAAGTGTTCTGGGTGGGTTATTTGTTTTTAACAGCAATAGTAAGTATGTCATTACATCTTCTTGGATAGAAGTGAAAGAAATAACCGTACGTTGTATTGTTTTCAGTTTGGCTTCATTAACTATGAAGTGGGTGACAGCAAAAAGCTCTTCTTCCATGTCAAAGAAGTTCAGGATGGTGTGGAACTACAGGCTGGGGATGAAGTGGAGTTCTCAGTAATCTTGAACCAGCGCACAGGGAAATGCAGTGCCTGTAATGTGTGGCGTGTCTGGTGAGGACTTGGAATTAAACTGTTCATCTATCTGGTACACGAACTTCTCCGTCAGTGCTAGCATGCAGGAGGCTCCTAAACTAGCTCTTCCTGGAAGTGGAACTCTAAATTTCAGCTGGCTTCAGTGAGAACCTCTCACAGGAGAGCATGGCAGTGCAGCAGCAAGGCTCTCAGCTTTCCTTAATTGCATAATGTTTTATTTTTATTTATTTTTTCATCTATTAAGTTCTACATAGTAGGGACTTAGGCAGTTTTTTACTTGGAAACGAAGAAATGGTCGGAAAACTTGAAGTACTGTAGGTAGTCAGTAGCCTATGGCAATTTCTGCATTATACCTAGTGCCACCTGTTTTCTGAAACGCATCTATGTTTCATTTCAAACAGAAAAATTATGTTAGGCACTTTCTTATTTGACCTACCATTTGTTTGATATAACAAGTAGTTTCTTTTCAGAGATGTGAGTTCCCAAACCTAATAGCACATCCTGAATCTTTTGCAAGTAAGCAGTCCAAGCAAACAAATCCAGCAGGTATTAACTGGAGAATATTGCTTTGAGTTACTATATATCAAAATCCATCTCTTAGTTATAGAAGTTCTGATTTCAAACAAGCCAAACTATGCTAATGTCTTGACTGGGAATATGACCATGGAAGTAATCCCTGGTCTCTATGGTTGCCTGTCTTACAGTGAAGGCGCCAAGGCTGTTGCTGCTCCACGTCCTGACAGACTTGTCAATCGTTTAAAGAGCATTAATCTGGATGATGCCAACGCTCCTCGTCTAACAGTCCTTCGTCAGCCCAAGGGGCCGGATAACTCAAAGGTACGTGAGAGAAGTCTAGCTTGCAGAACTGCAGCTTGTGTTTTGGCTTGGATAACCTTGGATAGCCTTGCTTCCTCTGTTGGAAGTCTTAAGCTGTTTGAAATCTTGTGTTCAATTCAGTTTCCTAGTGAACGAATCCAGTTGTTAGTTGCCTTGTGCCCATAACCAGTACCTTGGTTTATTTTCCTTCTATAACCCTTTTGCTGCCACATTCATAAATAAGTGAAATGTCTGTATCTGAACTTGCCTTTTACATGAAGTGCAGAAATATTACAGTGTCTGGAAGCAATGACGTATCTAGGACTGTAAAGGCAGCATCCTCAGGGTTGCCTTTTGGTTACTGAATTTGTTTCTGGAAACAAAAATAGCTAATTAAAAATGTGCTCATGCTGCACTTGATCGGAACAAAACAAAGTTTGATTAAAAGCATAATCTTGGAGTTGAAAATCATCTTTTCTTTTTCTCTCTTCTTTACTTGCAGGGATTTGGTGCAGAGAGAAAGATCCGCCAGGCTGGTGTTATAGACTGATTCACAAAACCCATACCTGAAGTACGACCGAGTGATGGGGGCTGGTGAAGGGTACTGAATTCATCCCTTCCAAATTCTAAGAAGCTATTACATCAGTTTTAACACCTTTTCATGTTATGTTTAAAATAAATTTATGAAACCATTTTAAAATTATGCACAGTTGCAGCCTGGAGAACTTAAGGTGGCGCCTTATAGTATCACATTTTAGAAGCTTGTTTTGAATGGTGCATTTAACGCAACTGGTAACTGCAAATCTTCATTGCCTATGTGAGTAAACATTATAGAATGCTCTACTCTGGTAGACCTTATGGAATTCTGCACTACACTTACATATGCTTTCTTTGTTATTTTGGCCAAGGTTTTACTATGCCTTAGTGTTCAGTTGTTTTATCTCCTGCCTTCCAAGTGGAAGGTCACTTTCTGCTCGCTCTGCTCAAATTCTGAGGACCACGTGAGTGCGGAATATGTTCAACTTTATATAAAATCTGTACGAACATTCAGATAACTTAAGTAGGTGGCCAAATGTTACCCTGTTTTCATATTTCATTTGAGTCCTTTAGCCAGCAAATTTCTGTTAGAGCTCAAAGAAAGTCTCTTTCCAGGATAGACTATTTTTGTAGCGTTCTGAAACGCACGCAGTGCAGAATTTCATAAGGCTGAGGTGTGCCATCAGTGTGGTAATTTAAATATATTTAAAACAATGCACAAATCTGCTGCTGCTTTGAACACTGCAGCTTCTAAACCCAGTTTCTTTTACTGATTTAAATTTAAAAAAAAAAGTTGTGCCTGAAGTGAATACTTTTTTTTTCCTTTTTTTTTTGCAGCCAGCACCCAGTGTACTGTAAAAGAATAAATACTTAGGCTTTCCATAGCTGTATTGAGACTTTCATCAAGGTGAAATAGTTGATGTCTGTGTGCTTTATTTTTTTTCCCCTTTCCCCCCCGCCCCTTTCACCCCCCCTTGCTTTCCCCCCTCTCCCCAGTCACACTTTATCAAGCAAGAAAACTGAATGATTGGTCTAAGTA
The DNA here is from genome assembly GCA_013389825.1 of Crypturellus undulatus. Classification (NCBI taxonomy): domain Eukaryota; kingdom Metazoa; phylum Chordata; class Aves; order Tinamiformes; family Tinamidae; genus Crypturellus; species Crypturellus undulatus. The sequence goes on from VWPW01006128.1 coordinate 182,795, forward strand.
TTACTTTAACCAAAAAGATCAGGAGTTATTTTCTTCGAATAGAGGGCAGTACTGTGTTTTTGTTTTGTTTTTTTTTTTTTTTTTTTTCTTCTTTTTTCT
>VWPW01006128.1:183447-195810 GCA_013389825.1 Crypturellus undulatus
GCGCCGGGCCCGGCCGCCGGCACCTGGCGGGGCGCTGCCCGCCTCACGCTGTGGAACGGCCGCTCGGCTTCTGTTTCCCCCCCATTATGGTTACCTAGAATGATCTAATGTGCTGGTTTTAGCAATATAACTGTAAAGCAGCTGATAGCCGTCCTGAAGGGAATTGAAAACCACTGCTGGGAGGGGAGAGGGCGGAGGAGGTGTTGCAGACCCTGTGTTTGACCCTATCTTATCCATGTGAAATCCTTGAGGAAGAAGATGGATCCTGCAGCTGACTTGGTGCTTAGGAGTCATGCTGTGCGAGCAGCGTGTGCTGCACCTGGAATTATAGAAAATGATAGAATATCTAGAGAGTATATAGGGAATATAGAATATATATAGAATGTATAATTATTGAAATTATAGAAAATATAGAAAATTCAGATTTCCTCAGCGTCTACTTTGCTTTCCAAAGCAGCGTGTAGGCAGCCAAGAGCAGCAACGAAAAAAACAAGGTTACTTTACCACAGGACTACCTGGACTTCAGCTTCTGGTCATAATGTTATAGTGAGATAACTTATAAATTATTTCATCTGTCACTGAAGACATTTCTTCTGAAAAATAAGTTGATTTTTGCAAGAAAGTGTGTGCATTTGCGAGATTAAAATCTTAAATGCTTTTAGTTATTTGGTTTTCATTAGAGGGGGGAAAAAGAGAAAAGCTCCTCTGAATTAGTCTCCTTAATTTTTTGAATGCTGCCTGGTATTGAAATAATTAGTGCCAGCTTTTCCTAATTTAAATTGCGTATATATATATTTTTTGCAGGATTCATATAGAAAGCAGGTTGTTATAGATGGGGAAACGTGTTTGTTAGACATCCTGGACACTGCGGGACAGGAAGAGTACAGCGCCATGCGTGACCAGTACATGAGAACTGGGGAAGGCTTCCTCTGCGTCTTTGCCATTAACAACAGTAAATCATTTGCTGACATTAACCTCTACAGGTATGAGCTAGTTCTTTACCCCTAGGGAGAAATGTTTGAAGAGATATCAGGTATGTTAGCATTGAAACCTAGTGAAGAGTAAATGCTAGAAAAAATTGCAATCTCCCACTTTTTGGAAAAGTTCTCCAGCTTTTAGCATTCTGAATCTATACATAATTAGCCAGTGGAGAATGGAACAATTTTCCAGGTTGCTATGTTCATTAAATGCTTTTTATACTTCAGAGTATGTGGAAAAGGAGATATAAGAAAGTAGGTAGGAAAGAGAAAGCACATCAAAGTGGACTTATTCATAAGTAATATATATGCTGGTTTTTAAAAGTACTGTTGGATGTTAGAACCTCTAAGGTCCTGTCCAGCTCTGATACAAACTTCTGCAGTACAGAGTTCTCTAGATACTTAATTAAGCCACCTTTCACACGTAAAATTAGTTCCTAACTTTTTTTCTTTTTTCTTTTCCTTTTTAAAGAGAACAGATAAAGAGAGTGAAAGATTCAGATGATGTCCCAATGGTGCTAGTGGGAAATAAATGTGATTTACCCACAAGAACGGTAGACACGAAACAAGCTCAAGAATTAGCAAAAAGCTATGGAATCCCCTTCATAGAGACATCTGCTAAAACAAGACAGGTAAGATGCTTCTAATCTTGGTCTGATTCTACTGTAAGTGCAGAATCATCTAACTTTTCCCTATCCAGTTTTCTTGGCTTTTTATTGAAGGCCAGTTATGGGGTGATTTACAGAAAATACCCTCAGAATACCTGGGCAGGAATAACCTCAGGCACCAGCACAGACTAGGGGTTGACCTGCTGGAAAGCAGCTCCAGGGAGAGGGATTTGGGAGTCCTGGTTGATGACAAGTTACCCCTGAGGCAGCAAAGGGCCCTGGTGGCCAAGAAGGCCAATGGGCTCCTGGCTGCAGCAGGAGGAGCGTTGCCAGCAGGGCCAGGGAGGGGATCCTGCCCCTCTGCTCAGCTCTGGGGAGGCACCTGGAGCACTGGGGGCAGCTCTGGGCTCCCCAGGACAAGAAGGATGTTGAGCTTCTAGAGAGGGTCCAGCGTAGAGCCACGAAGACGATGAAGGGACTGGAGCATCTATTGTGTGAGGAAAGACAGAGCGAGTGGGGCCTGTTCAGCCTGGAGAAGACTGAGAGGGGATCTGATCAATATGTACAAGTACCTGAGGGGAGAATGTAAAGATGGGGCCAAACTCTTCTCTGTGGTGGCCGCTGACAGGACAAGGGGTAATGGGTACAAGTTGCAACACAGGAGGTTCCATCTCCATGTGAGGAAGAGCTTCTTTCCTGTGAGGGTGCCCGAGCCCTGGCACAGGCTGCCCAGAGGCTGTGGAGTCTCCTTCTCTGGAGATCTTCCAAACTCACCTGGATGCCACCCTGTGCCCTGTGCTCTGGGTATTCCTGCTGGAGCAGGGGAGGTTGGAGGAGGTTGACTAGGTGATCCCTAGAGGTCCCTTCCAACCTCAACTGTTCTGTGATTCTGTAATTTGTTTGAAGAAGTTCAGTATTATATTGAATCTGTGACCCTGTCCAGTCAACCAGTGCTACCTATGTATAGCAATGTGGGATGAAGAAGGAAAAATAAAATTGTTAAGCAGTAAACAACACATGCAATTCTGAAAAGGAAATGTGGCAATAGAGCTTGTTTTTTGCACAGGATTTCTCTGTGGTTAAAGATAGCTTTTAGCTTTTTAGCTTTTTAATGACTGTTACTCTGGATATTGACCTTAGTGGAAGAGTTAACAGTTTAAGTGGAGAGGTTTGGACGTAGGTGCCAGTTCCCTGCTCTCATAAACTCTGGGATTAGGTGGCTACTAGTCCTCCTGTAAAAGTATGTGTTTTGAATGTGTCAAGCGATCCTGTGGTGGAAAGAACAGTGATCTCAAAGAAGTCAGGAAAGGAAATACTTTACCTGGATCATTTGCACTCAGGGTGTGGAAGATGCTTTTTACACACTGGTGAGAGAGATTCGGCAGTACCGGATGAAAAAGCTCAACAGCAATGAAGATGGGAATCAAGGCTGTATGGGATTGTCTTGTGTCGTGATGTGATAAGGTGAGCTACGATTTAAGCTTCTGGTTTCTTGTCTTTTACATTGTTGATAGGCACAGTTCAGAAATTCTGACTTCTCTAGTTTTTCGGGGTGTTTTTCTGCTTAGATTTTTCAGTTAATTCTCTTTTTTAATCAGTAGAGAGCAAAGCATAAGGAGAACAAAGTCTACTCCAAACCTTTTAACTTTTTTCAAGTGACACAAGCATCACCCAAAGTAGAAAGAATGTGCAGAATTCTACAGTCACAATATGTTGATGACTGAATGACTTCTGCACAGCTTATCTTGAACTGTGTTCCTCTGCCATATTCAGTATTGAAAGATGAACCCAGTAACATAAAGGTAGTGGTGAAATTTATAAATGTCCCAACTGAGTTGGAGGTTTTCAAAAGTTACCTAAAACGTGTTGCTCATCACTACAGGAACAGATAGACTAGTCCAGAACTTGTACTACCTTGTCATAACACACATTCATCCCAAAGTTGTACAATAGCTAATTAGAGATGCCTTTTTGTTCCAGATGCCAAGAACACCTGGTTCAGATGTAGCTGATGGACGAATCTTGACGCCACTGTATTGCATCTTGGGATGATGCCCTGCAGCATTTTGGTACCAGTTCATTAGTACAAGGTCCTTTTTTGTGCTCCATCTGAAGAGAACATCTCTGGCATATACCTCTTTGCTCAGTTAATAGAGCAGTCACATCTCTTGATGCACTGGGATTCTTTTCCGATTTATCTGGGTTTGTTCAAGAAGAAAACCAATCATGAGAAAAGTGAATTTTAGAGACTAAATGCTGTGAAAAGATGACACTTTACCTCTAGAGTGAAAGATAAACGTGATTTTTGTCCCCATTGTATTGGACTCAGATTTGCAGTGCTGTCTGAGAAGTGGCCCTAAAAATTCTCTGTTATAAAAATGAAAGATCTTTGCTATTTAAGTGCCTGTTTGCTAAGAAGATCTGGAATTTTACCCTGTTTTGTCAGACTAAGGGAAACTCGGAGGACCAGGACATTTTTGGAAGCTCATTGTCTTAGGTAGTCAAGCCGCAAGAAGAATGTGGATGATCTCTTTGCACAACAGGCTGACACAGCAGGAATTTGTAGGCTGGAAAATTCCATTTGTAAGACTCTTGAACAAGGGAGGACAATGCATTGCAACCATTTTTGACTCTCTTTGTATGTGGAATTGTATATATTCTATATTGTTTTTCTACAGCATTTGAATCTCTTCCAAGTTGGACCAAATTAGCCAACTGCTCATTTTAACACAGACTGCTAATGTTTCTGGGCAGCTCCTCAATAGCTCATCTAGTAACTGGAGGTTAGTTTATTTGGACAACTGTTGTTCAACTCTGTCCTAATTCTGATTTTGTCATATCAACCGACCTTAAATATAATCTTTTTGAAATGATTCTCTGTAAAATGTAGTTGGACAGTCTGCTTGTCAGGGAAGGAGTCTAGGATTTCAGGTTTATTGTAACTGGTGTAGTTGTTACCACAGACTTAGTATGTTCAGGCCGAGGGGAGGAGAGCAACGAGCCCTAACAGAAGACTGAGCTGGTTCTGGTTGCAGTATCCTTGCAAAATGAGGAAGGAGCGAGTTCAGTGATGAATGCAGAGATGTATGATACACTGATGGGAATTTGGGCTTGTTCTAATAGCCTCAAAATAGGAGAGAATTATTGCACAAGTCTCGTGAGTTCTTCCTAGAGCAAAACACTGTCACCTCTTACAATAGGGACATCCAAGTATGGTCGTTGTTGCAGTGTGGTGTTTCTTGATAATGTCTTTCCCTAGTCTGTGTGCCACTGATTTTGGGTTCAGTCCTGTTGCATCCTACAGGAAAGGCAAGTTACTGTCTGATGGAGCAATGCTTGGGTATGAGGGAGTAATGAGTGATGAGGCAATGGGGGTGTGTTGGGCCAGTCTGCCAGCCCAGCGAGAGTGTGGAAATTGCCGAAGGCTTCATTTCAGCTTCTTGGTGTCAGATTCAGACATCTTAATCTGGAGTTTCCAGTTTCCAATGGAAATTAGAAATCAGTAAATACTGAGAGTACCTTCTACTCTCAGTACCTTTTAATATTGCTTCCTTCACTGTTTACATTCTTAATCGTCTTCTTGCAATGCAGGGTATCAAGCTATATCGCCTGTTTACCCTTGATACTCCCCATACATATTTTCACAAGTTATTTGAGCCTTGACTGATATGACACTGATATGAATGAAAATATTTTTACCTAAAATATGATTTACCAGTAGCAAACACAGTGGGGGGCAACAGTATAGACAGCATTGTGACTTGAGCTGAGTTCATTTGCAGATGATCCCGTGCCTGCCAGTTAAACACTTGATGGCATAATCATCACTACTGAAAGTTGAGTCTCATTATATTTAAGAGTAATTACAGTCAGTGAAGATCACTGGCTGCACTTTATATATATGCACCACATGACACGTCAGGGCAGAAGTCGGTTCTTAGGAATCATCTTCTCTTGCATTTGGGTGTCAGGATTTACCAGCAGAACGTTCCAAATGCTTTACCAAATTCTGTGGGACTCGTGCTACCCTCATGTTTGTTGAAACCCTGGAGGTAGAAGTTCCAAGGAAGATATAAATGTGTGTGCNGAATTCTGTGGGATTCCTGCTACTCATGTTTGTTGAAGCCCCGGAGGTGGATGTTCCAAGGAAGATATAAATGTGTGTGCTCACTTGCACAACCTGCGACTAGGGAACTGTGTTTGTGCAGCCGTGTTCTCTCCCGCTCCAGGATCTGATACAGCTGTTTCAGTAAAGGAAAGCATCTTCGAGCAGAAGCACAGAACAGTTTGCTGTTCCAGCAGAGCGGTGTCAGTGCCAACAGAAAGGTCTTGTGTTCTGAGTCTGCACCTGATTTTGCAGCTATACAGTGGCAGTGCCTGATGACAGCAGGAAGAAAACTTGTGCAGTTGTCTCCTGCCTTGGTGCACAGCTCTGATCCTCCACATTCCTGTCAGCTGGGTCCTTTTTGGCCATTTCATGAAGTTGCCCTCAAAGTCAGTGGGGTCATTAAAAAGACTTATTTTTTTTCAGAGTAAGTCGGGTTCATTATACATGTATTAGGTTGGGTTCCTGATCTACGGGTGCTCCAGATTCAGTCCTCTTCAGGTTAGTGATGACACCAGGAGGTGCAGCAGCAAGACACACATTCCCACAAACCCTGTTTTTCTTCCCTGCTCTCTGTTGTATAGTTCTCCCACACAGGACACTTTTAAAACAGCAGCAGAGTGCTGTATCTCAGGTTGCCTCATCAGAGCTGTTCACATCTCTTAGAGCTGTTACGATAACTGTTTTACAGGTCACTCGGTGTCTGTTAAGGGTATTAATTTGAACTTGGGAAAGCAGCATGTTTACTGGAAACAACGTGAGTTGGATGCACTTCTTTAATCAGGGCTTTGCCAGCTGTGATTTTCAGGTATGAAATCCAACTGGCTTCTTTAAAAATACTTGACACTGGATTTGCTTGAGGATGACTGGCCAAATGCTAACCCCGTTTTTTGCTGGCAACTCCTTGAGTGCTGGAAGCACCAAACCCCAAGAGTTTTTGAAGAGATTATGTTTTGGAGAACATAAGCACAGAAGCTTTTGCACAAGGAAGGTTCCTGGAAAGGCTGTTTTTGTAGATTTATTCTGAATGTTGGTATTTAGAACTATCAACACAACGCTTAGTAAGTGCCAGGCTAATTTCACTACCCTGACTAAGAACAGGCATAAATAACCTGACTGAGGCAAAATATTTAAAAAGTTAAAACACTTATTCAAAAATCATCTGTGCAAGCAACTGAAAAATGTTTCTGGTTTTATGGACTGAGAACAGCTATTTAATCAGACAGTGTAACACTGTACCTTGTTCCTGTTAGTGTCGCCGCTCTGTGATCTTGTTTAAACAATGGTGCTCAGATTTTGTTCTGCAGTCATCAGTAGGGCTTCAGAGAGTAACCAGAATGCTCGAGCTATCACTGCTTTTATGTATAGTTCAGTTACTTAGAACTGGATTTCAAGGAATTTCAGGTCTCTGGGGGAAGGGAGAGTAATGAAAGTTTGAAATCTATTCTAGCTCTCTGCTTGGTTCTTCTTTACTCTCCAAGCCTGTTTGTGCACAACGTCCAGGATTTGGGAGAATTGTTGGGATCTGGACTTTGCATCCAAGGGCTAAGTTGCTGTTACTTTGTATAATGATTTGCTTTCAATAATGCATCTTTTTTGTTAAATTTAAATAAATTATTTTGCTTCTTAAATAACTTTTTTTTTAAGAATAAACTCTGTAAATTCTTCAGTTGTTTCTCCTGTGGTAGTGATCTGAGGGAGGGATCTACAGCTGCGATACAGGAAGCTCATCAGTGCTATCTGTGTTTTCTCAACAGGATCTGGATTTACTCAGATTTTAAATTCTGTAATGCTGCATGAATGGCTGTGTCATGTACCAGTAGAAGGTGAAACCTACTTTAACACACCCTTATAGTCTAAATTAATGACTTCACCGATCTGTGTTGTCACACGCATCTTGGGTTTCTGCTGAGTCTTTATATTTTCCATGAGATCTTTCCAAATTCTTTTTGTTGACTGTGTCCTTAGAAAGGACCCATTCCAAGAGCAAAAGGAGGGAGGAAATCACTTTGCTCAGTGTTCCAGGAGTTAAATCAGTTATGAAGTTATTCTTGTGTCCAAATCATGCCCTCCATTAGGCTTTTAAATTGATTTAGTTCAGTCTTAAATAATTTGATGTTGGCTTCTCTCCTGCCTAAGGCAATGCAATGTTGGACCACTGGGCTTAAATGTAATTAGCCAGCTTAATTACTGGCTGGTTCCTGCTGTGATCTGTGCGCGTTTGGATCTGTGTCCTGGAGCCTAGAGACCCTGCAGAGTGTCTACCTCTCTCACGTAACTGAAATTGCTTTGTAGCAAAACTTGCCCTAGGCTTCTATTTGGACAACTACCCGATAGGGCAGAAGAGACTAGAGGAAGATCCTGCTAAATACTCAGAACTACCCAGATTTCTGCAGTGTTTGGCGTTTTCCCCCCTGCATTTGACTAGACTATGCAGAACAAAGGAGGTTCAGAGTTCCAAGGTAGGGCTGTTTGAGCCACTCTGAAGGCTCTGGGTGTAAATTGCTCAGTTTCCAGATGAAAAACACTGGGAAGGTGGCATGTTTGCATCCAGCACTTCAGTTTAAAGAGGCTCTAGCTCTAACTTTAGCACTGCATACTCAACCTTTACTCATATTTCTACCATGAACCCAGTTAATTTGACCCTGTGGTTTAGAAAGGTGGCTTCTGTACCCTAAAGGTTATTTTTGGTTTCAGATGTAAATCCCAAGATCTTCATACTGTGTCCAAGAAGGTTTGGGGCAAATATAATCTCTGTGGGAACTGAGTTTTTTTGATTGTTTGTTTTGTTTTTGCTCTTTAATATCGTTAATAGATTTAAATGAAATAGTTGGACAATAATGTGATTTGGAAACTTGCAATCAAATGAGGAAGAAGAATAATAAGAATAATAGGAATAATAATTCAGAAACTGAAGATTGATGACCAGCATGAGAGATTAGGTACTGTAGTTAGACCAAGACTGCAAGAGCATCCTCGTGTCGCCCTGTCGGCTGCACCTTTGCTTGCTGCGCAGGTGAACTCGAAACTATTGGTAAATACCAGGTAAAACTCCCTGAATTCTGAGTAACGCCCTCGTTGCAACCGGCCTGTCTTGACTTGTGCACACTCCGTAGTGATCTTCCAGAGTTTCTGGGTGCTTTGGAAAGGGTTTCAGCTGAAGATGCTGGTCCAGGTCTCAGCTCACGTGTCTTCACTGATTCCTTGTGCCCCAGGCTTTCTGTGCATCCACAGACAAAATCAATGTCATTTGCATTTCCACCTCTTATGCAAGTAGCTGTTTCACTTATTCCAGTCTTATTCTAGGACAAGTTCTTAACTGTTCCTACAAATATAGCACAGGAAGGCCTTATACGCATGTATAATCCCAAACCATATGGCCTTTTTCAGGGATGCTGGTTATTATGTTTCCTTCTATCATGACCAAAGTCACCTTTTCAACCAGCAGCCAGGGCTGTGCTGACACATAACCCCAAACACTTTCCTTGACCTTGGTACAGTTTATCTCCAACTCTCTCAAGGAATGAGGAGTAAACAAACAGGAAAAGATTCTTTTCAAACCAAAACCACTGTGTCGTCCTGACCAGTTTAGACTTGCTATTTTTTTCAGACAGAAATGGGTTTTCCAGCCATTGGGAGACATCTAAATGAGAGTGGAAGAGATTCTCAAGCACTAGGTACCGTCTTCTTTACTGTGTGCTGGAAAGAATCTGCTTAATGCCAGGATTTGGGAGGCATTTCCAGAGTGATACCCTGCCCTGACAGAACCAGGACACCTCATAGGGCTTGCAGGGGAGTTTCCTGCTGCAGCTTAGATTGTGTTAAATGCTGGGCGCTGTTCTTGATTTACCACACATGAGTTATGCAACACCTGGGCTTGGCAGCTAACTGAAAATCACTTTGCTGCAACTCAAAGTGAATGAAAACAGTTCCTGACAAGCTCAGGAACAAAATCATAGCTTAGAACTCCCTATACTTTCCCGGAAGTTTTGCTCTTTCCCTGTTTCTTTCTGCTAGGAAGACACAAGGACATCTGTGCAGTTCTTACAGCTAAAATCCAGTTTTTTAGTTAGATCCTTCTCTCAGTTAAAGCTTTCTCTCATTAGGACACTGGCTGGGGGAAGCTCACCGTTTCTATTTAGCCTTTTGGCCCACACCTCCTGTTCGGATAAAAACATGAGCCCTGTGATTTACCACATTTCCTTTAAACTATTGGTTGATTTCCTTTAAACTATTGATTTGGCACACAAGACATAAGTTTTAATGTCTCTTTAAAAGACTGATTTCTACAGTCTCATCTTAGAAGAATACTCAATTCTGGACGTAGTCACCTGTCCAGACAACGGGTGAAACTCCTTGAACATGAAAAGAAAGCCCAACTTGGGGAGAAAAAAATATGTTAAACTTGAGCCCTGCCTTCACCTGTTTCACTGCGAGTGCTTGTGGCTGCACTTTAAATAGTCCTGTGGTTGAGCTCCCTTTTCCTTTTAGAGCAGCAGAGTCTTGTTACAGGGAAGGGAAAGCAATGAAACCGGTTTCATTTCACTGGCTGCTGCGTGGTCAGTCGGCTGCTTGTCCCCTGCTGTGGTTGGGTGATACTTGTGGCTCCGCAAACCTGCTGCAAAGATGTCACGGGTGAAAACTGCAGGTAGGTCTGAAAGCCAGAAGTGAAGCCAGAAGAGGCTGCAGACTAACACGTCTAACACTTTGATGGTGCCGTTATCTTTGCAGTCCAGGAGACTTAGATGGGTCTTTGAGGGTTCCTCTACCTGCTCATAGACATTTTTAGAGGGTGCAGCAAAGAAATGGTGGTATTGTTTGAATCTCGTGTTCTGCTTGGACTAAAAAACAAAGTTGTTCCTCTTATAGTATTATGATATAAACTAAATCACTGTAGAAGGGTCAGAGATTTCAGGCACCTCTGGTTAACCTGGCTGTAGCGTGCTGCACCTCAGGACGTGGGGAGCACAAGCTGGACACTAGGAAAGGAGCCAGGCAGGCTTCAGAGGGACACGTGGCTGCTGTGCGAGAGCCCTGGGGAACAGCAGCACCTAACAGGACTAGCAGGAGCGTGCTCAGGTGTAGTGTGTTGTGATAGACAATGTCCTGATAAGTGAAGTCTAGCACGGGTGGAGTGGGTTGACCTTCACGAGTGTAATCTTAATCTATCACAAAGACAAAAGGTTAAACCAGGCATTTCTGTAAAACCTGGTTTGCAAGTGAATGCAGCGTGTGAATGCAGCGTTCCCATGCGGTGCTCTGCAGACCGGGCTCTGGTGCCCAACCGCTCTGCTCTGCGCGATGTGGGCAGAGGGAGAGGGGATGAGCAGCAGCCTCGGGCGTTAGTGCCATCCTGCACCGCCAGGAATGAACCACGAATGAACATCTGCGGACTGCAGCAGCGCAGCTCTGTGTTCCTATTAGTGAATAACTGGAGATGTGACAATAGCTGGTGAAAGAGAAACTCTGCATCGTTCAAAAGCACAAAGGATGGCAAGTCATGGACAAAACAGCCCTGGTACCCTGAGTCGCTGCAACACTTTTGCTCAACTCTTTTGCTCAGGCAGGAGAATGCTGTTCTGCCATCCTGATTTAGTTCCAGGCTCTCAATGGGCTCTCCTGCGTCCCTGCCACTGGATATAGGTATAGAAAGAGACTTACCAAACAGATGGGTCTTATTAGGTGACTGCATATCCAGTGGTTGCTTGCAGGTGCCTGAGGTGATGTCCGTGGATTCTCCAAGCTGCTCCCGGGGCAGCTGCAGGGGCAGCCCAAGCCTCCTGCAGGCAGAAGCTGGATTATCGGAGGCTGTTGGAGACCTCCAGCTGGGTTGGCTGAGGCCATGATCAGGCAGCACTGAGTTTTCATCTGTACGTTGTACAGAGTGACTATTGTCTTTTTTTCTTTTGTAATGTAAGATTTTAGCTAAATTTGTACTTTCTTAATCCTTCTTTTTTTAAACACTGATGAGATGATTAAGCAAAAACGCTCAGATTTTGAAGGGCTGATCACATCTGTTTTTGTTTTATTTCTGCTTTATCTCAAACAGCAGAAGAGAAAAGTAAGTATTGTTGAACTTATTACATGCTTCATTACTGGGTGGACATGATCATTGGAAACGGACAAGAGTTACATGATCATGGTGATCTTTCCATAGAAAATGATGCTGTTTCGCAGCATTTTCTGAGCATTTCTCAGCAATGCCATCTGTGTCCCTCACTGCTTCATGGAGTGGTGCCAGCCCTTAGAGGAAGCTGCTATTTCTTAAATATTGTCCTAGCACTCTGGAGCAACTTTTAAGAGAGAAGCCTTGTTTAGGAGAGTTCTTCCCCCTGTGGAAGTAAGAAAAATATTTGTAATTTCCTTCACACTTATTTATATTTATTTTAAAGTAATTTAGGCCCACCCTAAAGTAACTTCTTTTGGATACATCCCATTCCTAGTGGATTCGATCCATGAGGGGACAGGTACAATTTTTCATCTCCTTTATTCAGGCTGGAGTTCCCAGTATAATGCCCCTGAGATCTTATTTCATGCTTGCTGAGGCCTTATCTGCCAGCAGCAAACATTTTCACACAGACATCTGTCATCCCAGGTCCCTAACAGTGGCCGATTGTAGGATAGTGCAAAAAGCTGCGTTTTCTTTCTAAAGAATTGCTTGGAGCCCATTGAT
>VWPW01006130.1:6958-94881 GCA_013389825.1 Crypturellus undulatus
GACGACCTCATCTACCTAAATCAATAATCTGCGCCCAAATCTAATAAAGGTCTAGCAGGGCCTGTAAAATAGCATGCAGTCCAGATGGAAAGGGAGGTCCTAATGTCCAATCCACTCATTAGCTATTTATCAACCATTAATGATGAGGACAGGAGTGGTGTGGGGGGAAAAAGGACACAAAACGGCAGCAGCCCTTTTGAGTATGAGAAGATAAAACTGAGACTATACAACACTCATTCATGGCTTACAATGAGATGCTGCCTGGGAGAGAGAAGTACCTAAAAAGTTGAATTTCCATGGGAATTTTCTTGTAGAATCTGATATTTTTATAGATAGAAACTTCAGACTCTCTTCAGCCTGCTGTATAAGTGAACAAGATGAGGAGCTGAAACACATTTTGCTTTCTACCACCTGACCCTGCAGCCCTTTACAGATATGAAAGCACTAAACCAGCTAAGCCTCTAACCCTCTTTTTTTTTTTTTTTTTATCAGACAAAGAGTGATTGTTTGTGTGCTCTTGGATCAGTCACCTGATCTGTGGCAGACTTAGGAAAATACTCCAATTTCCCAGTTATTTCCTTTAGTATCAAGAGTTTTCTCTTCATTCAAAGAAACAGACACATGAACTGGCCCCCTAAGGATTATTTTTTCCCCCAAAATGCTGCAACACGAAATTAGGCAGGCAGCTGAGTGAGTGGAGAAAAATAATTATTTAGAAATATCTTTTTTTTTGACAGAAACTGGCCTTGTGACAAAATGAGGCTCTTTTATACTGTCAACAACATGGTTATTTTGTATTTGAAAACTAAAATATCTCTCTTTTCTTCTTTTCCTCCCCCTTTTATCTTTACATGGAAACAGTATTTTTTAGTGGTTAAACATTTTTATACAAGCTTGAAACTTTCACCATCTTTTTGTTAACATTTATTGGAGATGAGAAATGCCTTTTCAAGAGCTGTAGCGGTAGAACAAAAAGGAATTCATCTCTCTTGAGTTTGCGGTATGCATAAATATAATAATGTTCCATGAAACAATATTTCAGATTCCAGCAATGCAGAACGTAGCACCAGTTCCAAAGAAAACAGGAAATAGAAATAATTAGTTAGACACGAGGAAGAATCCCAAACATTAGTAGGATACCAAATGCTCTGCAAAACAGCAGCCAAAAGCCCCATCTTTAAATCTGCTTTGAAACTTCCTCAGCAGATGAGAAGTCAAAATGGGCTGTAGTGAGCCTGTATCCCCTTATCAAATGCTGACTACAAATGTATCTAGGAAACAGCTGTGATCTATTCCCCAGCTTCCCTTCCTGCGGTTGAGGACGGTTCCCTTTGCTAGTTTGTTCTCACTGTGTAAAATCTGGGCCTTATTTTCTGTTTCAAGTTGTCCAGCTTTAGCTTCCAGCCATGGCTTCACTCTAAGCTTTTCTCTGCTAGATTAAAGAGCCCTTTACGGCTGATATTTTATCTCCATGAAGGTGCTTAACACCTTGTAATCAAGTCGCCCGTGGTCTTGTCCTTCATAAGCTAAGCAAATCCTGCCCGTCAAATTTCACACTGGGAGGAATTCCCCATTCCCCAGCCTCTAAGCTGTTTTGGGGGCAGTTTTATTTGCACTCTCTAATTTTCCAGCCTCTTTTGCAACCATGCAAACTCCGGGGCCGTGCGTGGTCCCTCTGCATGAATCCTGTGGTGGTGCATGGAGAAGCAGAACTGCACAGGTTTCTGTGAGCACAGCTGGAAATGCCTTGCTAGAAAAAGGCACAGTGCTGCAGAGCAAAGGACTTGATGGTCATCCCGTGACACATCAAGCTTTCTTCTGGCCTAATGAAACCCTTCTGGGAGCAGAGCTTCTCCAAGGGCATTTGGGGAGGAAGGACCCCATGGCAGCTTTGCAAGTTCTGCTTTTATATCCCAGATCTGCTTTTCCCTGACTCTGTGCAACCAGCCGTGCTGGTGCCTCTCTGCACAAACGGGGCTTGCACTCCTTGCAGGAGGTGCCTGGGATAAAATATATTCACTTCCTTCTGTAAATATTTCCATGCTTGCATGGTAGGTTTCTTCAACTGTCTTTCTCCATCAGGGCTGAAAAGTTTTCTACTGGAGCAGTAAATCAACAGGTTGTGATTAAAGATTTTAAGAATCTCCTACATCCACCAGTCCACAACTTAATTTACTGGAGGGTCTCTGATAGCTGGTGGTGGAACTGCACATTTTATATTTCTCTTCTCCTTTAGGGAGTAGAATAGAAGCCCTGTGTTCAAAGGCTTCCCGGGCTGCTGTGTTTATATATCAGCTAGAGATGTGTGTGGTTGTTCCTGTCAGAGGAAGATGTTTCTCAATACAAGCTCTAAACCTGTATTTTTCCATCCCTAGTTGCTACTGTTATTCTTCTTTTGTTTCCAAATCCCGCAGTCCCTCCCCAAAACCCAGACGTCTTTGGTGCTTTTTACCCCAGGAAACATTTTGAGCATTCAGTAATAAAACTGGGAGGAAATCCTTCACTTCCTTTATGCCTCCTAGCAAGTAACCACATCAGTGTTTAGTGAGGATGTTTTCGGGTACTGACCCAGTGTCACCATTCGAAATGCAGCCATAAACACTTTCAAGATGCAGTTTTGAATCAGGCTGCTAGAGGAGGAGAAGCCACTTCTGCTTGGAAAGGGATTCTTTCCTTCTGCAACCACTTTCTGAACGGCACTGACATTTAGCAATTAACGTACAAAAGCTTTTGTATCCACAGGATCATTTTTCATGTCAGTAGACATATTCCCTCGCTTTTCGGTGCAATGTTTAATAATTCTCATTTCCTATGGTGGAAAAGAATCCTTGTACTTTATTTATATTACACAAATTGCATGGAAGAAACAAAGCCATATCTGATCACAATTATTAGAATAAGAACATTTGCATAAATCCTTCCCCTCCCTTTTTTTATTTTTCTAATCTGGTTTGCTGTCAGTAAGCACTGTGTGTTATCTAGGTTTGCAAAGCCTTTGGTAGCGAGCCAGGTTTTTGCTTTCCCCCTGTCCTTTTAGAAGCCCATTGGCAGGCGAGGTCTGCTTCTCCCGAGCTGTCTATCATCACACAACGTGGATCCAGCTTCAGAGGATAAAAAAGTTGCTCTTTTGGAGCCGCGGGCTGAGCTGTCCATACATCACTGTGTCCCTCCTCTGGGATTTCAGGACACGTCCCTATTCCTGGCTTAAATAGCAGAAAGTTGAGCAGAGGGGTGAAATGGAGTCATGGTGCTCTTGTCTCCGTGGGATATGATGATGATACTTCCAGAATCCGGATACTTTTTGCCGCAGAGGCGGAGATACTGTAAGAAATGGAGATATCCCTGGTATTTGGATGCCTGGCAGAGCGGGGTCTGCTCCATGGCTTCAACTTCCAGTACTAGAAGCTCCCAGCAAGTCTCTGGACACCGTGGGTGGCCTGTGCTGGCACTGTGCNATACTTTTTTCTGCAGAGATGGAGATACTATAAGAAATGGAGATGTCCCTGGTATTTGGATGCCTGACAGTGCGCGGGTCTGCTCCATGGCTTCGACTTCCAGTACTAGAAGCTCCCAGCAAGTCTCTGGACACCGTGGGTGGCCTGTGCTGGCACTGTGCAATCTAACCCTGAGCGTGTGTGTGCCCAAGGCTTTCGGGAGACCATAGACACGTGTAGGGCATGGATGGGCATCTCCAGTTCTTCTTCTTCCTCTCAGGCGTCCCTGGATTGCAGAGCAGTGGGAGAGGAAAGAGATGGTCTGGTGAGGAATGTATATATATAAAATGCAAAGGTAGGAACTTTTTGGCAGTCTTTGTGTCATGCCCAGTCTTAATCCGCTCCATCCTTTTTGACACCAATGTGTGCATGGAGATACATATTTTTCTTATAAAAAAAGCACATTGCCAAATTCTGCTCTGGCAATATAGAGCAATATAGTGCTCTGAACTGACCCTTGGTAAATAATATAATTAACCCAAGATTTCACTCCCTTTTAATCAAATGTAAGGCCAAATTGGAGCCTTTGTTTACTCACCGTGATGAAGCCTAACTGCTGGTGTAGTCCTGAAAATAGACAGCCAGGCACTTAACTAGAAAAGGAATTTTCTCTAATAATGTCATTACTGTTTATCAACCAAGCATTTCCACAAGTGGTGAAAGGGGCTTATTGGGATGAATACGCATTATGTCACTTCTGAATCATCTCCTGTGTGCACAGAACACGCGAGCCCCAAGCAGAGCAGGTTAGTGCTATCTGCACTGCATCGTGCACAGGAGCTGAGGGCTGCCGAGATGAAAGATTTTGGTGAGAAACTACAAAGCCCTCATAGAGGAAATGCTTTCAATGGCCTAAACCATGGTGTATTGGGTTTTATTTCTGCTTGTGATACGGACCCCTGAGCTCTTTTTAGCCAACTGATAGTCATTAGACAAAGCAGTGTGGCTTTGCAATTTCCTTATCACAGGGTTGTGACTTAACTGCTAACAGAGTAATATTTCTCCTCATATTTATCTTAGTATTTGCTGGACGTGAATTCAGCTCCTGTCACGGACTCAACTTCCAGAGAAGTCGCTGCTTTCCAGGCACTGACATCCTTCATGTGGCTGCTGAGCACAGCCAGGTGCAACGTGTCAGCACACTTGTTTTCTCTTGCAATCACACTCAGTAGGAAAAGGAATATAAAATCACTGTGATATCAGTAAAACCTGCTGTCAGCAAGACCTGCAAGTTACCAGGAAGCTGCCTTCCATTTACAGGTGTTGATGGGGAATGCTGTGTGCAACCTTCCCCAAGAATTGGTTTCTATGACTAACTGCATTAGTGTTGGGTGAAACTTGTTTCAGCTTTTCAGTATTTTCATGTGGCTCATGAAAATGAGAGATATTACAGTGGGGCAACTGAGAGAATAGTTTTGGGGTAGGCTCAACACTTCAGCACTGGATGAGGTCTCCTGTTTGCTAATGGTCAGCTGGACTTGGGTCTTTGGGTCCTAGTACTCTGTGTTGGAGGCTATTCCAGAGCTTACTGTTCATAGGAAATTTCTTATTTCCAAAAAAAAAATAAATAAATAAAAAGAAAGTGAAGAAGTGAAAAGTCAATCATTGCTCGGAGAAGCTATTCTTCTTAGCTATTGCTGCTGTACTCTAGTTATTCTCATCTTCATTTATAGCCCTTAAGGCGGAGCGCAAAACTCCCAAAAACTTATTTTTTTGAGGATGAGGATAAAGACTGTTTTTGTTTCTGTGAGCTTTATTCACCACTGAAAATTAAGTCCCTTTATCCAGGTACCTGAAATATGGTTTAAATACCATTTCTTGGTAATGCAAATAGAGCTTGTTGAATTCAGTGAGCTTGGAGGTTTTCTGCCTGGGAACTAGTAGAGGGAAAGCTCTCCTGGATCTGGGAGATCCTGCTAGGGAAGCTCATGGAACAAGGATCTAGATACAGAGCTGATGCAATCTTTTTTTTTTCCATGGCAAGTCATGATTAATAAATAGCGTTTGTTAATCTCCTCCCTGTGGCCTTGCCATCATGGATTCAGCTGTTTATTCCCATTCCCACCTCTCGATCCCTTCCTCCGTCAGAGCCGAACGTCACAGGCGCCTGGACCAGGGCACACAGGTCGTGTCTGGCTCATCCGTGTCTGCTCACCCGCATTGCCAGGCAGCCTGTGCCACCTAATCCGTGTTTGTGGTGGCACATCACACACCCCAGAGCCAGCTGCCATCTCATCCATTCCTGCGTTTAAGCAGATTATCCATTTCTGCAACAGAGTTTCTGCTTTCTGGAAAATGAAAGGCTCCTTTCAGAGGAGTTTGTTTCCAAGATGTGTAGGTGCGAACGCTTGTGTTGAGGATTCATTTATTGTACTTCTAACTGTAAACAGTTTAAAGTTTTTGAATTTACTACTCGTTATTTTGGTCTCATTTATTTCGGTTGTGCCCTTGAGCCATGTGTGTCCAGGACTCTTGCTAATGGGCCTTGTAAATGATGATGAGGAAACACCAGCCCATTTGATAAGGGCACTATTGCTTCATTGCATATTATTTTAATGTTATTCCACAAAGCAACCATTATAATATCACTATTTTTTTTAAACTCTGGTTTTATTTTTATCACACCCACATTACAACAGTCTACATCTAAAATATTTCCTCATTTGTGCAATGCACGTTTCTCTGCCAGGGGTAATGAAATGACCACGCAGTGACCCTCGTTTTTATGTTTCTCCTGCTGTGAAGAGGAATTGAAGATGAAATGTAGACACTAATAGCTGTGCAGCCCCAGTGAATCCAGCAAATCTAAAGAGTGTAGCCATGGGATACATTTAAATATTAAAGCAGTTTTTATGTGCTCTAAACAATATTTGATGCTCCCAGTATGCTTTAATGCAGCTAAATGGTTATTGTATTATGTGTCCTCACTGCTCTTTTGTGGTCAGGAAGCCTCTCGCTGCAGACTAAGCTGGACAAGGATAAACGTGCAGGACCATTCACTAAAATGTTTCTCGTGCAGCTTAACACTGCGTGGAGCTGCGTGCTTTTAAATCTTTCACACTTATTTAGTATTTTTTTCCTGTCACATATTGTAACAGCTGTTTATAGGATTAGGGAGCATCTTATGTTTTTTCTTTTTATTTGTTTGTTTTTTTGAGGGGAAAAAATGAGAGGAACTTAATATAACTTGGTACTACAAGGGAAAGTGGCATCTGGCAAGGTGTTTAATTTGTTAATTTCGCCTGGCTTCAGTGAGTGTTGTGTGTTCACGTGTCTGAAGTGTCTTCCTGACAGTCTCTGTGCTGAAAACCAGAAAATGCAGCTGTGCGTGTGTGGGGAGGGGGAGATCCTTATTTCTCTGTTTTTCTTTGATGGTTTCCGACTCTCTTGCTGGAGCCAGGCTGAGCATTCACTTTCCAGGGTCTCCAGGTAGAGAGACACACACCTGAGAAACTTGCTTGCGTGTATCAGGACCGGCCTGACTGAATTGCCTGCAGGTCTGTCTCTTCCGTGGGATTTATTCAAGGCTTAAAAAGGTGTAGATGGAAGTTTTGCTGCATTTGCAGCCTTCTTGATGGAACTCTCTCGTGTGAGAGCCCAGGTTGTGTCGTTTTCCAGAGGAGCAGGGAGAGTTTCTTGTCTCTTTTCTGGCTCCTTAATTTATTAAATATGTAGGGATTCCTTTGCAATTCCTTTCCCTCTCCCAAATGTATTTAGAAGGACCAGCAAAAAGGATGGATATAAAGCCTAATTTTTCCTCATTTCTTTAAGAAGAGTCCAGGCAAAAAGAAAAGGAAGGAGAATATAGGGATTCTGATTTTTTTTCTGATTCTTCTAGCTAAAAAAACCACCCACCACTCCCCTTCCTAACAACAACACAGTGTGGTTGTAGCAGTCAGGGTTTAGTAAAAAGAGGACAGAGTGTGGGGTGACCCCTGGGAATGGGATTTCTGAATTATCCTGAAGCTGAAATTAATTTAGGGATCTCCTTTTACTCCCAAGCAGGCAGTGATCCGTGTTGTAAATGCCTCATTTTTGACAGAATTAACAAATTCTTTTTCTAAGACTGCCTGGTGATTGGGAGAGCAAGAGGTGAAACCGTCACCTACCCAAACTGTTGTTTTGCCCTATGCTGTTTAAAGAAAGTCTAATTTATCCCCTCTCAGAGGGACTATTTCCCTCTTTACCCTCCAAAAATAACACGAAGCATTTGCACGCGATGCCAGTGTGGTTCTTTTTGAGCCCCTGGGCTGATTTCTTGGTTTAACCAGTTTTCCTTAAACAACGTGATTTCCTGATTCCCGTAACTGATCTACCTATTGCCAAGCCAAATGATCTCTGCCAGGATGACTCCCTCGTGATCTCGCTGNGAATTAACAGATTCTTTTTCTAAGACTGCCTTGTGTGTGTAAACAGCGTGGTTTCCTGATTCCTGTAACTGATCTACCTATTGCCAAGCCAAATGATCTCTGCGAGGATGACTCCCTCGTGATCTCACTGATGAACTTTTCCTTTTTGTGCTCCTCTGTGATTAGTAACGCCAGAGCTTTAACCCAGCAAGGTAATTCGTTAGTGTGAGCCCGGCTCTGCGGGCAGGGTGTCCTACCCTCCTCGCACTCTGTGTTGAGATATCTCCTAGATTGACCAGGGAAAATGCATAAGACTTTTCCTATCTGCTGTATATTATTTATGTATTGCTCATTCTTGACTCACTGGCAGTAGAATTCATCGGACCATTTAGGAAACTCTTTATGTGCTGATTTTTTTTTTTTTTAATCCACTAATAAAATTCATGCAGATCATTAGAAATAAAAAAGACATTTATATACTCCGACATGCAATATAAAAATAAATAAATGATTAATTACAACTTGTCGAAGTAATTGTGATTAATTAGGATACAGTCTGTTTTTTGATGTCGCCATTTTAATTTGCAGCCCTTAAATTTCAGAAATTAAGTACCTTTTAATCTGGTATTGAATACGAGTTGAAGTCAATATGTTTTAGAGAAGTAGTGAGAGGTCTCCATTTTTTCCTATGAGATATTGCACAAGACTCGTTTTACTCATCAGACCTTGTGCTCCTTGTTTGCTGATTTCGAGGGGTTATTTCCTTTCCAGAAATGCTTTTCATTTGGGGGGAGTAGATGCTCTAAGTGTTAATGTATGTTCATGCTGCAGCCAAGTCTGCACTGGGTTAAGAGGCCAACAAGACTCAGACCTTTGCTTGACCAAGCTCGTTAGCATGTTGAATCCATCCTGAACTTAAAAACCCAAACAGACTGATGAAGAGGTAGCAGATGGTGTGCTACATATTCATGTGAATATGTGTATGACATACAAATTTAAAACATGGAAAGGATGGGTCTCCCCTTCCTCGTAGCAGAGGAAATGAATGAAAGACAGACTTGCTGGTAAAGTGAAGAGGTCATGGGCAGCAAGAGATGGAGGAGTTGTTGGGGAGGTACCTTGGCAGTTGTAAGGGAAAAACCCATATGTTATTTGAAAGGCATGAATCTGCTTTTAAAGTCTATAATAATGTAAGGCTTCTTTTTGTTGCAGAAAAGACATTTGCCTGCTGCTGCAGAGTTGCTGGTGGTCTGGGAAAGATCCACCAACCCTCTGGAAGATGTGGAAAAGAGAACGTTGCCTAGTAATTATGGCACTGGGCCATAATTCCTTCTGGAAGGAGAATGAGAGTTTGTACCAACTGTGCTGGAGAAGCTTGGACCATGCAGGGAGAGGGGAAGATACAAGCACATCCTCTCCACTGGAACCCAGCAGCAACCTCCAGGTGAGCTTCTAGCTGGAAAACCTCTACTAAGATAGTTTGTCTGTCGTAGTCCTTGCTTTAGACCCTTTTACTAGATATTTCCCAATTCCGTAACCACTGCAAGTTGGATAGATTCATTAGATTTGCTCAGCTTGTACTAGATTTTGCTCACAGTGACTCTAAAGTCAATTCTTCCTAGGCAGTGGGTGCAAACCTCTATTTTTGGGCACTCACAACTTCTAGCAAACCACTCATGGTAAATCTGTCCGTGATGCGGTCGTTGCGACATATCAAGTGACTCGGGAGATTCTTCCTATAATCCCCCATACCTCTTGGCTTCGTGGAGATGTCCTGCTAAATGCAGTTGTCTCTTGGTGCTGGTTTTCTCTCGTAAACAGCAGGCAGGTGCTAGCAGAACCCTTCAAGATCTCTCTGGGGTTATTTCCCCATGTGTGCTCCTCTCCCTGGTACTGCTATTGCTCAGAGGGTAGGCAGGATCTAATTAAAGGCAAGGGGACTGGATCTGCATTTGCTGCCTGTGTTTGGGGACTGACTGGCTCAGAGGAGCAATTATTGGCTACAGGGCCTTTCACCTCTGCGCTGTGGCTTGGAATACAGATCAGCTCAGACAGGGACTTTTAATGGCATTACCATGTGGCAGCTGTTTTCCATATGAAATTAGCTGGTAGTTGGAGTGCTCTTCCTACAGGAAGGCAATATCAGTAATTACCACATCAAATGGTGCTAATTAGCACTATTTAAAATATATGTAATTTAAAGTTTAATGCCTAGGCTTAAGGTATAATATCGGTGTGTGTTGTGACAACATGGAAATCAGTATAAATCCACTTAGTTCCATAGGCAAGTCTATGTATGTAAATATATGCTGGAGAATATACTTGGGTTATAGTAATACCATCTAACTGGAGGTCTTTAACTTAGTTTTCTGAAATTCCTTTTGTTTTTTTTCCAGGTGCCATTTGCTATATAGGACACCTAAAGTTATAATACATTTCAAGTTAGACTGTTACTCTCTCCTGAGCATTTAAAAATCACAGTGAGGAAGAAGCATCAACAGAAAAGGGTCAAGGTAGTTCAGGGAAAAGTCTTTATTGATAAATGACTCCCATTTCCCTGTAAGAGCTGTAAGGAGAGTTATCTGTTATTAGACCGGCTGATACAGCTGAATGAAATAAATAAGCTTTTGAACACCTTAGATGAAGTTACCAGCTCTGCGCTTTTCCACCCGGAATTGCTTTGTTTCAGGAGGTTTGGTGTCTGTCCTCCTGTTTATAGCAGCCCGTGGCTGTGGTCTGAGCTGCATTTGCAGGAGGAAGTTTTTCCACTTGTTCTATGGGAAAAAGCCGCTCGCGAGTCGAGAGGTGACACCACGTGTAGGTGCTGTGGGTGAGTGGTGACCCCAGGTTCTGCACTGGGCTTCTCCACTCTAATTGGAGATTGGCAATTAGCAGTTCTGATCTCCATCACCTGCCTAACTGGCAATAATGCAGCTGTGAATCGTAGTCCCATTCTCTCATGTGCAAAAACAAGGCTGGGTATTTTGGTTAAATTGCTGGAGAAAAATAGTTCATCAAAGTAGGTTTTTGATGGAGAAGGGTGTTTTTAATAAAGCATTTTTGCTGCATGTCCCTCCAGTACCAGAGAGACAAACAGCTTTGATAGAAGAACCGGTAGTTTTGCAGAGCACTGGTAGGGTGGGAAACCTGAGTCTCTGTTCTTGTGGTTCCTTGATTGGTCTCACATCATATTTACACAAAGCCAAACAGTTCCAACAGAAAAGACTTGTAGAGAATGACTCTATCTCACCTCACTCTAAGGGATGAAAATAAATCTCTGACATCTTGACAGTTTTCATAATATAGAATTCTATTTTTTCCAGACAGCCCTTGTAGAGAAGATAAAGAGAAGACCTCTCAGCTGTTTTTTGCTTATGATCTCCGTGGATTTTCTACTCACCTTCTTCTGTAGGTTTGCATGTGACTCCTTCCTCTGCAAACTCTTATAATACCTCTTCCCTTGTGCACCGTTATAGTAACTTGCTTTCCTCAGGGTGAAAGTCCCCCCATAATACATGTCACCCCTCCTATTAGGTAGTGAAAACCATAAATCAATAACAAATTAAGCATGCAAGGACGAAGGTCTCTTATAAACAGACAAGGTGTTATCTGTTAGGGCAGAGAGCCTCTGGGCTATCAGAGAAGAGCGTGATTTCCATAAAGTGAAGGATGTCCCTGAGATCCTGGGAAGACGCAGTAATGAGACTTTATTTACAACAGCAGAGAGTGGCTTCTCAGACAGTCCTTGGGAATCTCAGTAGAAGGAGGGTTTTTAGCTCAGGCTAGAGACATATCTGTCATGAATGGTGTAATGGGAATCCTTCTCTCCTCCTGGGTGGGATGAAGACCACCCAAAATTCTCTCCTGACCTGATTTCTATGATTCTGTGATGGGTTTCTGAGTGAGGAAAGGAATTGATCTCCATTGGGGGAAGGGGAAGAGCTACCTAGTGCAGCATTACAGAGCAAGGATAATTCACAGCCTAATTTGTGGCTCTGGGTCGGCTAGTAGAATACTTTGGAGCAGATTGCCAGCAGCTCCTTATTGAACAAAAACACCATATTGCTGAGGAGGTTGATAGTTCTGCTGCTTTGCCACCCCTGCTCCTGGTGTCCTTTCTGCACGTGCAAAATATTGGGGCTCCTTTCCCAGCCCTTCGCCCTGCCTGCTGCTGTCATGCCCGCACGGCTCTCGTTTGAACATTTTATCCTTCATACAGCCTTGCTAACGGGAGCCTCAAAGACAGGCCTGGAGGTGTGGGATGCTGAGAAATGGCTTTGGCTTCAAAATGTCCCATTTTACAGGTAAAGTTACATATATGTGGGGTCCAGTACAGGTGTGGGGTTCACGAGGAGGCCAGGGGTGCTGGCGGTGGTTCAGCAATCAGGATCACAAAACCATGTCTGTGCACATGGGGAAATTTAATGACAGTAAAAGCAGAAAAGAAAACCCAGGACATGTTTTCCCTACAGACATGCTGTGCCCCTGTAGCACGATGGGCTTTTTCATGGCTGCATCATGAAAGCAGCAGCCTGCCCAATTCCACGTATGTTTTATACCTTTAATGCAAACCTCTTGCTGTGTGAAAAGCAATTCCCTCGCAAATGGTCCTTCATTAGCTGTGGGGCTGTGTCAGAAACGCTCATCACTGTGTTGCTGCCGCGGCCAGCGCATCCTGCGAGCCTCCTGACCCGAGCGCTCGGTGGGATTTCCTCATGTGAAGCGCTAATATGAAAAGTGTTGGCGTTAATGAAAGAGACCTTGATGTTTTTGTGATGGGGGTCAGCAAAAGTTTTACAGACACCTCTGCCTACCATTCTTAGCAGTGTGAGGATCATTTTGTTTTTCACAGGCTCTGATTAATAATATGATTCTCAAGTTCTGCTCTAGCCCTTTAATACAACAGGAATCCAGCAAATCTGGAAGTCGCCGTGTCTGGAAGATGTCACCCATTTTGGGGCTCATCTGCCTGCTTGCATTTACTCATTCATGGTTCTTCAGCAACTCCTTACCTTTCTGGAAAGGAGAACAGCAGCAGTTGATGATTTTGAACAAAAAATGTTCTTTTGAGAAGCCTTAAAAGTTCATGTATCTCACAGACTAGTTAAGCATCTCCACCACAGATGGAGCCAACCCAATTCACTTAAAAATCCAGTTTGCAACTAAATCCACAAGCAGATGTATGCTGTGTTTGCAAGTAAGCAGAGAGTACAGTTTACTGAACCCTATATAGAAAAGTAGTGTATGTTAGCTCTATTTCTGAGCCCCAGAAACACTCAGGTGCCACCTGAGCTCCGCAGCCTGGTTCCTTGGGAGCTTAGAGGGAACCATGAAGAGAGTCTCAGCTCTGCTTGGTACCTGGGGCAGAGGACCAGAAATTTTCTGAATTTCTAGCAAATGGTAAACCAAAAATTTCACCTAGAGAGGGGTGTTAATGATATGGGCAAGTGTAAATTGGAGTCTTGCCACCTTCTTGCTGCTTCTTGTTCTGAAGGATTAGAAATACCTCGGCTTCGGACATGCTGCCTTAGCAAACACGCAGTTCCCTATCCCAGGTATCAAATCACCGGGTTACATTTATGAGTGTAATTCCCCTACGTGGAAATAAGTGGATGCCTTTTAAATGAATCGATTCCTTCCATCAGCTGCTGTAGAGGAAGATAAAGATTATTACGAGAAATATCTTTAATTCTGCCAAATGCAAAACCCCTGAAAAGCAGAGAATGTGGAGAATGACAGTGAATAGTTTCTCAGACTGCAAGTACCTGCGGGTCTGTCTCTGCTAAGGAAATGCTTTATTACTGCTAGTGCCTGAACAGCCGATTAAATACAGCTGAGCTGACAGTGTTAATGGCATAAATCCATTACCATGAGAGAGAAATGAGGGAATATGCTGCCTCTAATGGCACTGCTATGTCAACTAATACCGAAAAATCATTTTTTTACCTCCATTTTTCTGAATGGGGAAGGGCAGAGCTTTGATGTAAGATTACTGTTCTCAGGTAGGAAGCAGCATCATAGCTGAGTAACTTTTCCATCTTCATGACTGGTCTTGGACAATCAAATACTCCCTACCGTGCATTGCAGATCTTTTTTTTTTTCCCTGCACACGTGCTACTCAGAGCATTAGAAACTCAGTCAATGCCACCTTATTATTTTTTTTAATCATGAAGGACACAAGAAAATAATCAGTCAGGTATTACTGCAGACTGCTTGCTGATTATATAAAAGGGAACAGAACTGAGCTGAACTAGCGTTCAGAAACAGGAAACCTTTGCCATTGTTTTATGTATGTTTAAAGAAAATAAAGTCAAAAGTGATCTGTAGAGCGAAGGAAAGCCTGTTATCCCTTATAGCAGTACATTGCTTTTTTAAATCCCGGTGGAAATTTCAGTTCCTGCACGAAACTCTCCACAGCATTAACATTTTGTGAACTGCAGCAAACTCTTCTGTGAACAAAAGCAAATCTGAGCTGGCAAATACAAGACCTGCTGAAAACTGCTGCATAGGAAGCCAAAATATTTCCCATCTCTGCTCTTGCAAAGCACAAGGGCTCCTGCAACCTCCCTGGCTGAGTGCTGAGCTGGGATTCATTCACCACCATCTCTGCAAATCCTCCTCCCAGGGAAACGTGCAGGTTCCTGAAGAGAGGGCTGGGTCTTTGGGCTCCTGCTTCCAAGCACATTTGTGAGCACGAGGAGAAGGTGCCTTCAGGAGATTTCAAAATTCTTCTCATAGCTGGAGTTTTGGGGCATATTTCTGTGTAATCTTATCCGTTCTTACTCCCCGTTTAAATACTGTGACTGTGAAAAAGGAAAAAAAATAGAGAAACAAGTGTTATTTGAGAACTGTTTAACAGCAGCATTGCTACAGAATGTGAGAATGGGATCTGGGAAAATCTTAATTTTTGAAGCTTCATTTTCTGGCAAATGGTTTGCTGGAGATTAGCGCTGTAGTTATGATTAGAGTACACTGCATTATTCCACGATTTCCCCTTTCCTACAGCACATTATGCTAATCACACCGCATTCCATTCTCAATAAAAGGTCAGCAGTGCACTGTGTGTGCAGAAGGTGCAATTTAAACTTCATGTCTGTCATTAGAGATAATCTCGCTTTGCTGTATCAAGTGGGGTTGTCATAGAAACTAGACCCGAGATCTCTGTTTACAGCCTTTGGAGAATAAACACTTTGCATTTATTTCACTGAAAAATAGTCGAACAATTAAATAAGGTTTGAAAACAAAACCGTAATGGCCTAGAGAGAGATGTCATTCATCAAAAATCAATATATGTTATGCAGCTGGTAAACTCCAAGCATTCAAGCAGCTGACTGACAGCAATAGTGAAATATTTCCCGGGAGGGTAAGGAAGTAACTGATAGTGTATCATAATGCCTGGAGCAGAATTAATTTAAATTTGCTAATAAGTTTAGCTTCAGGAATCACAACACTGAGGAATATTTGTTTAAATTTTGCTTTATGACAGATATGGCTTTTCATATTGACTCTGTGGACCTTTGTAACACCATCAGGAGACTTTTATTTTATTTTACTCCCTATCTCCCTATCATAGGTAAACTTTTCTTCGTGGATTATAACAAAGCATCCTAAAAATATCTCTAACATCTGCAGTTTTGTCTTCATTAGTGAACAAGCGGCCTTTAGCTTCAAGTTAAGCACTAAGGTTTTAGCTTGCTCTTTCAGTGACATGTTGCTAACTTGGGGAACTCACCTTTGTCAGGCAGTGATGGGTGTTTAGTAATATTTCAGAGAAGAATTAGAGAAATATGTGAACAAAGATGACTTTTGTTGTTATAGCACAGTGAAATCATCAAGACTATCAATCTTTCCTCCTCGGGGCATAATCATATTACCAGCTGGGTGTTTATGCAGGGATTTTGTCAAGGACGTGGCATTACTCTACTGCCAAGATGAATTATGGGGTTTTTATGTCTTCTTCTCAAGTAGGTGAGTGGTGCCTGGGGTCTGCACTCACAGGGCTTCTTCAAGCATGGATGGGGTTTATCTACCACAATGGTGCATCCAAAACACTGATCTGTTACCCATCTAAGAAGAGAGTGAAACAGGGAAATTAACCAGCTCTTTGCAATGAGACAGCAAGGCCAGCTAAACTTCTGTGCTGATATGAGCATGCATCTTTTCCCGGATTTGCAGAATGATGTGAGTTTCATTTGGTTTTGATCAGGTTTTAATGGTCTGGGCTCTGTAATCGCTTAATTCCAGCTGGTCGTGAAAGCTGGGGTTGGTGGGCAGGTCACAAACCTTTCCGTTGAGATGGGAGCCCTAGTCCAGAAGGAATTGGCACACAGATCCTAAATGTGGCTCAGCCTGCTCTTCCCCAGCAGGTTGTCTCGTGACTGCGCTCGCCAGGGGAGAACTTCTTGTCTCTGATGTTGGTTTTGTTGGCATTTCTCTGGGCTGGTGCCTCCACCTTGGAAAGCCATGAGGATGAGCGCACGGACTGCACTGCTGATGCACCTGGGTTGGTTTGCTGGTGGTGTCACCTGGGCACAGGAGCATGAGGATGTCCAGATTGCAGAGCACGATGCGCTCGGAGCAGCCCGTGTTGCGCAGGAGGTTGGCGGCTCTGGTTGGCACCTTTCCCTTTGGTATCGATGCAGCAGTGTTTTCCAGCACTGAGGAATGCCAAATCTGACAGGGATGCAATGAGGTAATCTCGCCAGCTAAAGTGCAAGGAGGCATTTTCTCCTGGGTGATCTACCTTCTTTGCTGATGGCGCGTATTTTGAGCCTTGGTGAAAGCCTTGTCACTCTTTCAAAACATTGGGCGTTCTCATGAATTATTTGGTATAAGCATGGTCAACTGAAATATGCTCTAAATACTCCAAAGTGAAATCTGGTTTCTGACTTTGACAAAAGACCCACTGATTTCCAGGAAACATATGAATTACCTCTATATATGTATTGCATGTTATGTGACAACAATCTTATTGGAGAAATATCTATCAAGCAGTAAGGAGCATTTTCTCCATAACTCTCTGTCACTAGATTTATTTTTATTTATGCAAAAAAAAAATCTTTAATAAGAAGTAGTTGGTCTGGCAAACAGTTAAGAGATCTGCTTTCAGAGTGCTTCCTAGATAGGATCTATTTTTGATCTAATATCCAGACTGCAATCATAAAAATTAGTTCTTACTCCACAACACGATTCATCCTAAGTAACACATATTTATTACTGCTTTCCAGTAGCTGATACTGGATCTATCAATTAAAATATAGAATTTTGCTTTGGGTGTGAAAGAAACAAATGGATGACTTGCAATCTTGTCAGGAAGGTTGCAAGATAAATCTCTCAGACCCGGATATTCTCCTGGTAGACATTTCCTCACAACACACCATGACTGCTGCTTAACCATGTGAATGATTTTGCCTCTGCATTAGGACAACTCTGCACAAGACCCTAATAGTCTCCTATGAGGGGCTGCATCCTAGAGCACCTCTTGGTGGAAAATGCACAGGATCAACCCTTGATGCTTGCAGTCCTACCTCATGCTTTCCTTTCATCACCTTGAAGAATCTTTTATTTAGAGAAGAATTTCTGCTACAGTATTTCCCTGTAAATATAATTTTCTTTTATTTTGAGCCTCTGTGGTCCTATTCTCCAGGTAAACGATTCAGTTCTCATTCACTGCCTAGGTAAGCACCCCATGATGCTCATTTTTATCCTTGAATTCCTGCTCTCTGCTGCTCCCTGGATATTTATAGGTGACTGCTCTCTCTTTGCTGGCCTGCAAGCTTCATGCACCCCGTTCTCCTCACTCCCTTTGCTGGCACGTGCTGCTGTTGCAGGGAGGGATGCGGGCAGCGTGCTGATTGCTCAGGATACACTGGTTCCATTAAAGGATGAAGCCAGGATCTCTCTGGACTTTTGCTGGCTTGTGCTGGACTGAAGTATGTTAAGTGAATTGTAGTTAGGGCCATTGATTTTATTTATGTGGCAGTTATGAAGCCTCAGGGGGTTTGGTAGTTATCAGTGTTTTTTTAAATCTCAGAGCAAGCTTTCTTTTATGGATTAAAAATGGAGACATATTGTAGCTTTCTCTTTTGCACAGGATTCTACTTGAGATGTTTTGTCACTTTATCCTCTTGCTGGGAACAGTTCAGTGTGGAGGCTGCTAAGGGCAGGGACTGCAGTGCCTTAAACCTAAATCTCAGGCAGCCTAAATCCCATCCTGTGCCCTTGTGACCGTAGTGCTCAGTCCTTGATACCACTGCAGACAGGGGCATACCCTGAAAAAATGTTAAGTCACTCCTGGTGTGAAAAGGGGCTGCAAATACAGGCTATACATTCTGGAGGAAAATGGAAAGGGCAAACATGTCCTTTGGTCCATTATCCATCAACATGTCCAGAGAGAGGAGTTCAGTTTTGCCTTGTGCAGAGGCAAATTTACTGGAGCTACTTGTACCTCTTACTCTTGATCCTTCCTGTAATCCTTGAGGAAGTGAGATAAATCAATATAACTGGAAGCCAAAGCTTTTCTGTAAAAATGGCAAAACCCTGTGATGGCTGTTGCATCTTGACTCTTGTATCACACCAACTAGCTCAGCATTTTGAGCAGTTCAATCAAGAGCTCTTGAAATGGGGAGACCTCTGATCAAAATGTGCTCTAACTTTTATTATAGTCATTTTCAGTAGCACCCAGGAGCAGATGTAAGGGTAGACTCTACATCCCCACAGTTAGTCTTTGACTGTTTGATAAATGGTGGTTTCTTTTTGCTCTCTGAGATCTGCCCTGGAGCTGTGCTAAGAGCACAGAAGAAAAAAGACATGTGCAGATGTGTTAGTATGTGTGCAAGGACTCTCTTGTACTTGAACTGTTAGCAAGGAGCCTTCCTATGAATATTTCAGTCTTTTTTTGGATCAGGAAGAGAAGAATTTGGCAATAGGCTCATTTGGCTGGTGGCAGTAGATATAGGACAGGGGTTGACAAGGCAGAGCCTCCCTGTGCATGGGAGGGAGAGCCAAACCTGCAGCTGCGATGCCCTGATGATCAAATTCAATTACACTCTGAGGCTCCAAACCTTTCCCAAAGGTGATGCCTAAAGAGCAGGATGGCTGCAATGGCTGTTCTGCTAGGAGGCAAGGTTGATCCTCAGAGATCACACACACGTGCGTGGTGATGTGTTATTTGCCACGTTCACCATGTCACCGTGACCCCCTTGTGTGTCCTTGTCACATGCTGCCTAGTGAGGGGCAGCTGTCCCAGGCCTATGTGGCACCTGCTGCTACCTACGCTTTTGGGGGCTATGGAGAATAATAATAACAGTAATAAAAATTCCAGTGGTGACTGACTAGTTCGCCCTTTTCTTTGCTGTTTCATTTAATTGCTCCAAGATACAGTGCAAAATATAATAATGTTTGGATTCTGTTTCACATATTTTTGTGAAGCAGCTGACTGTGAATATCAGGTCCTGAACACCTAAACTGATGCCAACTTTATTCCTAAGACTTTAAATGACAACTTAAAATTATAACTAGCATTTGCTAGATTTTTTTTTTCAGAAAAAAGAGTGGCTTGTGGCAAGTGTCTCTACAAATCCTGCTTTGGAAGAGCTAGGCTATAATCTTTCATCTTACTGCCTGCCTCAAGCTCAAAGGTTCTAGTCAGCTTTAATTTCTGATTGTGTCTTTGTTTTTTTTCCTCCAGATTTTGAATTAGAAAAAAAATAATCTGTGGAGAGAATGTCATTCCGTCATTTTCCAATAGGAAATAACTCGGTAGGACAGCTGGGGCCTGGCAGAGCTGGCATCCGTGTCTGAGCAGACAGCGAGAGCTGCCAGGGCTCCGCAGTGACCAGCTAAATGGTTTGGTCTTCAGCTGGGGCCAGGGCGTTTTGTACAGTCACTGCGGGGAGAAAGCAGTGGGGAGGAGAGCACTGCGCATGGTGCTAATGTTTGTAATTTCTCATTTAATATCAGCCAGCGACATATGGAAAGGAATGGAGTGCATGGAGGAAAGGGGAATGGATGGCATTTTTCCCTTGAGCTTCTTGTGAAAACAGCAAGGAAAGTGAATTCTCAGCAGGTAGCTTGAGCATTGCCAGAAAAGTGGCTTTTATGATTGCTAGTGTAGTAAGGACTTTTTTTTTTTTAATCAAATGTGTGGGCTTTGATTTTTTGTTTTTGTTGTTCTTAATAGGATGAATGGGAATGACTTATGCCGCTCTAATATTTTCATAATGGTGCATTTATTTCTTGCAGCACTCAGAAATAGGCTAGGCACTTACCACAATCAAACATTATTTATTTGGAGGCTCAGCAGGAAGCCCAGGCAGGCGCCTGAGCACCTCTAATAGAAACACAGGTTTGCATGAACCAGGCTGTCCTCGTGTTAGCAGGGAAGGCCACCACATGGAGCCGCATCCAAGTGCTCGAGAGGATAAAATGAAAAAATCCCAGGAGCAGCTAAACCTGCTGGCACAGCTCCATCAGCTCCTCTAAAGCCTGATGCTCCCTTGGCACACCATGTTCCAAATTTAAACGATTTAAAAAACATTATTTGCCAGCTTCCCTCTTTAATAGGCATTAGTCTATCTTCTGTCTTATTCTGTGTGCTGAGGTCATTGCTTCATAGGTACAAGGCTAAGACCTCATGATTTCAGCTCTTAATTATGTTTTAGGCCAGCTCTCCCTATCCATAATGGTTTTGCAGTGCAGCCAGAAATGAAAAGCAAGGTCTGGAAAATGCTGGTTGAGGATAACTCAAAAAACCCTGCTTGCTCTCCTGAGTCTGATCTACAGCTCCCTCAACAAACAATATGCATGCACACATCAAAAATGTTCTCTCAGTTTGGTTTTGAAATGGAGGGGTATTTGTCCTACTCTTGATTTATCCTACTACTGATCTTTCTTTACAATCACCTAACCCTTTCCAAAAGCCTGAGTGAGTTCTTCCCAGAGATAGATGGACATTTGAAATGGACCCAGTGCACCTATGTGTGGTGGAGAACTTGTCTGTCCTGCACAGTTGGGTTCTCTGAGCAGTGGCATCCACCCACAGATGTTTGGAAAGGCTTTAATGGAAAGATTGGAAGGAAAATTGATGGAAAGGGTAGTAAAAGGTTCCAGACTCTGTTTTGCTATGTAGTCTCTGTAAATCTGAGTAGCACATAGATACCTCTTGGTCAGAGATGGGAGGTATGGTGGGTTGTCCTCATGGTCGCAGAGATGGACTGGGTTAAATAACTACATGGGTAAGGAAACAATCTGCTGGGTGTAGCAGCCCTGGGCTAAGAGGTCTTGAGGCAGATCAGACACGACACAGCCCTCCAAGTTCATTGCAAGACTGAGACGTCCCCAGCAGAGCCTGGGATATGCCTTGGGCACCAGGACAGGGAGAGCAAGTGTGAGCAGTGACCTACTGCTCCAAGAGAGGCAGGAATTGGTGTGCCTGGGTATTAAAGATGTCTAAACCTATTATCGAGCTGCTTATGTGTATGTATATAAATATATTCCTTGCCTCTCTTTGGTCTGTCTATTCCTATTTATGTATTACATCCTGCAGTTGGCTTTTAAAGAACTTGTTTTCTTATGCTAAGAGAAGGGGGTACAGATGAAGCTATGTTTCCTGTTCNCTGTGTTACATCCTGGAGTTGGTTTTTAAAGAACTTGTTTTCTTATGCCAAGAGGTACAGATGAAGCTATGTTTCCTGTTCAAAGCAGACGACGAGGATTCAGGGTTTCTGACTCGTCTTCCCTTCAAGATGACTTTTCAGTACCTTGTTCTTATTCCTGCTCTGCAAAGTGAATGCAGTAGTGGGGTAGAGCAGTGGGTAAGATGGTGTTTTACAGCAGTCTGAGGCACTCGCTCAGGTTATACACACCACGACACCTCATGTGCACCTTTTTGAAGGTGAGAGAAAACTGAGCTGAATCCCTGAATATTTGCCAATGCAAATCCACTAAAGCTGCTCAAACTCTGAGACTTCCAAGCCTGTGCAGAAGAAAGTCTTGTTTATACTCGCTGCTAATGCATCAGAGATGTTTGCTTCTGCTGGCAGCCCCCCAGGTTGTGTATCCAAATCCCTAGGTAGCGGTCACGGATCCTGTCATCCTGCCCCGCTCCCAGTGTCCGCAAAACCGGGAGAGGAGAGCGGGTTGGAGCAGGGATTACACAAGACTGAAGAGGAAAGTGAGAGGTGACCTTGAATCAAAAGGAGGTTCAGGTTTCAGTTCAGGACTGACCGAAAATGATTCTTTTCCGCTGGCTGCTCAATGCTCTATGCTTGATATGAAACGCAACGGGCAGATTTAGCTGTGATGTTGCCAAGACTCCCTGGGAGCGGCAGTTCTGGCCCCTGCTGCGTAGAGCCTCTCGTACTGTGCTGTGAAGGACTGCTTACTTCCCATGACATTTTGGGGGAGGAAGGCAGATCTTACCCCACACCATGACTCACAGCTGACTGGAACACAAAACCACAAGCTTGCTGGCGAGGTTTCTCTGCTGTTTAATTTGTTGCATGCATCTCACGAGCACACTTTCATACCATGCGTGTTATCTCCCTTCATTAAGTTGGCATTATGGTTTTTTTTTTAATCAAAAAACAACAGGTTATGTCGGATAAAGTCAGGAATAAGCAGCAGGAACTAGAATGATCTCACTTAACTTTAGGTGACAGCATGGCCCTTTTGAACAGGGCAAGTGTTTAGGACCGGGCTGATGGTTCTGCTGGAATCTCTCAGCCTCTTGCACGCACAAGACCTGCACTCAGCTCCTGCAGATGACCCGTGCAGGCTCCTTGCTGCCTCTCACCAACTGCTTGGTCAGATGCCGCTGGATGAGCAGAGGGATGGCCACCATCCCTGGAAGCTCAGGAGGAGTTTGTGTGTTGCGACTCCCAGCAGAGACTTCAATAGAAAAAGCTACATAATTCTGTGCTTCAGGTTCCAAATTTGCTGGTGTTTTTTTCAGTGTATTTTACAAAGATAACTATACTGGAGTGTAACAGAGCTGATAGGATGTTCTTGCAGGAGCACAGTCAGGAAGGGCATGCATCAGCCGCTGGATTCCTTTAGGTGCTATCACAAGGAAAAAGCTGTATTTAGATAGGACTCTGGATATTGTGCTAATGTCAGTTTTACTGCAATGCTTCCCATATTTAATGTGGCTAAATGAGGCTGTCTCTCTAGGAGTGTCTCCATAGGAAAGATATGTCCTATGTGCCTAGAAACTGCTTAATTCTGCTTGTGTATGATCTAAAAAAAAAAAAAAAAAAAGAGGAAAGGCTAAAAAAAAAAAATTATGTTTTGGGGAGGCAGGCTGGTNTCCATAGGAAAGATATGTCCTATGTGCCTAGAAACTGCTTGTGGATGATCTGAAAAAAAAAAAAAGAAGTAAGTCTAGAAAATAAAGATTATGTTTTGGGACAGCAGGATGCTTTTGGAAGAGTATAACATTATGCTTGTAAATGGGGCAGCAGGCACGTGTGAGACGTTACCATAGAGTCTCTGTAGTCTTCAGAGAGGCTTTCTGCTCTGAGCCTTGCTTGGTTCAGTTATGGTTAGAAGTCATTTCCATTCA
Source organism: Crypturellus undulatus (assembly GCA_013389825.1). Lineage (NCBI taxonomy): Eukaryota > Metazoa > Chordata > Aves > Tinamiformes > Tinamidae > Crypturellus > Crypturellus undulatus. The sequence continues at coordinate 30,364 of VWPW01006130.1, forward strand.
GTGGGTATTTAGTATAAGGGAATCTGAATTTCGTTTCAATTCTTTCTTCCAATGCTGCTACAAACCTACCTCTTTGTTGGCATCTTCCTCTTCCCAGGGCAGGTGACACAACACAAGTCGAAGGGGCAATATTTTTCTGCAGATGCTGCTATACTAATTGCTCAATTTAGCAGCTGCTTTGGCAGTTCCTCAGTGTCCAAAGCTGTCTAAAGAGCCTGGAATTCTCCCTCCATGCAGTGAGGGGAAAAACAAGCCGAGGGCTTCATTAGGGAACCAGTCCATCGGTCATGGCTGAGGGTGAAGGATGGAGCCCTCTGCTTTCCTGGGACTCTGTAGCAGGTTTTCCTGGCTTGTATCCCTTGCATTTGCCTCACCTCCGAGTTGTTTCTGTTGACCCTAGTGTAGCTGTCACACAGGCATAAATTGGATGAGAGCTAATTAGCTGTCAAAACTCAGGGCAAAAGACAATAAACCCCGGCTTCACCTCCTGGTGGGTTTTGGTCCCTTCTCTTTGATGCGACAGCTTATCCTCTGTGCCTTTGCAAGCAGCTCACCATTGCAGGGGAAATGCAATACAGCCAGGCAATCACTTATCACCAGCGACAGCAAATAAACGTGAAAAATGGGCTTTGAAACACTAAAGGACAATGATGAGAAAGGTTTCTTCTTTCAGCCTAAATCATGATGTTTAGCACTCAGTTGTAGTATTGTAAGTTATTTATAAATGTCTGGGCTTGTTAGGAAGTATATACTTGTATATAAAGATAAATAATATTTTTAATCAGGCGATAAATGTCCATGGTCTGCTTGAGGAGGGGAGAACTGGGAGTCAGCAACCCAGACTCAGTGTAATATTCCTATATTAACGGGGAGGCACCCAACTAATGAAAATATTGTGGAGTGACATTTCTTTCTAGGCATGTGTAAAACAAGCACGTTTATACTGCAGGCAAACTGATCAAAATTTCTGATGGAACAATTTTCTGTCAGAAAATGCAGTTTTGTCAAAGTCGGAAAGTTTTATTGAGAGGTGTCCATTGCAGAGAGATTTTCAATGGAGGAGCATTTTTGTTTAGCTTTGCTGGGGTAAATTCCTTGTTTCAGTGTTATTGTTTAGTTTGGATTCTTCACATGACGTGTTGATATACTTTAACAGGTTTTAGTTTCTTATATTGTTTTGACATTCTCAAAACAAAATGTTTGAATGTAGCAATATGGAACATTTGATGAGTTCAAAACTATTTTTTTTTGGATTGTCACTTTCTGAGAGATTTTAGACTTTTGTTCTGATTCAGTGTAAAAACATGCCAAAATGTCAAATTCGTATGACAGGAATTCTGCTTTTTTCACCCAACTCCAGTTATAGCACTTGAATTTTGAAATTCAAAGACTCAGAAAGAAACAGGATGTAGGGACAGGATGTGCTAAAACTGTCTTTTTTTTCCCCATACAAGCAAAAATTAATCAGCTTTGGCAAACTCCACATTTTCAAATTTTGCTATAGGACACTGGTTTATTATTGAATGGGAATTCTGGAATATTAGCATTTTCATGCTACTGTCTTTATAGGCGCATTCCTAGCCAGGGCCTCAGGATAACACTGTCCCTCAGCTTGAGCATTTTGAACACTTGGCACAAATTCTTCATTACATCGAAGCAGTTTTTCATGGACTCTAATTTCTGTTGACTGGGACTGCTTCTTTTTTCCCACTTATTCTTGACAAATTGCAGGCGTTGTTCCGTGTCACACAGGAGCTGGTGCAGGAAAAGCGCTTTATGATGCTGGCTGCAGTAGACTCTTAATGATGCACCGTGACATAAGTTAGGAGCCAGCAATGCTCCGGATCTCGCTCTGCTCATGGAAAGTTCATATTGATGTTCCTGGGCCATGTAAGGACTTGACTTTCCTCTTATTAAAATCAAACATCAACTAGAAGGTAAGGAGCACTAATCCTTCCATGCCTTCCATGGTCTTTGGTACCAAGGTCACCGTGTCAGGAATTGCAACGGACAGGCCAAAATGACCAACAGCTGCTGTCTCGCTGGAGGGAATGGGGCTATCTGATTTTTTTCTTTTTCTTTTTCTTTTTTTTTTTCTGATAATCAAGATTGTTTAAAGGTAGCTCGTGTTAGACCCTGAAGCCAGAGTTGCTGCTGCAGACGTTGACATTGTCATGTGCTCTGGCTGGGTGCTCTTGGTGCTGTCATCTTCTCTCCCTTCAAGAGGTGACCTCTGTCTTTCTGTATGCTGATCCAAATTGAACGTGATGACCACGGAAGATAACGGTGATAAATAGTATGGTAAGCAGGAGAGATTTTTAGCTGTCTCTTTCTTAAAGGAGACTTAGGAAGAGAGTTGGACTGCTTTGGGGCACTTGGGTGTCGAGATTGTGAAGTCCATCTGATCAAACAGGGCACATGAAGTCTCTTGTTCCTCACAGTGAATTGCAGCTCACATCTAGCCTGCTCGTAGCTTTGCTTCAACTCAGTGTCTGCATGCCTCTGCTGAGCAGCTTCTATTTTTGTTCCATATGGGAAGGACAGGTCCTTTCGTATTAATTCACATGCTGCCCTGCCATCTGGGCTCTGCTCTGCTTGCCCTACGCTCTTGGGTTTAACTTTGCTGTGTGCACACCGAGCAGTGTTTAGGCTACAGACCGTAGTGTTTGGTGGTCAGCTGGACCAAGGTAAGATCTTGCCTTGAGCATCCATCACCGTGTGCCTCATCGAGATGGGGTGATGCAAGTAACCATTTCCAGCCAGCAGAAATGCAGATTTCTTTAACCCACCCCTTCCTCCCCTTGTCAGCACAGCCTTTCCCACTGACCCCCGATCGCTTCTATTGAGACATAACCCTGCCCTTGGTCAAGATACCTCCTTCTCAAGGGAGTCAATTATAANGATAACCCTGCCCTTGGTCAAGATACTCACCTCCTTCTCAAGGGAGTCAATTATAATCATATGTGTTCTCAGAAGTGAGAGCTGAAAATTGCAAATGAGCTGAGGGCCGAGCTAGGGGAACTTTGTTTTGCCTTCTTCTCTTTTGCCAGAGTAATGTGAAGCACCCAAAGGAGTGAGCTGTTGGGTGGATTTCGTCTTCCTCCTCATTCAAACTGCCTTTGGAGTCCAGATGACTGTTCTTAAGATACTGATTCATGCTAGATTTTGTCAGATCCTAGCGAATAGCTCCACTGACCTAGACCTGATTCCTGTCTGTCATCAGCACAGCCAGAATCGGAGTGCACAGGTTCACTTTGATAGAGTTCAGCCTGTCTTGCCGCCGCGCTGGACGACTCTACTTAGTGCTGCAGGAGGTCCCTGTGATGCAGAGCTGGAGGGAGGTGATGATCTGGCGTATCTTGTAGAGCAGAAGTCGAATATGGACCTTATCCTCACAGCGAAATGCTGAGTACAGTAGGAGACAGTGATTTGGAGGCCTCTGCTCTGCACAGTAATGAGTCTAACAGAGCAGCACGCCAGTCTATATGAGCGCTTCCCTACTGACCTCGACTTGAGGCTCCTGTCACCCTTCGGGAAGTTGTTCTTTTGTTTCTGTTCACACTCATCTCTCTGAACCGGCCCTTGTGGCTTTCTAAGGTTTAGCATTCTGCAACGTTTATTTATTTTGCATTCCCACTTAAATTGCCAGTTTTGGTGCCATATGGCCCACTTAATAGATAAATGAGCCAGTGCATGTGGTGTAAATATTTTCTTATGAGTTAGATTGCAAATGAGGAAGTTTTTATTTCATAAGAAAAGAAAAAGTTTTTAAAGTGAGATTAACAAAAAAGAGGTCTAGTAAAGAACTTCACTGTGGAGCTTTAGACCACTTTGGTGTGTGTACATATATATATATGTACATATGTATACGTATAAAAAGAACCTATGTAGATTTTTAATCACTGTAGCAATTACTGTAGCAAGGCCTGACCTTTGGTAAGACTCTGTAAGGTCTATTGGGATGTTATAAATGGCCACCATAGATGCAGCTCTTTCTTCAGGGAGTGAAAAGGAACAACAACCAAAAACAGGTTTAAGAGTGCTAAATTATGTGATATACATGATATAATGGAAAAATGGAGGCAAATTGCAGTGCATTTCTGCTCTATAACCTAACATCCTCGGTGCAGGGGTTAACAAAGCCACAAAGACTAAAACAACAACCCGCTCTCATGAGTGTGCTCTGAGAACAGCATGTAGCTTACTAAATTATTATAGATAATGTACAAGGATATACGTCAAATGTACTTGCTCATATGTGTGTATTGATCTAATCTGCTGGCAAGTTTAGCCAGAAATGCATACAGGAAAGAGGCCTCTGTGGAGACACAGGAGTGCATTACAGAGAGAAGTCTGGTGGAATTGTATTCAGACCACCCAAAGAAAAGGCAAACAAGCTCGTTCTGACATATTTGCAAAAAAAGATTGTAAAATCTCCCTAGAACCCCGTTGCTATTCCTCGGTGTCTCCTGGAAGGAGACCCACTGTTTCTGCTGCAGTTTTAGGAACTTGGAGTGTCTCTAGGTTGGATGAAGTAGGTAAAGAAACTAATAATTCCGTCCTCAATGTCACATGTGCTTGGAATGATCTGCTGGTATAAATTTAATTTTGTTTCCAGTAATTTGAGGTTATAGATAGGATTACATCCCCCAGTCAGAGAAAGACATTAATCAAGAAATAGGCCTCTTAATCCTTCTTTCAGTTTTAATGAAACACTGTAAAACGCCTTTCACCAGGGCATGTCAAGTCTCAGTTGTGTCGTGATTAACACGCTTTCGTGACAGGTTTACTGCTGTACCAAGTTATTCAGCAGCCTAATTTAAGCTGCCCGTCAAGAGGAAATGAGCACAAAAAGAGCATTATTTTCTCACTGTAGTTACAGAAACAAACTGGTGTATCTACTAACATTTTTATTTTTAATGCTGGCTACTCTGCAGCAGCCACTGTGACATTTTTGCCCTTCAGAATAAATGGGGAAAAGCTGGATGTGACACAAATCGCACTGTCTTCTCAATTGCAATTAGGAAAGAGATAAGAAATCGGAAGTGTTTTTGCAGCTGATAGCAGCTGAGCACTGGCTTTTCTCACAGCCCAGCAGAGTTTGGAAAAACTCTACCTAATGGGTGCAAATCTGGGGCAACCAACAGGAGAACTGAGCCCTGAATCTCTAATTCTCTCTTATTTTTCCTCTCCCCCATTTGAAATCAAAACACATTTTCAATGGAGGCTTTGTGGGCTAAGTTGCATTTAGCTTCTTATCAGCTCCGTTCTTTCTAATGTGGCTTGATTATATTAGATATGAACTTCCTCATGGCTGAGAGCCAACACTGGACAAGCCCTGCTCTCTCCAAGCTGCTGGAACCTTTTTTTAGAGATAATTTTCTAAATTATCTAAAATTATCTAAAATTTTAAACCTCTTTAAAAAATGACCTCTTGAGACACAGTGAATCCAGAACATCTTAAAAAGGGAAATAGTTGGAGTCTAGACACTTCCATGCAAATTCAGCTGCTTCTTATAGGTGATTTGGTCCCAAACCGCACAGTCTTCCCTCCCCAACCTTGACATTCACCACGTTTAATAACTCACTTAAGTTTTGTATGTGTGTGGGTGCAGTTGCACTCACCAGCAGTGCAACATGGATGAAAAGCTTCATGGTGTTGGCTACTCTGCAGAAAGAAGAAACCAATTGCAAGATGGTGTTTTCTCTTCATAAAGTTTCTAAACGAACTCTAAATCTAATTATGACGACCAATAGTCCGCAGGAGCATGTGGTGTCACTCATGCCTGGTTAGGCTTGCTGGAAAGGAGGGCTGGTGGGCTTGGGGCCAAGCTCTTGTGTGGGCTGGTGGGTCTTGCAGGNGGGGCTTGGAGCATCCGGGGGCCAAGTTCTTGTGTGGGCTGGTGGGTCTTGCAGGCCATCTCTATAAATGTGATGGCCTCTTTGGATCTCAGCCTCTTGTCTGCAGGGAGAGGATGTCTTGCTGGGGAGCACCCAGCCTCTCCCTCCAATCTGCGAGGGAGTGATGGTGGCCTGGGAGAAGGATCAGGAGCCTTTGGTAACCCTGTGCAGCAGCCTTCAGTCATCTGCAAGAAGGACTTCCAGTTTGCTGCTCAGCAGCTGCTTTCTGCTGGCATGAGCTTTCCTTGGGCAGCTTCCAGCAATCCCACCCCGCTCAATCTGCAACGCTGGAAAACTCTATAGGCAGCGACTGACAAAAGACTTGGGTTTGTAACCCTCAGATGAGCTTTCTCGAACTAATTGCCGCAGTTACCTTCTCTTGTCTGCTTGGCATGGGACTAGCAGTAATTTTTCAGAGGTCACCCCCCTCCTGGGACCCCATGAACACTTTGGAGCTCGAGTTGGCTCAAGAGATCACAGTGGGACTGAGAATAAAGGGGGACATGAAGGTAGCCTCATTTTCCTGGCCATCCTCAAGAGATATTGCTATCTAACAAGGTGCATGGTGAAGCTTTTAAGCTGATGGTCTCTCCAAGGAGCCAATTAACCTCCTGGCACCTTAGGAGAGATGTCACTGGGTTTTTTTATTATATTTTTTGATAAACATATTGTGAAACTCGACTGATGAGAAGTTGTCATTGTCTCAGAAAAATGCTTCATTCCTAAGTGAAAGCTGTCCTTGCTAAAACACATTGCAGATGTGTTTTAGCTCATTGGAAACATTGGGGTTGTGGTTGGGGCTGCAGCATCATGGCATCTTTTTAAGCATAGTGGGAGACAGATGGGTGAGCTGCCAATGTGATGCAAAAAACTATGAGGACAAATGAGCTTTTTAAAAATAGAACAATTGCATTTGGAAAGAGGGTTGGAGGTGTAAGTTCAGAGGGAAATAATTCTCTCATGTTCCTATCACATTTTTTACATTAAACAAAACGTGTTGCAACACTATATGTAGCCACTGAAGTGAAGAACTGGCTGGCTTCCAAACTGGCTGGCTCCAAACTGCTTTCCTTTTGACCTGAAATGTCAGCTGTGATTATGTCCTGCTGACCACTGACTGCTTTGTAGTTAGTATTTTCTGTGAAATTAAAGAAGTTTCATCCCTGTGCCTCCTGGCATTGCTGCAGTATCATGGCCATGGGAAATGCTAGGGCTTCATTTCCAGCCACTTCTCAGTTTAAGTGAAAATGGTCTCAAAGTTACTTATACTGTGAGAGCGTGTACATGCACATGGCATGTCTGCATCCAGAGGAGCCCCATTTCACCTTCCTCTAGCTTGCAAACCAAGGTGCTAAGTACCTCTGATTTATTTCTAGTTTTCGCATGCACACACAAAGTTGGAATTTGGGGTAGCAAAGCTGATATTGTGCTCTGGAATTGATGCTCTGCTTGAAAGATGATTTATTTCATGGTGCTATTTTGGAAACATGAGTATGGAGAGATTGTACTTTTGATAGAGGTAGTCTAAGCTTTGTGTTCAGATCTCTAATGATGTGATGGAAATACTTTAAAAAAATCCTCTTTAGAAGAAAGGAGACTATTCAGGTAATATTTTGTTTCTGTTAATATAGAATTCTATGTTACATGAAATCCTGCTGATCCTTTATTGTCATGGAAGTGAACGAGGTGATCAGTAAGGTCTTTTCAATCTTTCTCTTCTGAAAAAACGTGTAATAATTTATTTGCATTCCTTTTTTTTTTTTTTGTAGTTATTTGAAAAAGATCTTCACAAGCAAAAGTAATGGAACTAAGATTGGAGCTTCTAAGTGGAATTAAGCCAGGATAGTTAATTATAAGCATTTAGAAATGATAGGAAATTCTGGCTAAAGGCCAGCATGATACTGCCCACATAAATCCACTGGATTTGCTCTTGTAAGATTATGACATCTAAATTATCCGCAAAATGTAGGAAAACAATGATGTGAGTTATTTTTAGAAACAGGTATTTCCACTGCTGGAAAACTCGGACTGATTGGGCAGAATTTCCTTGCTTTACTTGGGCCTGTGCTAATTGATCTCCAAAGGGAGGAGTGTCTGGCAGCAGTGGAAGTGCACAGCATTGGCAAGGGTTACCTGGGCACAGGAGGAAAACTAGCGATTCCCGTTCCCAGGAATCACTATCCCTGGTACCTTCCTCTTGGGGAGAGAGAGGACACCTAAGGACATTTTGGGTAGGTAGCTGAGGTGAAAGCTTTAAAGATGAAATCAATAATGTGAAGCAGAAGAGCAAATTGTCCTCTAACAATTCTGACAGTGCGTAGATGTGTATGGAGAAAGTAAATGTTACCCCTGGCATGAGGAGACCTCAGCAGCGAGGAGGATGGTTCATGGGGTGTTGTGATCGGGACACCTGATTGACAAGTAGGGATGTCTTCCTTGCATACAAATGATTTCTTCGACTTGATTAATGAGAGTTCCAATGCCTGAATTTGCCACCTCTCATACTCATTTGACTGTCTGTCGCTGCATTTGCTAAGGGAAGCAGCAGCAGCAACCTGGGACCTGTGCAGCGCTCGGAGCTCTCAGGGACGTTTGTGGTGCCAGAGGCACCTCCTGCCCAGCATCCGAATGGTCTGGACTGGGACTTTCATTAATTGTGGGTACAAATATACTCCGGTATATTTGTAGAGCACAATACCAGATATTGTGCTGTATTTGTTGCAGCTTCCAGGTACTCCAGACAGTCAGGAAGGAAAGGGAATTTTTTTCTAGGTCTTTTTTTTTTTCCCCTCCACCTAAATTTTCTGTGGCAGCAGGTTAAAGGTGCACCCGTGTTAGTACTGACATTAGCTTGGGTTAGAAACAACATTTGAGATTTTTATATTTCAAACCACTCAGCTGAAACAAAATATGTGCCACTTTTCTTGTCACTTGCCAAGCTAGGATGACAGGAAAGGCTTGGCTGTTTTTCACCACTTTGAGAAGAAATCTGTTTCAGGCAGCTGCTGCTGCTCTTACTGCTGCGATAATCCATGGAGAGCACAACCAAAACTGCTCTCCTGGATCCTGGGTTTCAGGAGATGTTTTGCTAGTGATTGTAGAGGGAACATGAGGGAGTAGCTAGAGCAGGGACACACAAAGGCCACTGCAGATCGGGGTTAGCTGGGAGAGCACCTGGATGAGACACTTCCCAAGGTGAAGCTGTGACTAGTTGGCAACACGAGGAGGAGGAGATGGATCTTCAGAACGGTACCTACAAAATTGCAAATAATTTGAACACTAGCAGCACATCTGATGCATGGCAAGATGGAAATGTTTTGCTGCTGCTGAGGTTGATCCGTGTGGATGCACAGAGGTTTTTGCCCATGGGGAATTTCACTGCTAATTCTATAAATACTCTTATCATGATTCAGCTCTTGCATTTAACAGAAAGCAGTCGAGGCTTTGTTAGTTTTAGAAAATGTGAGTCAGTGGGAAGATGGGATGAGATTCCAGAGCTCTTGGCACAGCGCAGGTGAGGGCCCCTCAGAAAGCAGGTCTGTTTTCCCCAAATAATGCAGAGCCTTCCCTGCCTTTGCGGGAGCCTCCAGCCTCCTGAACGACTTCCCTTTGGAAGGGACCAAGATCCCTCAAAGGACCTGGCCTAAAAAACGAGCAGCCCTTGCANTGCCTTTGCAGGAGCCTCCAGACCAGTTGCTAACAAATGTGCTCCTGAATGACTTCCCTTTGGAAGGGACCAAGATCCCTCAAAGGACCTGGCCTAAAAAACGAGCAGCCCTTGCAAACTTGTTCAGGTAAAGGCAGTTGCTTAGCTCCTGATGCTCTCCTGGGATGTCTGCCCTTCAAACCATGCGTGAAGGGCACCGGGAAGAGTGATCCGGATCCCCATGGGATCAAGGGATGACTATGCAGCAAAGCAAGGCCTTATAGACGGATTCCGGCTCCTACTTGGCTCCAGGATAGCGACCCTTTTGTGTAAGGGCACTATGGGTGAGCAGATACCCCAGGACACGCGTGCCCCATCCTGGGTTTTATCATCGGCTACAGAGCAGGCAGGAATTTCACTGGATCTCCTTGTGAAAATATTAGCAGTGCTTCCCTGAAAGGCCTAATGCCTTAAAATCTGCTCTGATGGCCTCACCACCCTCTGCAATTGCAGGGGGGAAAAATTCTGGCCAAATAAAGGATCTGTAAAAAGAAACATCTCTTTTTAGATGACACCCTGTTAGCCCTAATGACAGTTTTCTCTCTCTGAGTGCAGTGGAGGATGGAAATATTGCTGTGCTCCATGGTGCAATTTTCTGGCTGATATTTTTTTCATTGATAAAAGCCTTCAGAGAGTGCATTTCCCTTCCCACTTATCTGCCATCAAAAGACAGCAAATACACAAAAAATTCAGCTGTCACTCTAAACAAAATATACAATTACTCTGGTTGATGTTTTAAGCAGAAATAATTTCCATGGTAGAAAACCTGGAGCTATTTTTCTAAGTGCTGCAATGTTTGCTTCTAGTATTTTGCGTTGTGCATGTATTACCTCTTTGAGATATCTAAATGTAAAGGCTTATTAAGACTTAGTCCTTGCCAAATTAAATATTTGCTGGCCCAAGCCCTAAGTTCATTACTGGACTGCTATTTCGAACTGGAGAAAGAAAAATAATTTCTAACTTACTCAAGAGGTATTCTATGAAGCCAGCGAGGAGGGCAGATGTTATTCAAGTGTCTGAGTCAGAAAAGGCAATACTACATGTTAACTCTTCTGGAATAACCACATAGATCAAAGTGAAAAAGTGCCTGAAATGTGCTGATTTATTTGGACAAATCTAAGCACAGAAGATAAGAAGGAAATTTGATATTATTTGATATTTTGCTTTCTTTCTGAAGTTGAAATATTAAATGAGAGTTTCTGAATCTTTAAATTTTTCACATGTATCTTGGCATGGATTTTTTTGGGTCAGGCATCTATGGACTTTGAACAAACACAAAATCCAGAGCAGTTCCTCTGATTTCAACTTTTTTTTTCCATACAACTTATTTTAGCAATCATCAGAAACATGGTAACAACATTTAGAAGCAGAGGTGGGAGAATGATTTCTTTTTCTGAGGGCTGAACCTTAGAAATTGGAAAAAAAACGACCAAGCCAAATGCTAATGTTCATACTATAGCAAAACAATATAAATAGTTTTTTTTTTTATCCAAACCAGAATAAATATTTTATTTTGTAAGTTGTTCAGGCTTTATTGCTCTTCCTCGTTCCCCTACTCTTTTTATCTTTTTTTCTCTCTCTCTCTTTTTTTTTTTTATAATAGAACTTTTAAATAATAGAGCAGTGCCACTCTGAAGTGCAAAGTGAAAGCTCAACTTAAATAAATAAAAAAAATTAGCAGTCCTAGTCTCAAACCACTGAGATTGGAAGAGACCCTGTAAAGTCTCCTCCACTTCAAAGCTGCTGCCTTTTTCAGGTAGAAACAACCAGATTTTGGTCCCTTTGCTCTTCAGGTCCCTCTGTTTATTCCATACTGGTGAGTGTTGTCACCATGAAAATCCCTCTTGCAGCTTCCACTGTGCAGACTCCTCCATTGCCAACTCCGAGACGAGGCTTTGGTTTGCATGAGCTGTCAAACCCAAGAGAACAGCTAAAGCTGCATGAAATTCATAGAAGAAAATGGCATGACAGCCTGGCTCCGCATACTGCATTTGTACCATCTATAGAGGAGGAAATATATTTGCATTCTGGCTTAAATGTTTAGTGTAAACATGAATCATCCCATTGAAACCATACAGGTTTCCAGTGAATTCATAAGAAAGGGCTGATTTGAAAAAGAATAATGCACTGGAGAACTCTCTAATCTTCAGTTATCTGATTTGAAATTCTGAGGGGATAGAAAAGAAAGGGAAATACAGCTCTGAGTTAACATGGGCTGGGTTGTTGTTAGTGAAAGAATGAGTTTGAGTCCATGCTAGGCTAGACCTCCCTGCCCGGGATGCTGCAATGGACCAGCTGTTATACCCTGCCCTCTCCAGCTGCTGGAGCTGCAGTCAGGGAGGTGGCAACGGCCACCGTGTGGGATTTGGCCCTTCTAATCACAGGTCCCCCCTTGGTCTACCTGACCTCACCGTCTCAGCAGATTTCTAATGTGATTTAAGCGCTGGAGCCTGCTGCGTGCTGCCCAGCTGGGCTGGCCCCATTAGTAGCGTAAAGGAAAATGCTGAAGCGTGTGAGGTTTCAATTGCAGAAAGTTTCTTGCTAACTCCACTGCGTTTGAGAAATTGCCCTAATGTAGCCTTCATTAAGAGTTGCTTTTTACGCTTATGACAGAGAGAAATTGCAGCCAGCGGTGTCTTTGCTGCAAAGGCTCCATTAGATTGCCATTAGTTGCTAATAATACATCATAATTATTTTTACAGGGTTAAGGTTGTCTCTTTCCTCATCCACCTGCCTTGCAGAGATAACCTCTAAGAATACCCTGAAGGACTGTCAGATGGCAATTCAAAAGCTTTTACCCTGACTAAATTTTCTAAACAATTCATTACCTAGAAAAGATTGGAGAGAATGCAGAGATATGTCCCTTTTTTTCTTCACAATTTACATTCTCATATAACTCCACTCAATGCTTAGTTAGATTCTGGAATAATTTGATTTTTCTTCTATTATTACTATGCAAAGATATTCTGCATGTTAGTGCAATATCCATTCATTCTTCAGAACACATCTGTCACAGTTAGCTGCACAAACACTCGACTGTACTTGAAGAATTGCTAGTCATTGCATTACATGTCTCATTTCAAATATCAGTTTTATCTGGTGTATGATGTGGCATGGTTTTCAAAAGGTGGAGTTTAGAAGTGCTTGTTTGGACTAAAAATGAGGAAATAAATTTTCTCCAAAGAGATATTGGCTGTTTTGTGTATGTATGCACATGGCTGGAAATATTAAATGTTGATATTTTGTTCTTACAAGGTTTTTCTGGAAGGAAAGCTTCTCAGCGAGTCTGTCAGGTCTCATGGGAGCATCTGGTGCATGATCTTTATGCAACTGTGTCAGCTGGTTTTAACTGTAAAGGTGAACACCACCTATGAACCATGAAGTTTTGATCCACAGTGCATTGCTCGTGGCCTAAGACAGATTTGCCTAATAGTTGGAGAAGGAGCAAAAGAGCGGGAGAAGACGATAAGGACAAGACATTAGCGAAAGTCAGGGCACATTACGCAGTCACTTGGTAATTGCTGCAATTGGAGCTCATCATCTGCTTAGCTCTCATGTCTGGGCCTCTTCAGGGTGAATTTTATTAATGGTAATGTCTCGAGAAAGCTGTATCAGGCATTATCTGCGTTGATTCTTGTGGTGCTTGAAAGTGAAGCTGTCCTCTTGAGAGCGCAGTGGCAGGGCTGCCTCTGAAGCTGGTGCTTCACGGCAGGATGGGAATGGACCCAGTTTTTTGCTGACTTCCAAGCACCCTGGCTTTGCTGGCCCCCATTGCGTCTTTTGGCTTGAATCCTGCATCCCAAATCTCACGTGGTCCCTTTATTCCAGGTCTGGGAATATGGACCTGCTGCTGTCTTGGGGAAGTTTTGTTATGACTGTCATTACCCTGGCAGGGGTCTCACATAATTCTGAGAAAGTNCCCCATTGCATCTTCTGGCTTGCATCCTGCATCCCAAATCTCACATCGTCCCTTTAATCCAGGTCTGGGGATGTGGACCTGCCGTTATCTCTGGTCTTGGGGAAGTTTTGTTATGACTGTCATTACCCTGGCAGGGGTCTCACATAATTCTGAGAAAGTCTTACTGCTGAAGGATGTCTGGTACTCGTTCCCTTTGCTTCAGAAGCAAAGCATGGGTTTCTTGCACGCATTCTGCCCATCTCTTCCTACCATTGTCTACTTTTACTGTTTTCTTCTACCAGGTTCCCCAGGTTGGTGTAAGAGTTTGAGTTGCACCGAGCCCTTGCAGCAGGAGAAGATTATTTGTAACCTTGCAGAAAGGCTTGTTTCTTACATTTCCTCTGAAACTGCTAGACAAAACTGATTGTGTGCTCTGAAAGTGCAAGCAGCGTAGAGACCTTGGGGTGATAATGCTGCAAAGACCTTACTCTGTCTTCAAAACATTGATTTCTTGAGGAAGGGAGATCATCATCAAAAGGAAAAAAAAAGCAACCAACCCATGCTGGGTCAGGCCCATTAGAGGAATGCAGACTCATTAGTGCTACTAATATGATACTGTGTGTGAAGTCAAAAAAGCAAAGCAAGGTCTGCAAAACCTGGCAGGAAATCAGCCAAGATCCATTATATTCCCTTTCACACAGTGTGTTAGTGGTGACACTAATTGAAGGCTGCGACCTCTTTTTTTTTTCTGACTGTTTAACACAGGGCTATTTTAATTTCACCTGATTATATTGCCTTGTTGTAAGGAGTCTGACAAAAACAAGACTTGAGGTAACTCCTGACAGCGAGTCCTTCCTGCCCAAAAGCTATCTTGGCAGCTAGAAGGTTTCTGTTAATAAATGAATTGACCCATTTTTCTTTTCTAAATCTCCTGGATAAAATGGCTACTCTACTGCTGCATTTCAGTTGAAGAAAACAGATTGCTGTAGTTTAGCAATCTCTGTTTACTAGGTGTATAAAATGTTTGGAAACATTGAAAATACTGCAGTTCCTATCCTCTCCCTTAATAAAATGACTTGGGCAAGACTGTGCCAATTTGAGGGTTGCCAGAGTGGGGGTTAGATGAAATAAATGGTGTTTATTGTAGGGAAAAGACCGTACAATAGTGGAATTGTTTTGAGAGAACTTTTATAACACTCTTGGCTATGAGCTATGATTCTTTTGCTGCTTTTACCAGCTTTACTTGTAATTTCCTTTTATGGTTTCCTTGCACTTTCTTTGCACTTTCCTAAGCAGACAAGCTCAGCTACAGAAAAAAGAGCTGAGTTTTACCTCGCTTGTACCAATGTAAATCTACAGTGACTCTATGGAAGTCAAAAAGAATTGACGTCGGTTAGAGGAGAAGCAACGTCCCCAAAGCTGCTGCTAAGGAGAAACGATTCCCTCTCCAGTTGTGAAACAAATTAACTATTAGAAAGAACCAGTCGGATGCACATCTCTGGGGCTGGTGGCCAGAGAGACTTAAAAGTCCATTAAGCTGATGTGTAAATTCATTCTTTGCACGGAGGCTACGCAGAGGAACCGTCCTTGCAAGCTGGGCTGCCGCAAGGTCCTGCGACTCCACCAGGGAAGGGATTTACATCAGAGAAAAAACACTCGGTGATTATGACTCCCCTCTGCATTAATCATTGGCTTGAATTAAAAGTCACGGACGAGTTGCTTGGGGATTCATGTGACTAAGCAAGGGAAAAGAACTGGAATGAGTATTTCTGAGCAAAATTACATGTGCCGGTGATGGATCATCTTTTCCTGGTGACTGCTAATGGATCACCCAACGGCCTGTGCAGTCCCAGAAAGGGGGCTGCTCAACAGAGAAGACTCCAGCAGAGTAGACCGAGGCAAAATCTTTCCTCTTTTCCACTTATTGGTGGCCAGGAGAGGCTGGACACGCACTGGGGACCAAGAACCCCACTTCTTGAGGACACCCCAAAGTGCCTGGTCTATCTGCTGCTGGGAAGGAGGTGCAGCCTACCAGCCCCTTGAGCCATCTAGTGGTGCCTTTCCTTGAGGATGGAGCAGAACGGCTCCCCGAGAAATATAAATTTAATCAGATTAAACTAAAAAGAGCTAATAGTAATTAGCGTCAGAAGGCGGCCAGCTTGAATGAGAATAAGGCAGTGTTTTGGTAGGTTTCCAAAGGAACAGCAGAAAAATATCTGGCCTAGGAATGGCAGAGAAGATGAAGAGGTAACTATCAACATGGAGTGTTAAGCAGTAAGGAGGGTGGGTTGGTGTGGTGCGTATTGTGCTTTTCATCCTGGTGTTTGCACTACCTCACTGGATGTGACTAGGATTTTCAAAGAAAAGCTGAACTTTCTGACCCAAAACCTCAAATTCTTCTCTGATGATTTTTCTTCAACTAAAAAGGAGAATTAGGGTCTTTGGTAATTCAAAAAAGATTTAATGATCAAAGCTGCAATTAAAAGTGTGGTGAGTCATCTCGTAACCACCCATGTGCTAGAAAGTGCAGGCTGGGAGAGATCATGCTGTCACGACTGGTTTTGCTCAAAGAGGATATGGGAGCTGCTATTACTTCCAGCTACGGAAGCAATCTCAGTTCTGCAGACCTATGTTTATAGAGCAGAAGAAAAGAAAATAGTCCCAGCTTCTCCACTGATGTATTTTATTTAGTAGCTCTGACTGCAGCAGCTGAATTCATTATTGTGTTTTACTACTTTTTGCCTTTTTTCTCAAAAGCTGCTGCTCTCAGTAGGAATCTTGATACGTTTCCAGTTTACAGTAACAAATTATCCACCAAAACAAATACCTAAGAACTGATCTACAGTGCATTAATATCTTTTTTTTTGTTGTTTGCTTTTTGCAGCATGCACTACAAATGAAATATTTATTTGAACAGTTCACATTGCATGCATTTTCTCAAATGAAAATTGCAGAAGGTGAGGAAATGAAGATAAAAATATCCAACCATGCTATTTCTCAGAACTCCTCATAAGTAATTTGATATTTCCCTTTAAATCTTGTTGGCTTATTCAGCTAGATAAAAATTACAAGTTAATAGAAGCTAAATACAATTTAGTTTATGTATAGGAGAAACTCTTTTCTCTAAAATTATTAGCCTGTCACACAGAAAAGCAGCTAAAAGGAAGCAGGAAAATTTGTAGCTTTTTACTGCAAAAACATAATTACAGATTTGGATGTTTTGCCACAAGTCTTTCATTCTATGTTCCTTACTTCTATTCCTAGTGAAAGCGAGTATCTTCAGTTTTTATCTTCAAATTCTCATAACTGCAATATTCATTCAGTTCATATAATGTTCCTACGAAAAATGCTCTTAAATTCATAGGCAATTTTTTAAAAAAGCAGTAACTTAGTAGAGGAGAAATGGCATTGCTCTCTGTACATTTGTGATGCTTTAGAATGGCCTTTGTGTGTGAAGTGGAAGTGTTACTGAGGTTTAATGGGAGAACAGAAGACGACTCTGTTTGAAAACCCAAGTATAGACCTTGCAGTGCAGGATTTTATGGGCTTCTTTTACAGGCAGTCCAGGCTAAGAGAAGCGGTTGATATTCTTTATGTTGGAAAGGGATGTTGCTCCTCTGCAAGAGTCAGGCAGTGGCTTTAGAATAGCCTTGCCTTGCAAAGGGGCACTCTTAGCCTCATCCCACAGGAGCAGTCAGAGCATCCTGAAAAGGACAAAACTTCCAGCTGGTTCTGACAAAATCCACAGAGTCCTGCTGTGTGTGAGATGGCATTTTGGTCTTGATAATAACAGGCAGAAAAAGCCCTCCTGGAGCAAGTACTAGGCTGAGGAATTATTGAGTTCCCACAGGATCATTTTTTTTCTCCACCTATCCATTAGCTGTTGGCTTATGCTGTAGGTTGTCAATGCTTTAATTTTTTTTATAGGTTAGTTATCCCCACAAACATTATGGTGATGTTTTTATTATTTTATCAATTATTACCTGTAGGTAGGAAATCTTGTACAGTGGGATGATGTGGAACCTCCATATCTCCTAGCAATGAGTTCCCTAAGATCATTATTTTGCTCACAAAAATAGTTCCTTTTGCTAGTTTTGAACTTTCCTCCTTTTACCATTCCAGTTTCATTGCATAACTTCTTGTCTTTCTATTACTACTACTACAAAAAGAGAGATTACAGCAATTTACTGATGTTAAAGGAAGGGTTTGATGAGACCTGAGAATCTCTGTGTATTTCTGTCATTTCAGGAATCGCTGCCATGTTCCATGTTGTTGATCTCCTCTCTGAATTCAGCTACCTCAGACATTCCACAATCTCTTCTTATGTTTCCCGTAGTAGCTGTGTCTCAGTCACTTATCCATGTACGTGGGTAGGGCTGTGCTACAAGTGTCATCGTAAGTGGATAACATTGATGTGGATGGAGGCTTCTCAATAATCAAGAGGACTTTTCATAGCTCAGATCCTGAAAACAGTGACAAAATTTGGCTCTATTGTATATACTTTCTGTGTGCATTCAAAAGAGGAAAATGTTTGCATTTTAATATCAAATCCTCCAATCTAAACTGGGAGGGAAGTAATTATACATGAAAGAAATACAGTCTTTTGTAATAAGGTTTTTAAAGTATCAGTTTCATTCTATTACAATATTTTTATGATTAGATTTACCTTGTAATATTAAAAACTTTGGTGTGAAGTAAGGAAGTCCTTTGTAGCTTATCTCACAAGCCTGTCTAGGATATTGCACTTAATGAAGTTTATAATTCAATATAACCACATCTGCATCTTCAATAATGGATAACATTTAATCTTCATTGCACCACTTGAATCAAAAGATCTGAAATTAAACCTGCTGCAGCTTAAGCTGATAATAAACAGGCGTGACATTTTGTGCAAAATGTGTGCCTGATCAGCCTGGTAACAATTGTGTCAGATGTAGCAAAACATAGTTTAATCAGCCAAAGATAGATGGTGGCATTTAACTCCCATTGATATATCGGCTTTGCAAGGGAAAGAACTTTGCAAGGGAAAAATCCCATAAAATTAACGGGACTTTGCATAGACAACCAGAGGAAAGGGATGGTTCCTATAGAACTCCCTGCATCATCAGGGCCTTGCATGGGATTTACAAATCATCTTTTTCTTTTCAAAGTAAACATTGTTCAGGTATTTATGTTCTGTGGGTTACAACAGCTCTGTTGCTTCAAAACCAGAATTAATTTCTGATGAAAGTGAGAAAAATGATAGAAAAGAATAAACAATATGCTGAGATATCATTTCAGATAACAGGGAATGTTGGGTTCAGCTATAGCATGCTTGGGTTAAATGATGAATTTCTGAAAGCTGAGCCAAATTATTTAATGAGAGGCTAAAACAGTTTATCCTCAGGCCAGCTGCACTCAAAATCCGTGTTTTGATTCCTTACAGGTGCAAAAATTGGCAACAAAGTCAATGAAAGATTGGAGATTCCATTAGACCTTGATATGAAAGTCATGTAGCTCACCTGGAATTTAACAGACCTCCTTGTGGTTCTTACTGGGTTCCAGAGCAATCAAGATCTGTTTTCTTTTAAATGTGTTTTTCTAGCAAGTATGGTAAATGATAGTGTATCTCTTGTAGGTGAGACCCCTTTGTGGGAGTCGCAGGAAGTTTCAGTCACAAATAAAAAGTCAGTTCTTCACTGGGGACCAGAATAATTTGACATCAGCTGGGTCAGGATGGGGAGCTTTGATCAGCTGAGATGAAAGACTGGCAAAAACTCTGTTGGGCCATAGAGTCCCCTGCTGAAGCTGAAACTTTGTGTTTCAACTGGGCTCTGTCTGACTTTAATTAAATAAAAGATCAAAGCCTGCAAATCTCCCTGATCTCTATCAGCACAGCAAATAAAGGTAAAAATTCTCAGTATCTTTCTGTTGCTTTAATGTCAGCGGTGACCTCTGCCGTGCGCTAAGATGTGACGTATGCGATTTGGGGAGCTGTGGGTTTATGATAAGCGTGACATAATGTTTATGCAAGGAGAGAGAGGAAAGCTGCTTCTCGAGATGATGCCTTCGTAGCTGTGGGTTTCCAATCCTCCCCCAGATTGATTTTTATCTCTAGGATTTGCTTTGTCTTATGATGGTGTTAGAAGCGTGATTACATCCAATAAATCAGGGAATCTACTATCTTTGCTTTCCTTCAGCTATAAATCACCTATTTCCCTTTGTACAACTACTTCCCCTCTTGCCTTCCTGGCATACTAGAGGGGTGAGCTGCAGACTAGGTTCATACAAACATCCTGAACTAAACCAGCTGGGAAAAGACAGTAATATAATGCAAGCTCTCTGTCAGCTCTGATCTATTTCTGTTTGATCGGTATCTGATGCTGATTGAAAGGCTTGCTCTGTTGGCTGGCTACCTTGAGGCCAACCTTGAGAGTGTCACATGTGGCTTCTCGATAGCATCTTAAGCATAATGCGGATCCAGAGCGCACACTGTGCAAAAAATAGAGAGCTGGCATCCTGCTAGACTGCACAGCAGAGGGAGAGCAATGTGGAGAGGATCTGACAGACGTGAAGAAATGGAAATGCCGCAAGGCAGAGAAAGGAGCCGGCATATATACATACATATATACATACATACATATGATAGCAGCTCTGGGCAGGACGAAATGGTGACTCCTCGGAGTCCAGGCTGGTTTCATGTCAGACTGTTGTTCCAAGCCCACTGTCCCCTGACTGTGCTAAGGGCAGCGTTGCCCACGAATGGATCAGGAGGGCTGAAATCAGCGCAATTTCCAGTGTTGATGGTCTCCTCTCTGCTGAGGTTGAGATTAAGGTTATGGAGATAGTGAAGAATATCCTCGTTTGTTATACATTTGTGTTAGAGCTACGCAGGATGGCTATATAAGACACTAGAGTTGAGGAAATAAAGTGGAACTTGGTTGTAGTAAATAAAAGCCCAAAAAATTAGCAGTAGCAGTTCTGCCAAGGGGGAGACCTTGGTTATATGCATTTTAGTTTCTGTTTTTTAACTGACACCATAAATAATAGCAGTAAGGCCAAAAAATACAGATATTCAAATTATACCTCCCTGAAAATATATATATATTAATTTAGAATTTAGATGCTTTAAAAGGTTGACTAGCTGAGACTTACAGTAACAAATCATGGCATCGAGCTCCAGAAGACAGAAGTATCTGCTGAGCAGAGCAGTGTTCCTGCCCAGAGCCCAGGAATAGAGTCTGGAGAGCTGTGAGGAATCAAACCTCTCTGTCATCTGTATAGAAAATGCAAGCAGGAACTAGGTTGTAAGAGATGTCGTTGGTAACACATAGCACATGGCTTGACTTTGTGTCATTGCAGTGTTTGATGCTGGTTTGCATATCAGCCGCTCTCAAAATAACATGATAACAAATAGTATGCTATTATGTTCTTTAATATTTACTTTAGGCATCACAACAGAATGTACCAAGAGACTTAAACACAGTTCTTGCTAACAATGAGGGACTTTGCGGAACAAAGTTGCAATTGATATTGAAATGTTTTGTGTTTTTACAGTGCTTTAACATCACTCCCAAATCACTTCCCTATCATCATCTTCTATAGATTATCATAAAATGCTGCTGTTATACATAGTTTGCAAGTTGTTTTTTGGGACGGGTGGGAAGCACTTTGGGGGAATGCTGCAAGGTTTGTCCTGGCTGCTGAACCTCTCACTGTTCTGTACAGCGTCTTTTTAAGATTTTTTTTTTCCTGATGGGCTGGACCACACAATGAACTTCAGAGATTCTGTGTTTTAAATCCTCCATGAGGAGCAAGATCCTGCTATTTAGATCTGCTCAGCCAGAATGTACCTATGATGTATTCATTGCTATTGTTTGATGAGCTCTTCCAGAGTAAGGGTTTCCTCTTAAATGGCAAATCTACAGAAAAACACTGTGGACTTTGATGAAGACTTTCTACATGAAATGAGTGCTTCTAACTGATGAATAATTTCTCTTTTCAACATGATCTCTCCGGGTGTATGCTTCAGACTTCCTTTCTCTCCTTAGGAAGTCAAGATCTTTCCTGATGAAGCAAAAACTAAGTGAATTTTAGTTTAAACCTGCAACGATCGTACACGAAAGCTCCTTTTGGAAGGGCTATTAGAAGACCTCTCCCTTGTACACGGTTGGGATGAACTTCTGCTCCAGAGGGAGCAGATAGAGTTGTGGGAACATCTTCATTAGCCACAAGTTTAGAGGCAGGTGGGACCAACCATTCACCCGTTTGTTACTTGAGTTCAGCACAACGTTGAAACAAGCACTGCTGGAGCCGGGGCCTTCATCCTTTGATGCATCCAGGGAAATGATGGGCGAGCTGAGTGTGAGGGAGCTCAGATATATCCCGCTCAGATATATCCTGTAAAAGGTTAATGTCCATACGGAGGCTCTCGCAGCGGGGTGGGAGCGGGGCTGTCAGAAGAGTTTAGTAGTTGCACGACCCGAATGGCAGAACGAGGCCGCTTCAGAGCTCTCTGGAAAGCCCCACTCTGCTCCAGGTGAGCAGGGAAACGAAGCACATTGCCTCCTTGAACTGCTTGTATCCTGCATTAAGGAGCATCCATAACCTAAAGCCATGTCACTGCTGTAATGGCAATAAACATCCTGCCCTCCTGCCCAGTGCTGGCCATTTATTCCCACGTTTCTGGTTGCCACTTTTAGCTAGTAGGTGCAGAACAAGGACCTAACGTCTCCAAAGGGCTGTCAGTGAATTTATTTTGCAGTTAACAGCCTTTGTAACGCGCAGACTAACTTTATCTCGCTTCGCCGTGGGTGTGCTGGGATAATGGCTGGAGGAGTTTGTTAAAAAGAAAAGCTCTCTGCATTTCCATTAACTCTCTGCGTGATGTCTGCTGCACTTGACTGCATTAGGTACCATTTACAGTTCAATTTCACAGTCGTGATGGACTGAAACGCATCGACTTGCTCCCTCTCCACTAATCATGTGCATTAATAAACAGGGAGATTCATAAGGCCTGTTACTCTTATTTTTCCTTGGTAAGTCCATTTTTATGAATTAAAGCATAAGCTTTTTTTTTTTTTTTTCTTTCCCCCACTATGAAATCCAAACTGCCAGGGAAGTAAATACTGTTATCTTATTCAGTAGAGTGCAATGAACTACTATTTTATGGAAGCAAGCTGGGCCTGCAGAAGTATTTCAAGTGAAAAAGGAAAAAAAAATCCAGCAACAAAGAACAGCATTGTATGATGTCAATCTACAGCACGCATGTGTTTGTATAATCACATAGGAATTTACTTTGAACTTTTGCCTGGAAAATTTACTTAGTGGGGGAGTGGGGGCAAAGGAAAAGGATTTGAGTATCTAAGCACCAAAATAGCTGAGACAAAGTAGTAAAACTGTGTGGTTGGCTGTACAGCAGAACCACGTGAAAATGCAAAGAATCCCTTTCGTAACGGGCAGAGACAAGCAAGGCACTTAATCGCTATGGCATGAGATAAGTACGGATGCCACAGGAAATGCTGTTATACACATTCCTCTCTCATTGTTTTTCCAAGGGTAGTTAATTTTTGCCCTTAAAAGGATTTTTTTTTTGTATATTACTTGTCCTTGGTTTGATGTAATCATATCAGGTATCTATATAAAAAGAAAAAAAAAAGCACATAAGTAGGATTACACAAGATAAAACATGGTGAAGTGATCAGAACATTGAGGGTTGTGTTCTTTTTTTTCTTCTGGTGACTTCTTTGGTGAAGTAACAAGGGAAAACATCATAGAACTCCTTAGCTCTAACTCAGAATGACTGAGGAGTCAGGTGGTTTGTCCCAGGCTCAGTGCTGCTTCCCATTTAACCCCCATTCACTGTAGGGACTGCAGTATTTGACCATTTAGAAAAAAAAAATGTGAGTAGTAGAGTTTGCCTGTTAAGGGCATTTGAAAGCAGTATTTTGGTTTATCTGATCAGTGTGTGTGTAGTTTTTTGATTTGTTTGTTTTCTATTTATTTCCTTTTTCTTTTATATGTATAGAGCTCAGCACCCAGCTAATTTGAGCTAATCTTTTGGGCTAATTTGTCCAGAATAACAAAAGACTTCAGTGCTTTCCTTGCTGAACTGTTTATATAATCTTGATGCTTTTGCTGCTTACAGGAAAGCAGAGCCAAACCCTCATCCAAAAATGAAATGTGTAGCTAAAATGAAATGTGAAGTTTTGCAGCAGGGCTTTATTGTTTTTTTGTATCTTATGGCATATTGCATAGAAACAGTATGACCAGTATGACCTCTCGTACACGGCCCATTCTTCAATTTATACTCAAGGAAAATCTTACAGTGAATAATAGAAATTCTGTCTGCAAAATATATCAGTAATGGGCTGCTGGGTTTTTCACCTCTTTCTGTAAAGCAAAAACTACTTGGATGCTTTGGGTTTAATCACTAGTGCTGGAACAGCTTTGCAGTCTCTCTCTTTCCACCCTTCAATGTTGCCTTCTCAGTGTATTCTTTTGAAGACTGGCATTGGCTGCGATTGTATCTTTTGGTCAGGAAAAAAAAACACCAAAAAGTGCATTTTTCTCTAAGTAAATGCCTAAAAGGCAACTGGGTGACTTCTGTGATAAAGCGCCTGCTGTGCACAATGGAAATGTGATTCATCTGCAGACTTAGCGGTTGCAATAATAAAGCTCTTTACAGTCAGCAGCTAAGGTAATTTAATTACATTATTTGAGCTGGAAGACATGAGAATGTAGAAACTTCCCTTGTTAGAGACTCACAAAATTCACCATAGCAGTGAGGTTTTGCTTTGAAGTTCACTTACACTCTCTTCCCACTGTGTTTTATCTATTTTTTTATCAAGAGCTGTCAGGACATGGGGGTCCAGGGGAGCCCTCTGCCCCTGTATGGGATGGGGATCTTAGAGGAAGATGATGCAGAAGGACATGGTGTTCCTCTTACCCTGCACTGCTCTGAGCCTGCTCGTGATGTGATGGGGCAGCAGGGACAAGGGAGCCAGGCTGCTCTTGGCTGACAATTATTGTACTAGAAAGGAGATTTGGACCTTTCACATGTTTTCTGTGATGCCTGCAAAAGCATGTGGAGAAAAGGAAGCTGATTTTGGAAAAATTAAATTTGTGCTTATAGCAGCTGAAGTGTATGCTGAATGTATCAGTCTTCTCCTGCCAAGGGAATTCACTGTCTCCTGCCCTGCTATATCAGATAATCAGCTACAAGANAAATTAAATCTGTGCTTATAGCAGTTGCAGAAGTGTATGCTGAATGTATCAGTCTTCTCCTGCCAAGGGAATTCACTGTCTCCTGCCCTACTACATCAGATGATCAGCTACAAGATTGAAAATAATGAAAACTGTGTAAATGTACAGCCAACACTTTCTCAGAATATAGACGCAGCCTCTGCACTCCATCCCAAGCCTGTGGCTTGCACAGATCTGCAGGACTGGGCTTGGATTAAACCTGGCCCCAGTGGACTCTGGCTCGAGACCGTGTCTCGGTGGCGCTGGGTCTGTCCTACGCACCAGGACACCTCAGCTGCGAGATGCTCCATGTGCTCGTTCACCTCTGCACTCCATAGACCAGCATGAGCAGTGTGTCCATCAACGGCAGCAATGCGAAGGGTGTAAGACATCCTACCACTTTGTGCCATTAGACCTTCTTATTCCATGGAATTCATTACCATTTAGCTAAAGTCGTTTCTGTAGCCAATGACTTTTCTCCTCCTGCTTCGTCATATTCCAGCCTGCCAATTTGCCTCAGATAGTTATATATATATATAAATTTTTTATTTTATTTTAAAAAATAGCTTTAACTTTGTGACTTAGTAATATTTCTGATTCGTCTGTAGTCAGCAACAACAGGAATGGTCCTTGTTTTTCACAAATTCCATTCTTCCCTAGAAATCCTCCAGGGCATGCAGGATTTTGGGGTTCCATAGGTTCTAGCTGTTTACCACTTTCTGAACCAAAAAAACAATTTTTTTTATTGTCTTGTGGCAATTTCTAGATTGAGTTTTATGCCCATCTCATCTGCTTTTTTAGTTATACGCTACAGAGTTCCTGTGACTCATGATATAACGATAATTTTACTTGTAGAACTACAGTTTTCCCTTAGAGCTCTTTTTTTTTTTTCTCTATTTATTCTTTCCCAACTAAAGCCATTTCTAGGCTAAGGGCTAGCAGCTTCAACCACTAGAAGAAATAAATCTGGCGATAACATGCATCTTGTTTCTATTGTCATTCTTCACTATTCCGTCATCCTGCTGTTTATTTTTGTCACATGCAATGACTTGCAAATATTTTGCAAATACTGATCAGCTCCATCATTGAAGATTTGGAGATTGACTTCTTTATCTTAATTTAAAAAAAATAATAAAATAATAATTGCATCTGTTCACTCATGTTTGTATCAGAAGCTGCTCCAGGACTCGCTCTTTTGCTGTGTTCCAGGTTCTTCAACCTACTCTTTTCACTCCTTATTTCTGAATTCCCCCCTTCAGATGTTCTTTATAACCAACTTTTCACCTTAGCTTCCATATCCTTTTCATGTGCATAAACTGATGCTGCTGGGAAGATAGGCCGAGCGGCTGGTCAAAACCCATGTCATACAGTAAAAATTATTTTAAAAAATTGACCTAATACAAGAAAAGATTATTAATTGTTATAATATACTGTACTGTTAAAGTCCCTTTGAAAGTATCCTGTAAAAATCACTGATGGAAATCATTGTTTATCAGACTGTGTGGGTTTTGCTGGCTTTTGACTTTTGGCAGGAACATGCGGATGCCTTTTGACAGGAACGATAGGGTCTGGTCTAGATTCCTTGCCAAAATAACAGCACTTGCACAATTCCCCAGTTCTTTTCATCTTCAAAGCCTTTTACAGATCCAATGTACTGTTCCATTGATTTTTTTTTTTTTTTTTTCGTAAAGAGCTTAGTAGCCTTCATAAAAGGATTATGCATTTGCATGGAAAATAAGAATATCATCTGCTGCTTTGCTAGCTAAAATTTTATAAGATATCAGGCTTCAGGATAGAAAGCAATTATGGGGGTTAAGGAACTTTCCTGTGGTCAATATTGCATATTGATCTTCTGGAGCATCTGCTGCCAGCAAACATTACAGAAATCCCTCAATGTCGGCTGGTCGGCACCCTGGTGTGATGTAAATATACTGTGCTTGTTTACGGGACCAATGTATGGCCTGTTAATTACTTAAAAATCAGGTTTTTAAGGAAGGGAAAAGCCACTGGGAACTGTAGAGCTGGTGTCTGTGAGGTCCCTGGGCACTGATGTCTGCCCATAAGGCAGAACAGAGAACCTGACTGCCAAATCTGTGCCAGGGGCTGGTTGTCAGCGAGGACTCCAGGAGGGGATTGTCCTTCTCCACCGTGCAGGTGACCAGCTTTTGAGCTGGACCTCAGTTCTGCGGCAGCAGAAGCCTGTGTTTGGCAGAGAATCCCACAAAACTGATGAATGGGTGAAAGGGGTTGATATCAAAAGTGAAATGTCTTCCAGACTCTGTCATGGAGTGGATGAATGCTGAGCTCAAAGACTTCTGAAACTGTCAACATGGATTTTTTTCCCATAAAGTTAGCAGGGTTATGAGTGAAGAGTCGGTTGGTTGTTTCAGAATATCTGACAGACAGTGACTGCCATAGGCTTTCTGGCACAAAAGGTCCTAGCTGGTCCATGATCCCTAGATGATCCCCTGATGATCCCTAAAGTGATTTGATTTGATACTTGACATGGCCAAATACATTATGTCTGAGGCCCAAGCCCCTCTTCTCACTATGTGTGTAACTGGGGGGAATTTAAGCAGTTGGCCAAGGACTGTCCTAGCCATGAACCAGCAAGCAGTGCAATTCTAGCTCTGTTTAAAACTGAGACCAGAGTGAGACTGACTGATGTAGCTCCCTGGTTCTCCTTCTTGCCCTTGAGTATTATCTTGACAGTGCTTCATGTTAAACCCACTGCTCTGTGCTTAGCGCTGTTCTCTGCATCCTCCTCTTCTGTAACTGTGCTCCTTATCATCCCTGTTAGTTACTATCAAGCCCCTGACTGTTGCCTTACAGAAAAGCAGGTTGCAGAAGGATGCAGAACTAATTCCATCACCTCTTCTTCAGTATGAATTCACCTACATTCAGCCATTTGCTGAAGAAACATCCGAGGGCTTTTTTCTTCCTTTTGCANCAGTGCTTCGTGTTAAACCCAATGCTCTGTGCTTTGCGCTGGGTAAGCTCTGTTCTCTGCATCCTCCTCTTCTGTAACTGTGCTCCTTATCATCCCTGTTAGTTACTATCAAGCCCCTGACTGTTGCCTTACAGAAAAGCAGGTTGCAGAAGGATGCAGAACTAATTCCATCACACCTTTTTCAGTGTGAATTCACCTACATTCAGCCATTTGCTGAAGAAACATCCGAGGGCTTTTTTCTTCCTTTTGCATCAATTGGGAATCTCAACCAAACCATCAGGCTCTGCCCCTTTTAAGCACTTGATAGTGGTTTCCTCTGAGCTTGCTATTTTCTTCTCTAGTGCTTCCTCCATAAAGTGGTATTTCTGTCTCCCAGTCCTTTGGGGAGATTTATTTATATTTTTATTTTCCACAGAGCAGCTTCTTCCCATTTCTTCATCTGCTCTCCTGTCTCCATTTTCCACAAAGCCAATAGCTCTTACCTGAATCCTTTAGATACTGTTGTGAATATTTTTCCTCCCTTTCACTGTCATTTGAATGTGCTTGGTTCCCAGCTAGCTCCAAACTGCTACAACAGCCACTTTCTGGTGAGAGTGAAGGTGATACTCAAAAATATTCTCAAATCACTGCATTCATCATTCCTAGCTTCATCCAGTACATCCATGACAGAGTATCATCCTCTCCTGGTAAAAAGAAGAACAGTGACTGAATAATCTTGCTCTCTGCCCCAAACTCTTCTCAGAAGCAAAGTTCTCCCTACTCTCTCGGCTTTAATTTGTACCTGGTGCTTTTCAAGCTACAGTTCCCTGCAGGACCTTGCTAAAAGATGCACTGGATTTTGTGGTGGATGTTCTGCTTTATTTTTTTTTTCCCTCCTTTTTCTTAAAACTTTCCTTGGTTTGGACAACACTGGTGCCTCCACTGTTATTCGGGGTGTTAATCGGGACTCTGTCATGCTGCAAAGCCCAGCGCGACCGTGCCCATCCTCTGTGACTGCCTTTTGTCTTTCCAGCTGTTCCAGACCTTTTCTTTGGTTGCCAGCGAATCTCTCCTAGCAACAGGGGAAGTTGCTAACGTGAAAAGGCTAATCAGAGAGACAAGTCATAAAAACATGTTAATGATGTTTAAACCTGCAGTACTTGTAGCTAAAAGCTGCCTAGCTTTGCTCCTTCTGAAAAGCCCTACCTTTATACAATGGGGAAACCCAGTGTGAACCAATTCTGTAATCTGCAGTTAAGGCTTATCTATAAAATACAAGGCTGATAAAAATAGCAGCGCTTCAGCCTCTGTGCTTGATGTATGAAGAAATACTCTGTGGTATATTTAGGATTAAATCCTTTAATAGCAGTAATTCTTCCATTACATCACCAAGTATTTCCTTTTATATTGGAATATGTCCAGAAAGACTGCTTAGTAGAACTGATTAAAGACCTGAATAATAGTTTAAATATTTAGATTTTCATCCAGTATCACAGATCTAAGCTCATAAGTGAGCAAAGGGAAAGAAGTTTCTTTTCCACATCCAAAGGACTAGGATATTGAATGCAGGATTCCAGCTGTATGAAAATAATGCTGAACATCAGGAATATGTCAGGTGCTTTATAAGCTTGGTATTTTTTAGCTGCTATTTTGAAACACATCTGTTCTGACGCAGATGGTTCTGCCCAGTACGAGACCAAAACGAATAATATCTTTGTGCCTCCTAGTAGTAATATCTAAATACTGTAGATTTCTCCTGCCTGTCCCCCCTCAGCCAGCTTATCTTTCATTCTGTCTGGAGCAGTACTGTTTTGTAAATCTGTCACTGACAGTGATGTGCTGGGAGAAAGGGTGAGCATAATCATTTAGTTATGAGACACTGAGTGAAATAAATCTTTTTTCATAGATTCATAGCATTTAAGCCCCAAAGGGGCTGTTGCATTTAGCCTGACCTCCTTTATATCACATCTTTATAAGGCGAGAACAGCCTCTGCTGCACCACTCATTTTTTTGAGGCCCATGTTGCATACAATTATCAGTTTCTGGGGTAAATAGCAGCTGTTGGGATCCTTCCAGCTATGCCTTTTCCTGAAGAGACTCCTGAAAGGAACTAGTGATGCTCTTTTTGAGACAAAATTGTGCCAGGAATGCTGTAAGAAGTTTTACATCCAGGGAGAATGAGGGTTTCTGGCACAGCTCTGAGATGAGCAAGATTGAGTGTTGAACTGAAAGGACTCACCAGCCTGGCAGCCAATTCCTTCATTTTATCAGGGAATAATCTCGAGAGGCAACACTCCAGAGCAGGAAACTTCTCCCTCAATTTGCAGCCACGGTCAGTGGTACCCAAGGGTAGGAGCCTTGTCGCATACGGATGCTATAGCTGCTCCAGCGCTCGTGTCTGTGACATTGACACCAGCCCCTGTGTTTTCCTCGAAAAATTAGCATGAAGTGACCTTTATGCTACACTCTCCATCCATGCCCTGCGCCAGCAAGGTGGGAACCAGCCTTCTTCAGAAGATTCCTCTCTCCTGCCTCCTTTTGAGAGCGACTCGGTGCAGCAGATGGGAGCCCCAGGTGTGTCGCCAGCCCTTGGCTGCCCTACTTTCAGGGCAGCGATTGGGAGCTCCGCTGGCTTCTCTCTTTCAGTCATTTTTTTATAATGAATGCAGCTTTTGGCTGGGACTCTTCTGAGCAAAATGCTTTCAACCTAATGGAGAATCTCTGGGGGAAAAAAAAAAGATACTTCTTGATTAAAAAAAAATCTTCTCATTTTGACACAGCCTTTTATATAGACTGAATGTCAGGAAAGGCATTTATAGAGCATGTATAGTAATGGCCTGCTTAATATTTCATCAGCTGCATTACCAGTAATGTCACTAAAAAAAGCATAGATTTAAAAGGGTCTTTTTTGATTAAAAGTGGTTTTGGAGGTTCTTGTGTATCACAATAGCAGCAGTAGATATTATCATATTGTTACTATGGATTTCTGAATTTCATAATTCAATATGTATACACATACACAGGGATTTTCATTCCATTTTGGACAAAGCATATGTTTCACATTTGTCAGCATTCCTGTAATTAAGCCACCATTAGATTGGTGTGAAGTCATTTGCCTCAGTCTTATACACACTTTTCTTACACAGACATGGGCTTGCAATATTTTTGGGTTATGCAAAAAACATCATTTATTACCAGCTGTAGTAGATGGTTGTTAGAATAACTGATCAATTTTCCCCCAAAAGTACTCTAATCTTCTAGACTTGTTATGCAATGCCATACATTGCTTGGACATAAGGCAGAGAGATTTATTTTAATTGAGTACCTCACTTTAATCATAGTATGTCATGGTAGTAACTGAGAACAGAGGGCTCAGCTGCCATGAAACACAGTGAGAATGCCCGAATAGGATACTTTTCCTAAAATTTACTCATGTTTACATTTTTGTTGGCCATAGATGAGTAGAAGAGTTGCACAGAAAATAAATGTTGTGTTGATAATAAATTTCACTCTCCTTTTCAAGTTATGCCCACCAGAACAATCAGGACAGATGTCGTATTGCCATTTCAACAAATGTGCACCTTGAGGCAAGCAACCTCCTTCCATAGGCAACCAGAACCCATCTCCGTTGATACAATTCAGGGCATAAGAATAGAGTGAAACTTGCACCTTCCAAGGGCTGCTGTGTCTAAAGACAAAAAGGTTTTACAAAGTTTGGGTGATGATGCCAAACTCTGAAGCACAGCTGTTATGGGAGCAGTCATTTTCACCCCATTATTGTGATTTGGTTTATATTTTGAATAAAAAAGATGATAAACAAATATGGTCATAAAAAATATGGTCATAAAAATATGATATAAATATATGCACATATATACATATTTATATGCATATAAATATGTATTTGTATGTATTTATTTGTATATATCAAACTTCAATGCCTGCTTATGATTGCAACTATAGTTAGATATTTTAAAAATGTAGTCTTTTTCTAAGTCTAGAGGAGCGAAAAATATACTTTTGCTCAACCTATTTCCTCTTCTATGAGGACAAAAGTAAATACATTGCAAGATTCTTTATACTTCATGGGGTTTTTTTGTCACTCTGCTTGTGTGTGGATAATTTTATGGTCTGCATCCACACAGCAACAGATGTGGAATAAGACATCAGTTAATCCTCATGACCTGGCAAGATGAAGGTTATACTGGTGGGTATAGCATATTCTTACTGTTCTCCATTAAAGTTTTTTTTCCCCCATACAATGTATTCACTCATACTTAGTTTATACATATACAGAGAGATAGTGTATGTATATATATATATATATATATACAATGCATGTATATACATGCAATGTATGTATATACATGTACATACAATGTATGTATATATATATATATATACATACACTATATATATATATACTTAGTATACATATATATATATGTATAGAGAGAGAGAGAGATTTTATATTTCCTGTCTGTGATGGCCAACTATTGGTATCTAAGAACCCTGCTGTCTCCTGGGCAAGTAGTTCAGTGGCTAACTAGCCTTTTGTGCATTGTTTATCACTGGAAGTACAAAAGCTACTATCCTGCTTTGTGTATTATATTTTATATTATAATATTTTTGTATCCTTTTTATTTGGTTCCTGGATGACTGCTGAAATGTGCTGAAAATGGAGGTCAATATCTGACAGCAGACTGTATGGTTACTCTTTTAATATTTTCTCCACATACTTGCATTTATTTATTTATTTACCTTTGCGAAAAATCCATTGGGTAACATTTCTGTTGTGCAGGGTGGGTTTACACCAATATTACTAAGTGGAGAAGAGTGAAGTTCATATTCCCAGTGCTACCATAACTAGAGAATATATTAAACTGTATTTTCAGTGATCTTAGGCTACACAGGAATGGGAGTGGATGGAATTCTGTTCCTGCAATGAAATTCAGATAGGTCTGTGAATCACTGCTAATAAATTCACTGCGTCTCTTTTCCTACATGATTTCAAAGGTTCTTCTACTTGCAGCTATTCCAGACTGTAGTGGACTGTAAGGATGAGTGTCTACAGTTCATGGCAGCCTTGTAGCAGGCTTTATTCTAAAATAAAAATGTCAGGAATTTATAGTGGAGAGACCTTTGATCCAAGATCTGGTAGAGCCCCATCAGTTAACATAGTGTGTTTAATTCCTGGCTTTCTCTCAGAATTCTTAAGAGCTCTTTTTCCTCAAAGTGAACATACTGTGTCAGTAATCTGTTCATTTTCAGCCTGGTAAAGCTGACATTTCCTTTTGCTGTTGTTTGTTTGTACTGGAGTAGTATCTTAAGCTGACTATTCCAGCTCATTTTACTAAGTATTACACACGCATGCTACAGCTTTGGGTTTTTGCTGGTTGTGCTGTGTCACATAGCTGATAATCCTCAATACCCAAAGAATACCTGTTCGTATTGCAATATTATGTGCTGGTACTAAAATGAAAGTCGAGTCTTAAAATGTTTGTATCTCTGGGGTTTCTCATCTGAAGGTTGTCAGAAAGAGTAGTTGAAAAGATACAAATATGCTTGGCTGTTTCCCTTTCTGAGGGAAAAAGGAATTCCTATTCTTTCTGAGGAATATTTCTTAGTGAAGGGGCTCTTAAAGGTATTCTAAATTTTTGTTCAACATACTTACTCTGGAGCCAAATCAGCATCATAAGATCAACTGATGTTGGTCCTCAACTCAACTTAATACTGTCTTTACATTGTAAAATACCAAGGTTATTAAAATACCAAGACTATTTCTGCTTGTCTGGAAACTGCAATTAAATGAGTGGTAACTAAAAGGACAGATATATTTATCACTGAAAAAAGTAATTTCTGTTCTTTTTCATTGTTTTTTAAATGTTCATCTTAATACCTGCATCTAAAAGAGAAATAAATCATAAGAAACCTCAGCAATAAATGGAATTGCCTTTTTCTGTGTAGGAACTGGGTGGAAGTTTCTTCCTCATCTTCCTGGAATTTCAGCAAATGCCCTGGTTAATGAGCAGATGAGTTTTTGTCTGAATGCTCTGAGGAATTTGGCTCCATAGCCTTGCTGTTCTGGGAGTCTTCCAAGCTGTAACTGTTGATCACCCTTTCAGGCTCTGCTTGAGGTAATGGCTCCTCAAATCTAATTACATTTCTTTGTGATAAGACTGCCTGAAATATTTAAATAGTGTTGCATCTGCTTGGTAGGTCTAGTATATAATTAGCTGTAGAAATCCTGAAAGGGAAGATGTAGTAGATCCAGGATGACTTTTGGTACCTTTTTTCTTTGAATAAACTGCTTTCTGATGAGCTTCTATAAGTAAGTGAGCCAGGACTCTGTCTGCTTCACCTTTTCATAAAGGATGGTTTCAGCTATTTCACGGGTACTTCTTTGTTTCCCTTTCAGTGTTCTGCTAATTTCTCCTCTAATATTGCCTGGATTACTTTTGGCTTACTGTATTCACAAGAAGATCCTTGTATTATTGAAAAGAGATTTTTCTCTTCTTTTTTAGTTCTGACCTGCAACCTTCCTTGACCTGCTCTCTTTGCCACCACCCCTCCATGGGACAGCACTGCTTGTGCTTCCTCTCTTATTTGGCCTCTACATTCAAGCTTTCTGCCAACACTTCATAAAACAGCTCAGTAAAGCTCAGCAGACCTGGTGCATGTGTGGATGCTCCCAATTTGGATGTTTATGTGCTTTGCCATGGGCCTTCATTGCCACAGGAGGTTCTGGAGTCCTACGGTGTCGGCAGGCTCAAAATGTATTTGAACAACTGCGTGGAGGACAGGTCCAAATGGATATAAAGAGTGTAACCCACCATGCAGGTAGAGCTGTATTCTGTAATGCCCCGATCACAGGGGTTACAGCAGCTGGAGCAGTGCGAGAGGAGTAGATCACGTAGGGCAGTCAGGCTCACGGGCTCTTCCTAAATTGCATCTCCCGCTGCTGTGGTCTAAGGCCATGGGACTTCTGGGCTAGACAGACCGGAGCTCTGGCCCCTTCAGAGCATTTTTGATTCCTCCAGGTCACACTGCTCCACTGCTCTAGCTGCATTTAAGCACCAGTTGGCTTTGCTCTACCTGACCTGCGATGTGCCAGGTCAGTCTCCCTCCTTGTGTTGCTGTTGGTTGAAATTAAACCTCTGGGGAGCAAGGATCTCACCCTTCCATTTTTGTCTTTCTTGCATCTTTCTTCTGTGCCTTATACAATGCAGCCCGGAGCATTCAGGGTAGGTCTTTAGGTGCCAGGGTGATTTATACTACAAAGGAGGTTTATATTCTTCACAAATAACCTTATTAAACATTAGCACTTTGCTGTTATGCAGTCATTGATATATCTAGGCACAAGTGATTCACTTGAGGCACGCTATGAAATTCAAGTGTTTCAATTATTAAAAGGGAAAATACCCAACCTAGCACTGCAAATGCTTTTCTGTTTACTGATGTCAGCCTACTTCCCTTTCAGTATTTTCCTGCCACAGTGTCATTAATATTTCCAGTCCCCCTGTATCCTTAATGATCTGCTTGGTTGACCTGCATCATTTAAAATATTTTTTTCATTATAGTGATTTTCTCATTTGTGCCCCCAGGAGATCCCAACATGTAATCAGTTTTCTATAACGAATGACCTCCTTTAACTTCATTAGTTCAGAATTAATTTACTGGCCTCCAAGATACTGAATGTCTCTGATTAGTAAAATACAGTTAAAAAAAAAAAAAAAAAAAATCTTTCATTTATGATCAAGGCAAACATTAATTAAACTCAATATTTCTTTGATAATTTTGTCCACAGTTGAATTTAATAGAGAGGGAACATTCAGTGGGCTGTCACTAGACCTCACAGGAGGCTGCAGATGAGTTTACAGGGTTTCTGCACATGTAACATATTCAAGTGCTGCATTTTGCTGAACGCTTCACTTCTCTCACAGCTTCTCTTGCCTTTTTGGAAGATTTTTTAGATGAGTAAGCCAGGAAGTGACACTCTTTGGTGAGCAACAGAGAAACTGTGCAATGCAACCCCTACTGCCTGTGCACATCAGCTTCTGCCGTCTGTCTTATCTTCGCATCTCAGAGATGTGCAGGTTATTTAGAGACTTAACCCTGCTGCCAGGCTATAGCCTTTAAGGTTTTGCAGTTTGTTTCCTGCTTTCTTTCCAGCTTCCTTTTTTACCATGTTATTGGCCTTCAGAGATTTTATTATGTGCTGGGAAACTGTCTTGGCAGAAGCTTAGTGCTCGCTGTGATCTTTATATGAACAGGTGCTTTTTAAGTGCTCCAACCATAGGTTGGGTCTCCACTGTGGTAAGTGAAACACAGAAACAAAAGAAAAAGCCTGACCCAGAGCCAGAATTAGCTGTGGGGAGAAATTTCGGTGACTGTGAAAAGACTGCAGGACTTCTCAGATATAAATTTTTGTTTTAATGCAACTTATTCTTCCTTATCTCTCTGCTGACATGGGAGCAGTAGAAGGCCCAGGGCAGATATGTGGTCCCAACAAGCCACACTGGTTAGTAGGGAGATCTCATGGGCCTGGAGGTGCCTGCAGACTCGTCAAGGTTCGCTCTGGTGGCAGCCGGAGGCTTCTGTGGTTCTTCTATTCATTAAACAAACAGGCG
The DNA here is from genome assembly GCA_013389825.1 of Crypturellus undulatus. NCBI lineage: Eukaryota > Metazoa > Chordata > Aves > Tinamiformes > Tinamidae > Crypturellus > Crypturellus undulatus. The sequence continues at coordinate 66,651 of VWPW01006130.1, forward strand.
AATGAACAAAAACATCGTGGGAGGGATTCAAAAAACCAATTTAAATCTCTTGAAGGAAGCAAAATTGGAAACAGTAAAGCAATGTATTGCTTTTTAAATTTGGGAATGAGGAGGCAATATAAGTAGTGCTTAAATTTAACTACCTGCAAAGTCAAATAAAGAAAATTATAATGTTTCACAAAGCCACAATCTACTACATTTTGAAGGCACTTTCAATTTAAATGTGGAGAATATAAGTTACTACTGTTTTCTTCCAAAGAGCTTCTCTATAAAATAGCATCCAGTTGGTGGATTCAGTCTCTGGTATGTTTTTTTGCTTCTTGCTTTCTCACAATTTGCATAAACATTGTTTTTCCCTCATTCATATTGCCGTACTCTAAGTTTTCCATACAATCGAATGCTTTGCCTGCAAGGCCTGTATCTAATGTTGGTTCATTTCTAATGTCTTTTCTTTTTTTCCATTTTAAATGTTAGTCCAGAAAAGTCAAAGTGATTGTAATTGATTGAGTGTGCACACTATATACCTTATGATTCCAGAGTGGCTCCCATGGTCTAATTCAAATGTTCTTAGAGGATGAAATGTTTCAGCTGCCGATGAAGCTGTTCTGAGAAGAGTCTTGCTCTTGCTTTACTCTCAGGTAGATTAAAATATAAGAGCTGGCATCTGAGGAAAGAGAGATGAAAAACAAAATGAGCCAATATATGCTCATTACATGAGCTTAAAGACACTGACACCAATGCAGGTGAGAGCTAAATTTAGTCCCTCTACATGTAAAAGCATTTCAGAGGAGCCCTTGAGAACTTCATTGTATATAGAGAATACAGGAGCTATACAGCTAGACCATGGGGTTTGTTGTTCATTTTTCCTTCCATGAAAGGGTATTCTCCTTCTGCAGGATGAATCATTGACGGTTTGTTTGTGTGGGCAAGCTGATTGCCTGTTCTGGAATAACTATTGCTATGCAGGTGTTTTAGAATATTTATTGTGAGCAGGCTATTCTGAAATTAAGGTACCCTTGGGGAGAACCTGTGTTTCCTTTCCACCCTCTGGGACAAGACAGATGTGATCTAAAACCTCTGCTGATCCTCACCCTCGAGTGAGAATAGCAAGAGCTCAAACCGTGTTCCGGCTTAGCTGCAGCTCTGTGAGGTTTTGCAGCAACTTGTGTTTATTTATCAACCTCATATATGCCTGTACCTCACTTGTACCTGGGCAACTTACAAGTTTCTCAATTTTATTAGCTATTTATACATATTTTAATGGGTTCTGCAAACAATTTTGGTTATTATGACAGTTGAGATGCAGATAGTTTTAGAGAAACTTTATGCTGGACCTATTGACTCTTAATGTAATGGGGAACCAGACCTGCTTTTCCTTTTAGAAATGTTGAGGCTGTGCTCTGCAATTGTCAATATAAATTTAACCAAAAATACTGTCTTGACCCTAGTCATATCTGCAGAAACTCTGAATGCGTGTTCATGATACAGTTATATACACCGGGCTTTTAGCTCCAGGGCTTTACAAAGGGTAATTTGGAGAGGATGGAGTTTTCCCCTTGTATGAATTAATTTGTATTCACTTCAAAGGCTGAAGGGAGCTTCAAACTGAGCTGGGCTCTGTGCAGACTGTCTTCGCAGGGATGAATTTCAGCCACCCTGACAGCACGTACGTGGCCTTGCTCAGACGATAACAGAAAATGACTGTGCGCAGGACTGTGTTTCTCCTGAGATGCACTAAACGCCTGCTGCTGCAAGGACATGTGAATCCTTTTAGACCATTGCTGGATGAAGCCTTCAATATTTAAGAGCTACTCTGGTGCTGCCAACTCTTGTATGTACTGGGCTCTGCTGCTGTAAAGCGATGTAGCTCTGTGGACACCAGCTCTTTTTCTGGGCTAGAGCCCAGGGGATTGAAATGGGACTGTGCTGATTTACAAAAGGACCTGGCTGCATCCACTGCCTTTTTTGTTCCCTTATAAACATGCTCGTTAGGATACAGTTAGACCTGAAATCAAGCCAAAGCTTAGAAAAAACTGCAGCTACAGCTCTCAGTCATCATTGCTGTAATTAGGCTATCGGCTGCTTTGTTTTGCTGCAACGTCTCTAGAACATTATGGCTGATTAGTGACATAAAATGCAGATTTATCCTTACTAGCTATAAATATTTTAGCACAACAGGAAAAAGAAGCAAAATATTAGTCTGTGCCATGGCATAAAACATGCAAACAAGTCATAGCAAGTAGCAATAACTTGTCATTCTGTTGTAACATTCTGCTATGTTTAATTTTAAAATGTTGCACTAAGTGCTATCAGAACATGTACAGTTGCTCCAGGGTCAGATTTATAGGACTGTATCAGCCTCCTCTTTAATAAAAGGTTAGAAAAAAAATCTCTTCTGAAAAGCCTGATCTGCACTAGGAAAGGTTTGCTGGAGCTGTCCAAGGGCCAGAGCTGGCTCATGGCAAGAGCCTGAGCGGGAAGCGTTGGAGAGCTGGTGTCACTGGAAAGGAAGGATTAAAGGCCAAGGGAGAGCTGGAGGAGGGAAGATTGGGAACAGCATCCTGGAGAACTGGACTTTCTGCTCCTGGGCTGGGGAGAAAGAGGAGCAGCAGTGGGTGCTGAACGCAGCGCGAGGTGGGATCAGTGGTTGTTTTGGGACTCTAGCTGTCTTCTGCTCAGAGCAGCAGCGACTTCACTTCTTCCCAGAGCCAAGCTAGGGTTGTCGAGTTGAACAAGGCTCACTCTATGCACAGACCTGGGAAAGCTTTCTGTGAAATAATAAAGTGTTCTATTGGCAGAAAGTTACTTCTGCAGATTTAGCCTCATGATCTTGTCAGCCCTCTGCACCACCCAGACTGGCTCTCTGAGGCCACGGGCAGGCAGAGCTCAGTTCTGCAAACTCGGCAGCAGAGTTGGGACAGCACGGTGGTCCTCTTTTTTTAAATGTGCTGTCCTTGTCCATGAGAGATTCCCTACCACCAAAGTGTGCTGAAACCAGAGCTCATAGCTCCAGCCAGAGCAGAGGTTTGTTCATTTGAAACCTTCATCAGCTGGCGCTGAAGTCAACCTAGATTTCTGCACAGGAGGAGATCTGTGCAGCTTGACCTGCAGTCACCACAGTAGTCCTGCGGACTAGAAGCTGTCCAGCCTGTGGGCTTGGCTTATACGGAGCCTTCCTCCAGCCTTACAAGACTAGTCAATCCTGGGCATTTAGCCTACAGGACCCGTCCCAAAATATTTAATCCAGCTGAGGAGGGTCTGCTGCCATTCACAAGCACCATTTCAGTCTAGACAAAGGCAAGAATAGTACAGAAGGAAAATAGGAAGGATTCTTCTTATTATTTTTTAATTAGAGAATTATTCTAACCTATAGAATTATTTTAGCACTAACATGGATGCTTCTCCTAAGCAACACTGTCCAGTAGCTGTAAGTCTGTTCTACACCCTACCGCTGCTAGATGTGAGATTACTGCACGACTGGGCTTAAGGACAGCGTCAAAAATATAGGGGCCTCTCTCGGAGAAATGACTGGCACAGGGAGAACCCTGTTTGGAGTAGGGAAGTTTATGAGGCGGGACAAGGAACATCTCTGAGTTGGAGGGCTTAATGGCATATTGCTCCTTCTCCTCCTTTGCATTTATCATGATTTATACATTTGAAAGCAGGAATGATTAATAATCCACAAACCTTCAGCTCGGAAGGAGGGCGAAGGCACTTAGCATAGCAGAGCAGGCTATGATGCAAGAAGCAAGAAATGATTAGCATGTCTTAGCATTCCCAAATCATGCAAAAACAACGTGAGTGCCCTTTATGGCTCCCAGCAGTGGGGTGCTGGCTCTCATATTGCTTCCATACCAAAATACCATAATTATTTTGTGTTGCAGGTACCATGGTGATGAGTCTGGCACAAATGCCTGGAAAGATAAATATAGTCAGCACACTGTTCCTGAAGCTTGATATAAATGTCTCCATTCCATATGTGCATCATTGCTCTTGAAATAAATTAAAAATGGCCTATAAAGTCTACATTGACTTGAGAAGTTGGTTAAAGCACAAAAAGAGAAGTTGAGCACGGCAGGGGAATTCATGTGCTGTTTATCTGCTTGGACCTCACTGCTTCCCAGCTCAGCACTGCAAGGGGATAGCTGGAGGGGAATACAGCCACAGAAGAAAGAAACAGGAGAGTAAAGTAGGAATTCACCTCTGTGAATGCACATTGAATGCTGAGTTAGGCTGGTGCTCAATGTCTTTTCCACTTATAAAGACTGATCAGGACCAGCTTTGTTCTGTGGTGGTGATGAAAAATAAAGGACCTGCTTCATTCAGAAAATACTTTGGAAGTTAGAAAGTTCTTTTTATCTTTCTGTCCTTTGGGATTTTCGATGTCAGCAGGACAGCAGATTTGGTTTCTTAAGTACAAAGATGTAACCTAACAATGTCCTGTCTTTGTGCTGATACTAAAGGGGTGAGGGGATGTGCTAGGAAATCAGCAGAAAGGATAGACAATAAAATCAAATTTAGATGTGGGCAGCTCAGCTATCTCTTTTGCCTGTGACAGAATTAAACATGAGAAGGTAGTTTCCATCATCCTCACATGAGAAAAGAATATGTTACTCTTTTTGTGCTGACCCACATCATTAGCAAAGTGGGTTGAAGGGAACCAGCAAGGGTTATCTCTGACCTACTTCTTTCATAATGTTAAAAACAACCCTTTTAAACAAGACACAATGGCAAAACCAAGGGCTTAGATGTGATTCTGAATTCTCTCAGTTCCCACTAGGGTCAAAAGAACGGAAGGTCTTCAGCACCTTGCAGGCTAGAAGCGCAGTGTTCACAGAGGCAGCGTTCAATCCACCTGCGTGTTCTTGTCACCGAAGGGCAGAGAAGAAAAGCCCACGTGCAGCAATGCTGCTACTAGCAGGAAGTGCGAGCAGGGTCCTAAGCAATATTCCAGCTGGCTTTAAGTGTGTGCCACATGTGAGTACAGCAGGGCATCTCTTCTGGACTGAGTCTGAGTTCGTGATATGCCGTGTTCCTCCATGATCTTTAGTGGGATTTATTTTTTTGGATGAGACTTTCCTTAATGAAGAGCTTGCTAGACATGAACTGTACCACTGCACTGGCAGAAGAGATTCTGAGGTGCGAGTTGAGTGAGGTACAGGAGCTAAAAGCAAGAATGTTGTCCAGAATGATTTTGATCCATAGAACAGATTATGAATCCATAGAAGAGACTATGAACTGAATGATGCTGTTCCTTGGTGTTCTGGAAAGATGCAAAGTGCATCTAAGAGAACTGAACGCTGGCCTGAACAAAGTCCTTCCTACAGTTCTTTTAGCTGCACTTGGAATTTTTCCACAGCACTGAGGAACAGCATAATTTCTGCAAGAGTACATGAGTGATACTACAAGCTCCATTTTGGGGATTAGTCATAGATGAGTGTAAAGCAATCACCAGGAACAGTTTCTGTGGTTAGAAATTACATGCCATTTAGTACTGCTTGAGGGTCTAGCACTTTTGAAAAGGTTGTCAGGGTACTGGACCACTTTGCCTTCTGAGGAGTTTCATCACAGGTGACAAGGATTGCTTTGTAGTAAAAAGAATGAGTCTGGTACCTGCAGCTCTGTTACCTTGAAATGAACAGGGAGAGAGTCAAAGGAATATCCTGAGGTTAAGCAGGACAGTTGCTTGAGAAATGCATGTTCTTGATCCTGCTCTTTGCAGTAGAGATGGCAAAGCCTGCTGAAATAGAGTTCTTCAGATAGGATCTTCAGATTTCCTGATGGAAGCATTTCAGTAAATGAGATGGTCAGAAAAAAGGATTGGTGTAAGGGAGTCATTGACGAAGAATAAGGAGAGAACACCAGTTGTTCGGACACATCTCAATTGCCTGCTGAAGTGCGGACCTTTGGTTGGGTTGGCAGTCCGAAAGTTGACTGACTCCTCAGGGTACAGACAGACAGCCCTGCTCAGTGGTTCAGCACAAAGTTAAAGACTTTCTCTACTGAAATATAAGATATAACATAATGGAAAGATAGAATACAATACTCCTTAGAACCGAGGGCTGCTGTGTTATGGAAATGGGGGAGGAAGTTGACAAGAAGCAAAGATAAAGTTTGGATGCTCTTCAGCTCTCCTGCTTCACTCTGGTGATCAGTATAGTGTGGCCCCTAGGCTTACCCACAAGGGAAGCCTCGTTAGGAAGCTTATTTAGGCACATTGCTCACAACTCCAGATAATCTGACTTAGTGTCCTAGGGCCCTTTCTGCCCTATGTCCCTAAAAAGCAAACAGCAAACCATTCTGCTGTTCTTTCAGGATTAGAAAATCTTTGTGTGGAATAACTTGCCAACTCTGATGCACACTTGAAAAGAGCACAGATCTAGGCTAAGTTAGTAGTTCAGGTCACTAGGATAACTGTTGTGTAACTCCAGGGTTACATGATGCAAAACAGACTAGCGTTTCACCAGCCATCTATAGAAATACACAAATCACCACCTCCATTCTTTTATTCCCCTTTCCTGTTTCACTGCTACTTTTCCTGCACATGATTATTCCCTTCTCTCTCCCCTCAGACCTGACTGCTTTCATTACAAAGTGCAAGGACGGTGCTATGTGAGTACATTCATCTCATTTCTATGAGATAATCACATAATTTATAAGCACACTTTCATGAATATCAATTACAACTTGCATTTTAGAAGGCTTTTTTTAAATTATTTTTAGCAAACTCAAAACCTAGTAATTGTACAGACCCTTTCTCACATGAAACTTGAGGCTGTTTTCCAAAGACTGGACTTGCTTCCAACATACTAATAGCCCTCTGCTTTTTGCTGTTATATCTCTATATACAATGGCTATCAGGAAAAGCAATTCCCTGTCTGCACTTGAAAGGCAATATCCACACAAGCTCTTGGGCAGAATTTGTGGTGTAGGATGTATGTAGTTCAATTACATGGAGCTTAGCTCCTTCATGTGTGACCGGATATTGTTTTTGTTTTTTCAGCAAGATTGAGGTTTAAAAGGACAGAAAAATTTCTAGTACTTGTCATGGAGGAAAATGCCTGGTGTTGAAACCAGCAGAATTTAAGGATTACTGGGAAATAGGACTATTTCTGAGGGGGTAGTTGCTTCTTTTATTTTGTAGTCTCTGTTGATTATCAAATTCAGATGATCATGGTAACAAAAGAGCCAAAAGTATATAACAACAGATTTATGTCTATCATTTTCCATACATGAACCTATCTTTTGTATTGAAAGAGACTATTTTAATCTTGGTAGAATAATTTCTGGCTGCATAGCAGCAGAAATAAGACCAGAGGGAGACAGCAATAAGTCTAAGGGATTTGTATTTATCTGTACTAGAGAAACGCCAGTGAGCTTTGTGTGTTAGTATTCTGCATTGTAGATGCTTTACAGAAATCAAGCAAAAGGAAAACTTACTCCCAGAGTGATTTTGGTTTAAGACAGAGATTCCCACACTTTGTTTGCTCGGATATCGCTGCAATAGGAAGGGGAACTGGGATTACCAAAGGTATCAGCTCTCCCTGCTGCCTCCAGTGTTATAACTGGAGGGAAAGTGCTGAGCCCTACACCTGGCTCCCAGCTGGAAACCCTGGTCTAAGTGAGTGATACCAGTGATGATTACAGCTGATTTTATATTTTTGCAGTACCTTTCAGACACACTTCAAAAATGGCTGAGAGTTGAAAAGGGTTTACTACTATTCAGTTAATACACGTGACGCTAGACAACTGGGAAAGGGGGAAATATGTGACCTAAGATACATTTATTAATTCTGGGTTAAGATCTGGCAGTCTACCATGAAGTTTTATAGTTAGAGATAGTAACAGGAACAGTGACCTTTAATTATAGCAAGATAATGGGCACTGCTCTAGTACAGAAATAGCTAAAAATAAATGCCAGTATAAAAATACCAAGTATCTCTGAATGTGATCACATTTTCCACTAATGGAAAACATAGCTCCGGTCTCTGCATTAGTGAATAATGTTTGCTTTTACAGATACTAAGATTACATTTATATGCTGAGCTGCTCTGGTTTAATCCAAGATATCATATTTGGAGTAACTAGAAAACTCCACCAGAAATCTGTGTGGATATTCCCACATTGCTTTAAGCTGGATTTAGTAGATTCTGGCTGAGTTTGAAGTGATTGGACTTGGACTTAAAATAAATAATAAAAAAACAGTATAAGATTCCATATACCACAAGTAAAGGCAGCGGGTGAGAGTGATCAGGGCAGTCCCTGCAGAAGCTGCTGACCTGAGCTGCGATGCTCATTGCTGAATCCTCACTAACTACATGGCCTTTAGTAGCCTGGGGCACAATTGTGTGGCAGGGAGGCCTGGGAGAGCTCCTAAGACTTCACTTAGGCCAAATTCTTTGAAATTCCTAGTGCTGGGACTCCTGTGTTCGTAGACTTTGAAATGTTTGGGATCTCCCAGTGCAGGGAGTCCAGTCCAGCCCCAGGCCCTGCAGTCCCTTTCCTTGAGGAAGGGGGTATTTCCAAAGTTTCTATTTCGTCTGTGGATTGAAAATTCGTTGGATTGTTTTCCAAATATTAAATTTACAAAGCTGCTATTAATATGTGGAACTCCAACTTTCGTCCTTCCCCTTAAAAATTAAACTGGCCTGTTGCAATTAAACCAGTGACCTAAGATAAGAAAGGACTGCTTGTAGCCCCCAAATGTCTCAAAATAACACAAGCTGCAAAAGCAGACATGGGTTTCAGCTTTGAAAACATACCTCTTGCTTTAAAAGAAATTTCTGTATCCGGGTTTTTGTTATTTGCAGAGGGCAAGGAAATTTGCTGCTTTCCAGCTTTTGCTGACAAACTTTCTGCACCCGTTCAGATAAAGCCACTTGTGAATTGTCTTGAAATGCAGCAACAATTGCAATCTGTGAATAGCACCTCTATTAACATGCTAGTCAGGACTACCATTACGGTACAAATTACAGAGCCAGCATAAAAACAAGTTGGACGAGCAGATTTCTGCGCGTTTAAAAGCAACCCAGCACACCCCAGTCCCTGCACAGATCCTCGCACAACAGGATCTTTGCGATATCTGTTGACAAACTCCGGCTAATGTTTCTGCTTGCTAGAAGGTTTTCTGCCAATAGAGCAACATATTGCAGATAAAACCTAATGAGCTGAATTTAACAAAAAAAATGCCATGTGGCTTCCTTACAGTGATGCCCATCTGTCGCTGAGCACTGTGCTGCAGCTGCACTCCTTTGCTTTTTATCAAATCAAAATAAAGCTGTGCACCCCAGAGCCAGGTATGATAAACAGGCCAGCAAATTGCCTTACATGGGTATCATGCAACTCCTTCTCTGTCTCAGTTTTCAGAGCGGCGTAACCAGATGGCTTCTAACGGTGGCTGAAATTTGCTCTGTTTCTGGCATGGAGCTGGAGGGCTGCAGTCCAGCAGTCCAGCACCGAAACAACAGATATTTAAATTGAACGGAGGCTGAGATTACAGCCTGCAAACAGAACTTCAGAAATTGAAGCAGATTTCATTAACTGCAGAGGAAATGCCTACTTAGCGTGAGCCTGGTGTGACAAAAAGGGCACAAAACGATAATAAAAAAAGGGAGTCTTTGTGAGCGGCCTCGCAGGGCAAGGGGGAGCTTGGCCTTCCTCCAGCCTCCCAGCCGGCTGGTGCGGAGCAAGCGGCCTTTCCCACCTCCCTTCTGTGCCACAGGGATGGGGGAAACAGGCAGGGATGGGGGAAACAGGCAGTGTTCCCTCAGCTGTGTCCTCTCCCCGGCTCCTCTCTGCAGCTGAGGAGGCAGAGGAGAACAGGGTGATGCTGCAGTTGGAAGTGTGGCCATTAATAGGACTAGGGGACATGGAGCATCTGCCTGTGACAGGGGCCCTCCTGCAGTAGAAATGTCACTATCACTAAAGTTAAAGACTTCAGATTCAGTGTATAATGCTAGAGGGGTTTGTTCGTCATTTAACTGATTGCTAAAGGAATGCTACTGTGAATATTAGTGAATTTATTTCAGAAGATAAACGAAAAACCACCCGGTTCCTCTCTGGCACGGTGCTTTGGGAGTGGAAACTTTGTTAATGTGTGTCATGCCTCCCTGTTTTTTAAGTTCAGTTAGTTTTAGTCAGTTCTACAATGTGGAACTCGGTGTTTGCTGCCAGCGTGTACACAAGCCCCTTCTATCCCTGGGAACATGCAGCAGATTGACACAAGTTTTTGCTGTCACCACGAGAAAAGTATGAAACAGAACAGATTGAAAGTGCTTTAAAAATTGATTGCTGACAAACTTTTTGAACACATTTTACTCCTACGAATTCGACTTATCTGAACAATTGTGCTGTGTGTGTGTGAGTCAGTGTCTGGTTTCTGAAGATGGTGGGGGAAATGTCACCTATTTAGCCCAGGTTTACTGACATTTTGAAGACTAAAGCATCTCAGTTGCAAACACTCATATTTATAAAACCAGATGAATAAAGGCAGAATTAACAACTTTTATCCCTGAGTCATTAAAAATTATCTGGATCCATCATCCTTCTGAAGATCAGACTATTTGTATCCATGTGCCTTTGCATGTAGGAAGGAGCATCATTTCAGGCACAGGGGTCTGAAGAAGTGGACCTCTTTGCCCCACATGCAAATATTATACTCTGCATTTTGGAAAAATATGCTTTTACTAAAGCTCAATAAAGTAGCACCTAAGCTTTAGGGATGCTGCAGGTTGATACTGAGAGGAGAATCTAGCATATTTTTTTCCTTGTGCTGGAAGCCTTGTTGGAAAACAAATTTCAGGACTGTGAACACTGTCATCCCAAACTGTTTGGGTGAGACGGTGAAAGCTCTATCCACATAATGTAGATGAGACAGGACAACCATATGAACAATGTCAGAATAAGCAGCCCTAATTCACATTCTTCCTCTTCATTGTGTTGTGGCTGCTCCTGTCAATATAAGAGAGTGCTTGTCTCAAAAAGGGTGTCAGAATTAACTTGAAGAGTGATGAGCTACGTACAGGGTTCTGACATCTAAATGCAGATGAATGGAGTTTTCTTATTTTTAGAAATGATGACGAATGCCATCGTGAATAGGTTTTGCTTGAGCGAGGCTGTATGCTGGGGGTCAAAATCTGCTCAGAGTTATTCTGTGAAGTACGATTTTTCCTTGCATGCCCTGTCACCTGCACTTAACTTACCTCCGTATTTTGAGGCGATAATCTATGATCAAAGTAAATTTATTTCTATTTGGCTATTGTTTTCAATTTTGTCCCATTTGTTATGTTCATAATGTTGTATCATTTTAATCCTTTTGCATTTCATCTCTGATCAGTGAGTTGCATGGAAAGTCTCCGTGAGGGCCATGAATGCACCTTTAGGAACCTTTCTTATTGCCTGAATGTTTCATGAACAATTAGACTTTTTTTTCCTGGGATTTTATTCCTAACTGCAATTTCTTCCTTTTAGCCAAGCTGTAGCAGAGGGGAAGAATGAAAAGATGCCTGAGCTAAATATAGCCCTGAGGATGAAGCATAACAGACTGTCCAGGACTCCTGTCAGAGAAGAAGAAAGAAACTGCTTCAGAGAGGACTGAGCACTCTCTTGCTACAGAAGTTGTACATGGTATACGAGAGTGGAGACTGCAGAACAGCATGCTCGGAAAAAGGAAAATCCTCGGATGCTGACCTAGAAAATTAACACAGTGGTTACCCAAAATGGAAGAGGAGTTTCATGGCTCTTTTTCCTGAACTTGTGACAGCTGTGACAAAGCTATGTGCTGGAGTTCCAACTCCATTCTGAAAGTGAGCGTGTATAAGGGAAAGTCACGTGTTTGTAGAGCTGTAGTGATGTCCTGGAGTGAATACTACAGCATGGAGTGGAGTGCACACACCATCATAGGCAACACTAAAGAAAGAAGTTCACCCAGGCTCTCCTTCCACCTCTAAATCTCTGCTTGTACTTCCAGGAGTAATTTTCTAATGCCAGGTCTGTACCCTAGTACCCGTGAGACCTCCCAATGTAATGTGTTTAGATGATGTCCCTGATCTTTTGAGGGGCAGAGGTTTGTGGTCCTGCCATGAATTAGCTGCATTGTAGCCTCGAGGTTAGCATTGCTTGTTGGTCTGTTTGTGCTCTTCCCAGATCTGGATCTCTCACCCCACTGAAACCAAGTGCCCGGTTGTGTTTCCAACAGGTGTGAAGAGCAAAATACACAAAACAGCAGCTCTGTTGCTTATGTTGGGACTGTGAGGCTGGGAGGGACGTTGTGTGGAGGAAACAGGCAGAGCTCAGGACATCTGGGTTGGCCCTGCTCATGGTCCCTTCATTGGTCCCTTCTTTCCTGACACTTCCCCAGTTGGTCCCTTCTTTCCTGACACTCACTGAGTGTGAGAAAGCATTGGACATCGTTTCTAAAGCTTTGCCCTCCGATTTTGAAGAGATAAGAGAAAGTCCTCCTCCTTGGTTGAACAAAGATGGTGAGCAGGGAATGACTTCTCTCTTTTTTTCCTACATGGTCAATACTTTATTTTAATATTACTATATAACTATGCTGTGATAGGTCCAAGAGGATGTTTGTGGTGAAAAACATCATGCTGTGTAAAGACGGGGAATTTTTTTTTGTCACAGATAGATTCTGGGAATTGAATAGCTGCAGAGAAGACACCTGCTTCCACTTCTATCTTCCTTTTTTCAAACTCTACTTGAATATAAAGGTCCTATCTCTGAAAAAGAAGAATAAAAGCAAATTGTACATTGAGAGAGGAAGCATTCATCTGCTATCATTCTATTTATTAAAATAACCTGGTAATAGTGATGATTAGCAAAAATGTTTCATTGAGACATGCCCAATAGCTTTCTCTGTGCAGAAGCCACTGTAGTAAATTGCTATTTATACTAAATAGGATAGAAAAATTGTCATAAAACCTACTGAACAACTGAACACATGGATGAGTTCTTAGCCAATATTCCCCAGGGATACCTGTTTTTTGGGGGGGAAGAAAGGGATACTGAACAGTAATTTAATTTCAATTTCATTGTCTTCAGATTTAGACTAAAGCTATTTGCTCACTGAGTTTCATGCTCCTTATAAGGAATGATTTACTGGAAAGGAATGTGTTTCACATTTCGTGACCCTGAGCACTAGAAATGGGTGAAGAATTGATTTTTTTGGTTCACTGACTGGACTAAGGAAGTGCGAGTTAAATATTTGTGGGTTGATCTTCCACAAAAATGTAAAACAAAGAAGATAAAAAGAGATTGGCTTGACCCAAACATATCTTTGACATAGTACAAAAGATGTTCTGAAAATGTGCAAATGAATGATCTAACATGTTTCTACCAGAAAAGAACAGTGAGGTTGTGAGCTGCAATTTTGGAATTGCGCCCGGTACAATAGCAATCCCCATCACCCTGCTGAGCTGCAGTGCTCCTCATGTTCCTTCGTTATCAGAATGTGAAAACTTGAAGCACTTGATCTCATTTGCTCTGTCATTCCTAAGCAGCAAAGACTTCTCCACAGCATATCTCATTTGCTACTTCTGCTAATTAATAAGGTCTTATTCCCACTCATGATTGGAGTCAGCACTGTTGGAGAGCATGGGCATCCTGTTGGTGCTCAGGGGAATGAAGGTGTCACAGCATCCTTGTTCCCGCTCACTTCACTCCTGAATCTATTCTCTTAGGTTGGTGCAAACCAGCAGTAACTTAAATGAAGGATGAATCCAGTGCAATAAAGACACAACTAACTGCTTGTGCTTTTCTCTAACATTAATCTGATTTTTACAAATGAACAAGAGTCTCTGCCAGAACTTCTCAATGGCAAAAGCTGTGAGAGACATGGAGATTTCACCCCAAATGCCATCTTTGCAGATAGTTGCTAGGTTTTTATCAGAGAAAAAATATTGAAAATGGTTTTTGGCAATTTAAACTCTTATAGTATTTGATGGAAAAATCAATTTTTAAGTTTTTCAGTTGCAATTTAAAGATTCTCAAACCTTTTTAAACACATAAAAGCAAATGGTTTGCCGTGTTCACAAGATATTTTTAAAAAGCTAAGCTAGATCTTTGTGGATACTTAAGCTCCTATATTCTTATTGTTTTGTAATCATGGAATTCATCACAGGCTTTTATTTGTTTTTATCTTGGAAGGGGCGGTAGAACTGCATTTAAAGCTTTCATGCTTGTTCTCTGTCTAGGGGGAATATTTTCTACCTTTTCCTGGTCTATTTTGCAGTTCTATATCAGCCAAATAACTCTTTGATGTCGCTAGCAGAAAGGTTAATCATTCCTGTAACGATTCTCTGTCAAGTTACCTTGTATGTTGCCTGTGAAGATATTTCCCATTGCTTCAGTTCAAGATGTTCTCTTTGAAAGGCTATTATGTGATATATTTTCTGATCGTTTTTGTAAAAAACATCAGAAATTTTAAATCTTGATCAGGAAGAGAGGAGATGCTGCAAACAAATGTCCTGAAAGCCATGAAAAACAACCTTGAAAGCTTCACAAAGACAAAACTGATTTATTTTGACAGCTCATTCTCTCTCTTTCTTAATTGCTCCCATGTAAACATCCAGCCTGGTAACTTTGAGGAAGCACCTGCTGTTTTTTGCAGAGAAAGGAGAACCATGGCTGAAAAATGAATTTCTCTTCCTCTCAGGGAAGAGAAAACCACTGAAAAAGACGGAGCCTTGGTAGTTCCATGGAGTTCTTGTCCCACAGGTCCCAGGATGTTTCTGGCTGGCATCAGCTCTAAGCCCTGGTTGTGCCCTCAGCCTGTTTGCAGTGGCTGCAGCTCGGGTTAGTAGGGAGCGTGCTAAGAGGATGCCCCTTGTCTCCAACACAGACAAGCTGTGCCTTTAGTTAGGGGCATTAAAAGCACCTCACTTAAAGAGGAAAAAGATTTGGCCAAGCAAGACAAAGATATAATCCACTGGAGAAGAAAAGCCCTAACAGCCCATGGAAACATGTTGCATCAGATGCCCTGGCAGAGACTTCAGGTTGGCCTAATTTAATCAAATATTCATGTTGTGGTTTTCCCTCCTCCTACTGTGATGGCAGCTGACATTGATCACTGAGAACCTTTGACAGAGATAATTGTCCTTGTTGAGTCTTGCTTCTGTTTCAGAATCCTCCTTGGTCTCTTTTCACACCTCTATAGAGCTGCACATTTACCCCCATTATTTGAGTTAAGGGACTTTCAGCTTTTAAATTTCTGGTATCTCATGGTAAGTGTGTGCGTGCACATGTTTATTTGAACACAGAGCATATACCCACAGATCCAGTGTGCAGCTACACTGACAATTTTGATGAGATGTATTAACATGTCATGACAGCTTCTGTACAGCTAGCAAGTGCAGCTCTGTTTAAGAGCTAAAAAAGGCATTCATGAAACCCTGCACCATACTATTTGTTGACTATCTGCTATCTTGTTAGTCCTGTTCTTCCTTGTTATTCAGAACCAAATTGGGTGCCTTCAGAATTTGATAAACTGTAGCACCTCACACATCTGCAGCTGACTAACTTGATTACAGTAGCTTAATTCTGCTTGATATCAATCAGCTTTGTACACAGTAAGGTTAATTGTTGCTGTCACTTTGTCAGCTCTGTAATAAGAAAACATAGATGCTGAATGACAGATGCAAATTTGTTGGGAGCAGGAGGAGTGAGTTTGCCTCCCCTTCTCCCTGCAGAGGGAAAAAACTACAAAAGGTGAGAGGACCTGAGAACCAACGTGCAGTTTGGAGTTAGGATTTTCACCTGCTTCAGCTTTCTGCTGCAGATGGGCACTTGTTAGTATCCAAAATGACTTTCTTTTCTGTGAGCACTCCAGAGCATCTCCCTATTCAGTTTGCCAAGTCACAGTAATTGTACTTGCAGGTGTGCAGTGGTGGGCATGGAAACTACCTCCTTCAGATGTGTGTCTTTAGGAGACCACTTGAGCTAAGCGTTTGGCCTCTTGTACCTCTTTATGGTGATTCACGATGATTCAGAGTGTGTGTAAAATGCTAATTCTACAGATCAGGATGGCAGTGATCTCCACCTGCCTTGTGCTGCTGTGAATGACTGTGTAGGAAACAAGGCTGAGAGGCTGTTTGTTGTTGCAGGGTAATGGTTACGGCTGCTCTTTCTGTTCTGTTACTGTGTAATGACATCCTGGTGCAAAAGCCATCCTGAGCTGCGGGTTAGAGTTTAACTCTCCTGCATCTCTACTAGTAGAAGGTATGGTAGTTATTTTACAGCAAGGGAACAAGCCAGTTTTTCTAGCTAGAACAGAGCATGGAAAGCTTTGAACAGAGAAGCAGTGCAATTTAACAGTCTTTCTGCTTAGTCTTTAAGTAGCAAGATAGAGAAAACCACGTTTTTCATGCCATGTAGTGTAGTTTTCTAAACAAATCTTATCTTTATGGATTTGTTTCTTCTCCTTTGCTAGGTCTGTTGCACCTACATAA
Source organism: Crypturellus undulatus (assembly GCA_013389825.1). NCBI lineage: Eukaryota > Metazoa > Chordata > Aves > Tinamiformes > Tinamidae > Crypturellus > Crypturellus undulatus. The sequence goes on from VWPW01006130.1 coordinate 83,102, forward strand.
AGCAATGTGAGTTGTTCTCATCAGCGTGAGTACTCCAGCAAAGACGATTTCTTCTTTGCTGGTGTCTTACCTTCTAGCTTTGCAGGTTGAATGGAGCAGATACAGAAAGTAGAGGCCACAGAGATCTTACTAGTTTTTCTTGGAAATCTGGTGAGCAATTGTCTGTAAACATGGAAAAAGATGAGGGCAGCCCTCTGGGGATCCCAACCTTGGATATACCTATATTGAAATGAGATGGGGCAACACTGTGGCAAGTTGCCAGGGTGCCTCTGAGTTCTACATGGTTAATTGTATGAAGGTGTCATCTTGGAAGCGGATTCAGCAGCCTTAGAGGTGCACTCCCTTTGGCAAGCTGTCCCAGCTGGCTTGGGGTGAGGGGAAGGGTGAGATTCTGAACTAGAGGTTCCCACATAGTTAATAGAGAGACAAAATAGTCCTCTGGAGAAGCTTAGGTCACCTTTGCCGACTGTCAAAGGGAAAATTTTCATTATAAAAGAATTCATAGGCTGAAATTTGTGATTTAAAAAAAAGGTCATCACATTATCCTGTGGATGGCTACGAGTTAGAGATATCCAAGTTCTGCTTCTCTCTCTCACTGACCCATGGTCTGACCTTGAAGCTCTGCTTCCTCAGTGTAATAATCCTTTCACTCACAAATGACTCCCCCGTTCATATCAACAAAACGAAGCATTCTATTTTCTCACGTTAAAAAATGGAGCCCTGCAAATCTTCCATCCGCAGCCCCAGCAGCAAAAGAAATGATGCATCGTGCCCGATTCCTGCTTCGTTTCCCTTCCCCACAGTGCATATATCACTGCTGTGGCAGGTGTGTCATTACGGACTAGCGAAGAACTGTCTCCAATGTGTCACCTGCGTGAGATGCCGAGATTATGAGGACTTTAATGTGACGGTCCCTGACATGATTTGTCAGACTCCCATTTTTGAGCTGGGTTGATGTCCAACCCTGCTGCTGCTGTTATATCTGCCACACTCGCTGCGTCCTTCTGCCTGACATTTACTGCCTGATGCCATGCATTTCGAGAAGAGGAATGGTGATAAACTACAGGAGTCTATTTAACCTTAACTGTGGTTAAACAATTGTTCTTCTCGCTGTTCCAGCTGTCACTGGCTGAATAGATACCTGCTAATGACTTCTGCTTCTCAAATATCTGTTGAAACTCTTGAAATGCACAACTCATGTCAGTGTACAGACTAGCTCCATGGAGCTACATTAGTTTGCAGAGGTGTTTTTTGGGGGGCAGTTTTGTTTTTTCCATATAACTGCCAGGACCAAAGAAGTAGATAGACCTAAATTTGCAACAAATGTGAAAAAATGTGTGAGAAGTGCAAAGCCGTTTTGTGGCTTGGCCTTAAGGGTACTGAATCAGCAACGCTCTTTCCTGTGTGAATTGTGGAAATGGGCTGTCCTGTTGCCAGGACAGGCAGGCTAGAACTGGCAGCCCAGCAGTGCCCCAAGAGCACAGGGCTTTGCTGTGCTGAGGGATGGAGCCCAGCTTCCATCTTCTAAATACCTGACTTAAGTGAGGCTTTAGATACCGTTTCTGTGAAGAGGTGACCTTGATGAGACAGATCAAATCCTGTCTGCAAACACCGGATTTGTGCTTCCCTCATGGAAAAGAAGGCACTTTTCTTTGTAGCTCGTATTCCTCCATGGTTGCCACCTTCACTACAAGGTTTCCCATGTCGCTGTCGTAGGATTCTGTATAATTCTCTCCTCTCACTTCCATTCACAAAACAGCAGCTAGAAAACCCCTTTTGTGCATCTTCTGCATGCACAAAAGGGGTGACAAAAATCTACTTGTGGGATTGATTCCAAAAATGAATATGCTTTTTTTCTTATATAAATGTTTTGAATGAATTATGTCAAACTTGCCACCTTGTGTTGTCATTTGCTAAAACTGACAGTAATTGTGTTTTTAATGGGGCTGTCTGTCAAACGGAAACTCAGCAAAAACACCTCTCTCCTCATCCCTCCCATGCTCCAGAAGACTAATTTTCACTTTGGATTTAGATGGATTTGAAAGGTGACCTATCTGAATGGGAAGGATTTTCCAGTTGTTTCATTGCTCAGTTCTGCAGGGTTTTGATCTTGTTTCCTTTGATGCACTTCTGCTAATCTTCTCGTTAATGCCATTGATTCAATATTTTTCAGAAATATCTCACCTTTACTGAGAAGCACCTCGATATGAATCAGCCACTGTTGTATTAGGGAGATGTTTAAAGCAACACCTGAATCAGTAGGGTGAGGTGGTGGCTCGGAGGCAGAATCACTAAAATTATATGTCTCTCTCCCTCTCTTTTTCCCCTCTGTATTCCAAAAATTACAGAAAATGCATCCTCTACAGTCAAGAGTGCAGAAGGGGAGGAGATATTTATCACAGCAGCTTGAGTGCTGGAACGGGACCACTTGAAAAGGACAGAGGATAAAAAGCCACGAATCAATTATTTCTGCGCGCCTTCTGCTACTGTTTATTTGAATCCATTTGTTTTGCTGACATATTTCCCATGTGGCTGGCAATGTTATTTCCTTTGATAACATCAGCAACCGATGCGTTGCATTTGTTGTACAGCCAGACGTATGCTAGGCGATGGCGTATCACCGACTCCGAAAGTGTTTGGTGGTTAAAAAAAGGAAGAGAAGGTGCCTGTTCCCTTTCATCTCCCAACTGCGCACCCGTGTACGAGGCGCTGGGTTCTGCCTTCCCTTGCTGGGAAGGAAGTGGCGGGTGATTTATTGAGTGAAGATACTTGTAGCACAGAGCCCACTTGCTTTACCAGCCGGCTCATAATTACGCACTTTCACCTTTAGATTAGGCTTAAGGGATTGATTCTATCTTCCCATTTAGCTGCAGTCCGTAACAAATAGTATCCATGTGCTGCAGTGTTTATACACTTAAAATGCAAAGAATGATAGAAGATAAAATATTTCATTAGTAAATAATTTGATCACAACTGTAATAATGGAGAATTTAATTAAAGAAAAATAAAATAGGTATAAACCAGCACTGGACTGCTATTTTAACAGAACTGTAACTCCTACAGGATAGATAAGTTTTTGTTTTGATGTGTTGCTGAAAAGTGAGAGGAGACAATTTCTGTTTATCTAATTCCCTTCAGTGCATGTTTGGAGAAAATGTCTTTTCTCCTAAGAATTTCCCAACTCGTGCAGTAATAATTTTAATGAACACCATGTTGTTTTATGTAAAAATGCAGCTTGGTTTCTCTTATTATTATTGGTGCGTGGAGAGAGAGCAATTAGAAATATTTTTTCAAGATTCAAAACAAGAGCAAAATTCTAATAAATCATAGTATAGAACTGCTTATGTTCTGGGAGAAATGAAAAGGGGAGGGGAATGAAGTAGAAATAGAAAATATTTCTGTTTTCCTTGCTTTTAGTGACCTAGAAAAACGTGTGTGTTTTTTTCCCTTAGCCTCTCCATAGTTACCAGAATATCCATTTTTCTTTTTTTTTTTGCTTTGTTTTGTTCTCAAACCCCGGCATCTGCAGGATGTGATTTCTGTGCTCTTTGAGCAAGGATCAGTAAATGGAGAAGAGCACAGTCTTTCTTTGTAAAAATGTGCAGTCTCCCATAGTTTTTCCTATTCAGGAGCTGCTCAAAAGAACACACCTTTTCAGATACCATCCTTGCTGTTCAGGAGCTGCCGCTGAACAAAGCTCAAGCTGAACACTAACCTTTTAAAGGGGATTCTCTATTCAGCCCGAAGCCGGTTGGACTGGCTCCTTTTCTACTTTTTAAAGATGAAGAAGCAGATACTAAGGTAAAAGGATGAAAACTGCCACGTGCCAAATGCCATTTCCTTGAATCTCGATGCACGTCATGAGTGTGATGACGACTTGGAACATAAGAGGAAGGAAACTGATAAGCAGCCTGGTATGGTGATCTCCAGGAGGCTTCTCCTGCCATGGAGGTTGTTCTTTTAATCCTGTTTGATATCTACGTAGTAAACAGTGGAGGGAAGAGATTTGTTGCTAGATTAGATTTTTCACTTGCAGAGATACAAGTTCTGGTACAATCCTATTCCTGATTACCCAGAACAGGTTGCTGTCTAAAATATGCTCTTTTGCCCCATCCACCCAAGTTTTTTTCCCGTGCAAAACAGAGAATGAGCTGCAAAACATGAAGAGATTTCACCACTTGTTTTTGGCAGAAATTTGGGAAGTTCGGGGCCAAAGGAAGTGCCAATTTTGAAATTTAAAAACCATCAGTTACCTTGTCTCTGCCAGGAACTCCCAAACACGAATTGGCAGCATCAGTTCCCTGCAACGTGCTGAAAGGTGATGAAGTTCTGTGAGCTCTTCCAAGCAGTTCACAAACACACCAAATTACAAGCACAGGAGTAGTCCTGTTTATGTAGCTTTTCTTAGCATTGTGTGAAGCGTGTTCCCTTAAACCACACTTGACAGGTGAATGCAGCAGAGAGAAGATGGTTCCAGTGTGAATATTGAAAGCAGACGCAGTAAACAGCGTGCAGAGGCTCAGAAGGGGCAGCTCTTGGGAAGCCTGACACGGAGAATGAATTATGAGGTGCTATTTCTGGCCCCTGGCAAGAAAGAAAGTGAACGGTGGAAGATTGACTTGAAAACAATCACTTTAAATGATTTTTGAATGGAAAGAGCAGGAGATGTGCTGCATTTACATTGATGGATGAATCCAGACTTAGTTCTTATTTTTCTATGGATATTTCTTTATCTATTTTGCTCCCAAAGGGAACATTTAAAGAATTTAAGAGTCGTTTCCTGTCTGTAAGGCTAACCCATTTGGCTGGCTATTTGCTACCTTTTTTTTTTTTAATGCGGTAAACTGGTTATTGTATATTTATTTGCTAATGTAATTGAACCAAATCCTCCATTGTTATTTGATTATTTATTTTTGCATTAAAACTAAATTCTTTTATAAAGCAGCACATAAAAAGTTCACTTACAGCATAGTAATTCTCATTGTACCTCAACAGAAGGAAACCTTGTGAAAGATAAGTAGATTCAGTTGATATTTCTCATTATGATAGTAAGTAATCCCTGTGATTTTCTTATTTATTCATTTCCCTAGTGAGTTTTGTTGCAAAATTTTCAAATGCCTTAAGCCATGCTAATGAATACAAATAAACAGAACTGATTTGTTTGCTATTTTCTCCGTGTCCTCTTATTCACTGTGGGTTTTTTCATTGTTATTGTTCATGCATTGTTTCCTATTGACTTTGTTTTCTTGTAGTATCTTTATCATAACATTGATCTTGGGCCACACATTGAGCTGGTATAAATCAAAGAGACTGTATGAGTGGTTTACACAAATTAAAAGCCTAGTCCCTAGTTCTAGGCTTAGGCATATGCAAAACTTAGGGACTTTGCAATGTAAAACACCATGTATGTTATGGTAGTTCTGCTGCCACTGCAGTTCTGCCAGGTAAAGTCACCGTGGGAAAGAAATATGGCTTAGGAATTGTTGCTTAACAGGAATCACAAGTCTTTGACCATTTTGGTATGAATGAATGCTTGAATTCTGCTTTGACTTCAGAGGAGCCAAGGATAGGATTCTGACTTAGAAATAAAATCTGTCCTGGTGAATCATTTTTTTGGGTAGGGAAGGAGCAGTTTGCAAGAGCAGAGAAACTAATTGTCCCGCAGCATCATCTATTAGTGGTACTTGTTACCACAGAGCAACTGGTATGGGATTTGACATTTCTTGTAATATCAGAACATGACATTTAAAGGGTGCTAGATTTTTAAAAGTCCTTTGAAAGCCTCCTTCTCAATCACTTCTTGTTCCTGATAATGCATACCAGTGATCAGACTCAAATTCTTGACAGAAATAAAATTTTTGAAAGTGAATTTTAAATATTATACATATTCAACTCCCAGTAATGTTTTTGCATGTTTTTTTCATTTCTCTGTTAGCACACTATCAGGAAATTCTGTATTTCTTTTTTATTTCATTCTGATATGGACTCGGAAATAGTCTTAGATAATGTTCTGCCATGTTTTTGCTGGTTCATTTCTTCCTTTTACTATGCGCTATAGGCACATAGATGCACAAAGATTCCTGTAGTCCATGGTGAGCTTGGGACAACTGTCCTATTCATCAGAAATAATCCTGAAGTATAATTTTGATGGAATGAGATCATGGATTAATTTACTCCCTCACTGTTGTGATACAGCAGCTGGTCATGGGTCAAGACCCTATTGCAGTGGAGGTTGTTATTAAAAAGATAATGTCCTTCCTTCAAAGCCTGAAATCTCCCTACCAAAGAAAAACTAATGAGTGAATTATAGGCAGACAGGGAGGCAGAAAGAAACATGAGGAACTGTCAGTAAGATGGTTTCAGCACACCAACAACTGTAAGGGTTTTATTGACATAATGTCAAAGGAGAATTTTCAGGCAAGGCTGGATAATGAGGACAGCTTTGCTGAAGCTTATAGCAACATGGAAAAAAGCCCAAAGGTGCCTGACTGAGCATCTTAACAAGTGGGAGAAAGTGGCTTTTATAACAAATTGATTGGAGGAAAGAGTTGGCTTCTTGATACTTAATGAAAGATGGTAACTAGATCACAAAGAACCTAGCAAGTGAAACTGGTGTTTGATGTAGCAGGAAAGAGGATCCAGAAAGCGACTCAAGAGGGGTCTGACATGGTTAATAACTTGTTTTGACTGAGTGAACCCAGGTGTGATAGTGATACTGCACACACGAAGAAGGTGTAAGGGAAATTAATGAACAGGGAGAAAAACTACACTCTCTCTTTAGGTCATGTTGAGGTTGTGCTTATAGTTTCATATGATGAGATTGTATTTCTGCCAGGAAGAAACGAGATCTTACAAAGGCAAAGACAGTCTTTGTAAGTCTACAATCTTTAAGTACAAAATTGAAAATGGACCAAGAAATCACATGTGATAGGTATGATGATGTAAAAAGACTACCATTAAAACCTTCCCCGTTAGGAGAACTTACTTAAGAAAAAACAGGTTTTAATGAATCAGTATTTCCTCTCTTCTTATATTTAAAGATAAGCTCTAATTTTAAAACACAGACAGGATGAGTTCATGCATTGTCTTCCAGCAGGAGGAACCCTGGACACTGTTTTTACACTTCCAGAGAAAATACCAAACACAAGGAAGTTGATATCCAGTATCTAATCCAAAACAAAGACGAGGCGCCAGTCCTGCTGCCGCTGCTCCCTCGTGGTTTATGCCAGCCAGATATGTGATGCACATAGTATTTTTCAGTGTCTTATATGTGAAAGCAACGTAAGGTGTGATAAGGTGTGAAAGGTTTTCTACTCTCTGATTAAACTGTCCTAGTTTCTGAACTGTTTCTGAAACAAAGCAAGAGAAATGATGCCTAACACTTAAAAGCATTATGCAAGATGTAAACTTTAGCAGGGCTCTCTATGGTAACAGAGTAGGGCTTTCTGTATGGCTACAAAACACTGTAATTGTGGTCCTGCTTGTCCTCTCCCCATTTCTACATTGCTTTTGCTTGTGCAATTGCTTTTTTCCCTCTGCTGCCATCTCTCCTATTTTTTCCTGAGAAATTCTGCTGTGCCCATCACATAAACACGTTTCAAACACTTACAGTAATCACTACTGGTTGGAAAGTATCACACAGACATTACTGAAGCAAATACGGATGTTAAATGTTTTCGTTTTTCCTGCATTATTCCTCAGAAAATGTCACTGCTCTGTTCCAGCCCTGGAGGGAACTGGCTCCACCTCTAGGCGAATGGCAGTCGGTCCATCACTGTTCGTGCCACTATTTTATTCTGTTCATTTTGCAAAAGCAGAAGAGAGTGTTTAGTTACCCCGATGGATCTTGGTACCTGGCACAACGCTGCTGTTTCACACACCTGGGGAAAGGCTAGGAAAGACTGAAAGTTTTCATGGGTAAAATACTCTTTGAGTCTTCATAAAAGAAACTCCCCCATATTTCTTGAATTTTATGCTTGAATGTATTGGTAATGTCTCTTTTAAATGAATTTCTCACTACTGAGAAAATCCCATTGCAACATCAAAATGCTTTGCATCTTTTTTCGTTTGAGTGATTTAAATTTTTGTGCTTTTATACCTGCAGGTGTAAAAGAGGGATTGAAGATTCAAGTGCAACCAGATTATAGCGAAAAACCTTTGATGGATTCTTAGAAAATGTTATGTGCTCTATTATTTAGACTTATTTCAATGCAACCAAAGTTTCTGTGGGCTCATGCATATTCTCTGAATTCATTTTGATGGAGAAACAGCACCCATCACTATACAGTAAACAAAATCTGCTCTGAGAAGCCTGGTTTCCTTTCTGCTTCTAGTGCAGAAGCCCTTGTTTGATAAATGGTGCTTTTAGGGAGCTCACAGCGGAGTGCACACACAGGCGGGGGTGGAGGAACGGCAGGAGATAACGGAGCAAATTCAAATGAGAAAAACACGATGAAGCAGCAGAGAATTTACATACTGTTTTGCTTCCTTTGGCATCAAGCTAATCGGGGGCATCGTGGTTACTGCTAAATGATGCGCTGTAAGTGTGGGTCATGGGATGCGCTTGTGTGGCCTCGTGGAAAACCTAAATCCATGAGGGCAGACAGAGGGATACATCCTCTTTGGGATACATACATACATACATCAGAAAACGAACCGAGATGAGTTCCGTCGTCTTGGGACGCAGGTGGTGTAGGGAAGCGGAGCCAGCTCCTTGGGAAAACGTGCAGCTCAGTGCCTGGAAAGCCACAGATGGAGTCCAGCCCGTACACAAGGTGCATCCCGTTCCCTTTCAGGTTGTGCACAGGGACATTCCCCGCAGCGCGGGACAGACAGGCCCCCTGCTGGAAACAGAGGAGGGAAATGGAGCCTCGCGGCCTGGACGTTTTATTTCAGCCGTGAGGAAATAACGAGGCAAGTTTGAATTTCCAGCGTGTGAAATTACCTGCAGGAGATGTTTACATTAATGCAAAACCCCTTTTTGTCTCACTAAGCCCAGCATAGGGTGCGCGCTGCAGCTTCAGCTCCAAGGGGTAAAATCGGGAAGCTTTTCCCTCCTGACCCCTTCAGAGCCTTGAAAGAGTCTTGGGCTATTGAATATCTCTAGTCTGGACTCGGGCCAGGACCTTCTAGATGACTGAACCATTCCCTGGTGGTAGCTTTGATTATTATTATTATTTTGTGTATAAGCACTAATGTACCTGAACATACTTACTTTCTGAATACACTTATTTTATTTGCAGAGTCCTTCATACTGCTTGTATTGACATCTGTAGTCCAGATGTGCCTAAAAATCCAAGGAACAACCTGAATGAGGTTACTGATGAGTAAGAGTCAAAGCACTTTGCTGTCTAACCGTGAGTTTCTTCTGCTGTTGGCTTGTGGGACACAAAGTCTGGTCACATCCATGGTTAGAACAGCTTTAAACTGTATCCTGTACCACAAAAAAAAAAGCTTTTAGCATAATTATACTGAAAAAGTTGTGCTTTTCTGCCATTGCTGTGAAACTAAACCCAGGTAAAATAACGGCGTGCATTTGTCACACCATCCTGCTGTTGTCGTGGCTCCGGATAAGGCTTTGCTTTGTGGATGGGAGCCCCAAGGGAGCCAGGCAGGACAAGGAAGAACTATTAGGGCACTCAGGATGCCAACACCATGGACAAATAACTCAGGGAATGGGATCACCAGTGGGAAAAGCTAGGGAAATTTCAGATGTTCTCTTATAGTCACTGTGCTCCGTATGTCTGTTTTGCTGATGTCAGCTTTGTGCAAACCTACCTGGTAGCCCCTTTAAAGGCCGGAGAGGAGAAACAGTCTTGTTTGCCAAATGCGAAGAAAATTCTTATGTTTGGAGCGAAGCTCCCGTGTTCCTGCTTGTGCCTTTCCCGTCTCTACCCGGGCTGGCTGGAGCTCAGCCTTGCTATATTAGTGGTGGACACCGGGGTTTCCTCACATCCAAAATAAATCCCACCTTTCGCTGCGGATCACTTTAGGCAGTCAATTCCTCCTTGCTCTGCGCTTTCTTATTCCGACCTCGCAGCAAGTAATATCACTGGTGTCAAATGTTAAACACGCTTTAGTTCTCAACAGACTGGTTTTAGAACCAGAGCTATAAATCTGGGCAGTGTTTTACACACTGTTTTAGGGTTTGCCTGGAAATCCCATGGAAGTCAATGGAAACCAGCTTACTGACTTCAGTGAACAGGGCACTTGGGAAGGAAGATAAAACGGTCACTTTAAAATAAGGAGGATTGTGTCCATGTCATGTTTGTGATCGATGGCAGATAACAAAGAAATCCGTATGTATTGTGGAACATTTTTGTGCTTCCCACATGCACCCAGCTCTGAGGTAGGGGCAACTGTTTCTGCTTCTTAATGCTGCTTTATAAACACAAAAATGAGACACAAAATCCCATGTCCAACTGTTACATGATCTGTAGGCGTGCAGAGGAGTGGGTACCACGGTTGAATCCCAGCGTTATCTGGAGCCGCGGGGTATTTTGGATAAATCCCTGTGAGAGAGAAAAAAAAACAGGCATATAAATAAGCCCTGTCTGAGCCCACAGTCTAAGATGTAGTGACGCACTGGCATGTAATAAGACAGAAAATGGAAAGTATTGAATTTTGGGTTGACCAAACAGTTAGCAATTCAGTTTGTTCTTGCTTTTTCTTTTAAATTTTTTTTTTAATATACTTCTGTGTGTGTGAGAAAAATATTATTACTTCAAGTATACAATAGAAATGCACTGGGGACAAATTATTTTCATCGCCTCCCTTTATCCAAGCAGTTCAAAACGGACCTGCTTCAAAGAGCAGCAAAATCAATGCCGTCCTCTGTTCTTACAAAATACGGCAGTTTTGTCACACGCTAAAATAGAAATCAATGTTTCTATTTGCGGCATCTTAGACATGTTCTTTACTTTTCAGAAGAAATTTTGCAGAGAAGGCCAGACACTTTGCTTTTATCTATTTTTTTTCCAAGTAAAATTGAAAACCATCACGGTGGAAATCTATTTTCTGTAAAAACAATCTACATTTCCATTTTTTTTTCCTCAAAGCAACCTGAACATTTAGAGCAATAAGAGAATAAGCAATTTTACATAAGGAAACTAGACAATATTTTTAGTTTCCTTATCTTAGCTGCTACTCTGGTGAGGAAAATAAAGTTTCGTATTATTTGTGCAAGCTATTCCTCAATAATAGGAGAAAAAGCTGTAGAATGTGTGAGATTTCGCGAGCGCGTTGAAGTTACGAATCAGTGAGTGTTGGGAGGGCGGTGTAACATATATAGTGATGTTAAAATAACTAAAAATAACGTGTTTGTTTGTTTTGCTTTGTGTTTTTGGGGGATTTGGGGTTTTTTTTGAGGGGGAGGTTGGTGGCACGCCCAGGTGCTGTTCCTAGGCCAACACTCACTGTTTATAAAAGCGGCTTTTCCCACTAGAGGGAGACGCATCCCCAAGGCCTGCTCTGCTCTGCTCCGGGAATGCCGGCCCAGCCTTCCCGCTGCCCAACGCGCCCAGGCGGCGGGTCCCGCGCGGTTGGGAAACGCTCTAACTCTGAACCCCTCCTTCCCTCCCGCGCTCCGGAGGCGGCTCGATGTCCTTCTGCGCCCACCTGCGGCCGGGAACGTTTTGGCTGAAAACGGGCGTTTTAGGATGAAAAAGCGCTGAGGGAAGCGCGAGGCGCCGCCGGACTACACCCCCCACAAGGCCTTGCGGCCGCGCGCCTCCTTTGCGGCGCGCCCCGCCCCGCCGCACGGCGTCGCGCGCGGCGCTTTG
>VWPW01006130.1:95329-131535 GCA_013389825.1 Crypturellus undulatus
GGCCCTCCGCGGTGCCGGGCGGCCCGGCGGGTGCGGGGAGCGCGGCCCGGGGCTCCGCGGCGCTGTCACCCGCGCCCCGTGTAGCCAGGGCTGTGCTGCCGCCTCCCAGCCCCTCTCCAGCTCCTCGTGTCCCCTATGCTCCTGGCCAGGCCCAGAGCAGGCCCGTTTTATGGTGTGAACCAAGAGCGCAAAACAAACGTGCGAGCACGTCCTGCTTCCTTGCAGGAAGAAAACGTCACCGCTCTTGCGTGCTCCTAAGCCTCTTGCTTCCCTGTCATGGCAAGGAGATATGTTGACATGTTGGGTGTTAGTGCTGGGAGAGCAAACGTGCTCTAGGTTTTTGTAACAGTGGAGGTACCGTGGCTTTTCCTGAAGCCTTGCTTGGACAGCGCTTTCCTAAAAATTTCTTTTTTCTTACTTAAAGGCTAATGCTGGCCCTCGCTGATCGACAGCAGTAGAAACAAATGCCCCAAATATGGCTGTGAAACCTCTTTCTGACTATTGAAACTGTGGAATGGTGATATCTAGAGAGTGTCTGCCCTTCTGGAAGCGTTATATATGTTTATGAAAATGTTGTTAGAAGAGAAGGCATATTTCCCTGAGAAAATGCTTCTGAAATGCTCTGGAAGCTTTTGGATGTAGCTCTGGACAGAAACAGCAAGCACAAAGGATTTTCTGTGGTTTTGCTGAGCTAAGATATAGGGAAGATCTGTCAGCTGTTCAGTTCTACTTTTATTCCCAAAATTCTTGCTTCAGGGTGAAATGTATCATTTTCCCTAATGACTGTCAGAAAACTTGGATTTGGCTAATTAGAGAATGTGGAAATGTAACTGCTGTGCTGAAATTCTGATGGGAAACACACTTTTTTTTTCTACCTTTTTTCCTGTGCCAGCTCACCTGCACAGCTCAGCAGCCCAGTGCCGAGCAGCTCAGAAACTAGAAGTTCAGGCTTCTAGATCCCCAGCTCTTTGGTAGCCCCAGCCTTGGGCAGGTTGCCAAGAGCAGCAGCTTTGAAGTTAGGGCTCCCAGACACCTTGAGCCTCCTGGCTCTCTGCCTGTGTAGCTGTCGGAGCCCCAGGTACCCAGGGGTGGCTTGAAAATGTTTGCAAAGGTTGAAATGGAACTAAACTGTTGAATTCCCAGACCAGAAGCTTAGAGAGTTTAGAGCTTTTATTTTTTTATTTCAGAATGAAAATAGTTTTAAACTTTGGAACTTCCGCAGAATGGGAAGGTGACTTTTCAGCTAGCTTTACAGCTCAAGCCTGAGTGGGCGAAGAAACAGCTGGGCCTGATTTTGCTTAGTGTGTGGTTTTGGACTTCTTGTTTTCACTTCTCAAGTGTCAGAATTCAAATCTCAATGCAATGTCTGCCTTATTGGTGCTAATAACTGTGTGCATGTGTATATACATGTAAAGAAATCTAGAATTCATATAAAGCATGAAATTCTCTGAGGTATTGCACTCATTAGAACTCTGTTCCTTTTGTTTCTGTGCCTGGTGTAGCTTTGGTGCTATGCATATATATGAACAAAACCAGCCCAGTAGAATATTTTGACAGTGTAGACCTGGATTTCGCAGCATCCATTGCTTAGATTTCTTTTTTGAGAACAGGAAGCTTTTCATTCATCAAAGAAGGTCCTTGCTTGTCAAGCAGATGCTTAGTCTTGGACACTTTCTCCTACAGGTGATCTTTAAAAATGTGGGTCACTTAACAATTTTCTACAATTCTGTGGTAAACTGGGACTCCGGTGACCTTCATGCAGATCCTTCTCTCCTAATTCTTTCTTTCGAAACAAAAAATCATGACCCGTGTTCTAATATGTCATTACGTGCGGTGTGATGTTTGTTCCTGTCTTTAGCTGCAGACTGATATAGTCTAGTGGGCCCTTTTTTGGCTTAATTCAGCCTAAAATGTTGGAGGAAGAAGGTTAGGTGGAAACCCTATAAAATATTTCTAAAAGGCCAAATACAGTTCTTGAAATTTTGCTAAGACTGGTAGCTAAAATGAAATAAAATAGTGCATAGTTCATTTTTGTGTATGTGTTTGGTTTTTTTTTATTTTAAACATCATTTTCATGAAAAAGAACCTAAAGAGAATTTTCTGTGTTGTATTAAACCTATAACTAACTGTTTGCTTATAGTTGATTACTTTCAATTGTAGCCATGGATTTGTAATAGGATAATATTATGAAAAATATCCCTTAATTTCTGGTGGCCAAGTAAAATACAAATGCATAAATTTTGCTACTGAGTATAAAAATCTCCAAAGCTGCTGCTGCTGAGAATAACCTGCCCAGAGCCTGTGCTTTGTAAGGGAAGAGAGCTCAGGTCACTGAGAGATGAATGAGGAGGTAAATTTGCTGCCCAGTAGCTGCTTTGCTGCTCTTGATTACCTGGATATTTTGGCATCATGGAGCTGTCACGCAGCTTATGCCTTAGTGAGTGTGTGTGTACTTGGACCTCTTGTGAACTCTGACATTTCTGAATTTGACAGCAAGTGGCAGTTTTGCTTTCAAATTGCAGGCTTGCATTGGGAAAGCATCCTGCAGCCCTGGTAATGGTGACCTTCCCTTCCCTGTGTTGGTTTCTAGAAGAGTATTAAGCAAGAGTGAGCAGCATGAAGGGAGACTTCAGTACCGCACTGAGCAGCGCTTCACTCAGCAAGTTTCCATCCAGCCTCACCCACCCTCCCCTCGAGACACAGAATGGGAATCTTTGTAAAGCCTACTCTTAAGCCCTGCATTCAAATATTTATTTTCTTGTCTCATATCTCTCTAGTCTTCATGCTTTTTGTACTCCTCTTTTGTTGTGGAGCTGTTAATTGTTCTGTATTTTCTTGAAATTCTTTTTCTGCCAAGACAAATTAACAGACCAAGCTGTCTTCAAACCTCAGTGAAACTGAGTTCAGAAATCCTATTCCTCAAAAGCAGTGGTTTAATTTTAGATTTAGAGTATTCTAAACTCCCCCAATCCTGACCGAATCTTCTTCTTCTGCATGCAACATCTTCAGTGTTGTGAATTCTAGTCTCCTACAGAGTTGTGTAATTTCTCAGTCAAGCCCCTGAGCTGCTTTTATTTATTTATTTGTCATACCAGAACTTCCAGGAGTTCATTTTTTTGACTTACTACGTGGGACCTGAGAGGTATCCAAGGACTAATTTGGTTGGGTTTCTGATTTTTTTTTTTTTTTTTTGTAGTCATAAAGGTACAATTTCAATTATAGGCTTTGTTTTTAGATAATGGTGGCAGAAGTGAACTCTTCCCTTTCTTTGACTAACATATCAGTGAGATCTGAAATTCTTGATTGTTCCTTTACTTCTACTCTTCTAATTTAAGTTACTAAACATAGTTTTGTCTTTTCTTTGCAGTAATGAATGTTATAACAATTGAAGACTATAAGAGCACATATTGGCCAAAGCTGGACAGTGCCATAGATCAGCTTTTAACTCAGAGTCCTGGTGACTACATCCCTATATCCTATGAACAAATATACAGGTAAGGAAATCTTTAAATGCGCTATGACTGTTACTAAGTTAAATGTTTGTTCTCTTTCTCAGCCTATGCATATACCATATTTTGTATGTATGGGTGAGAAAGATACAATGTGTTTAAACTAGTAAAAATACTAAGTATCTTAACACCAAATAAGCCATATGCATAAAGGTTGAAAATACTAACGTTGAAGTAGGCTCCAACACAGTTGTTTAGTATAACTTAGAATTGAATTAAATTTTCAACATGATGAGATGGCATGTTATTGGTATAATGTTTGAAAGGGTTTTTTCATATTGTTTAATAGCAGTTAATTTGATGCAATAGAAGTGTGGAAGTAAATCAAAGTTACTAAGATACCTCAAGTCTAAACGCTGTGATTTGAGTGTTGGATTTAAGACTAGATTTAGTCCAGTTTTCCCTTCGACCAAGCAGCCTGTTGGTTAGAGGCCGTCTGAAGGACCAGTGATTGGTTGAGACCGTTGTCCTTACTATAATCTGGACAGCATTTGTTTTGTGTTTGACCTGGAGCTTCTGGTTGGTGCTTTGATCCCAAAGCAATCTAGATCACTCAGTGAAATTGCCTGACAGACTAAGCCAGTGCACAGCATTTGCGTTGGTAGGGGAATTTGCTTCAAAACTGTACTGCTGCTCTGTACCAAATTGCTAAAGTTGGTGCAGTTCTTAGAGACCTAACTGTTTCTTAGCTGGCTAGACAGAAGGGATTTTTGTTGTTGTTGATAATCAGTGTAAGTGGACAGGTATCCATCCAGTGTGTAGGTTAACAGGGAAACTGAGGAGAAGCTGTTGTTTTTACTGTCTAAGTTGCCAGTAAAACCGCTGGCCCTTGCTGGCAGTACAAGTAGCACTGCTCTCTTCCCTGCCATCATGTCACGCTCCAAAAAATTACATAGGCATCTTGGTCGCTGTGTGTGGGGTTTTTTTTGTTTTGTTTTGTTTTGTTTTGTTTTTGTTTTTTTTTTTGAGATTGAGCCTGTTGGCCCTGCTGTTTCCTGCCCACCTGTTCTTAGCTGCTGTGTGTTTCCAGTCTGAAACTTTAGAGTATGGATAGATACAAGAGTAGCAGGTCTTCTCTTTTAACTCCAGTTGAAAACTTCAGTAAACTTCTCCATTCCTTTTCCCCCTTTTTTCGAACTGTTTAGGACTCAGCAGAATCTTTATGAATAATATATGAATAGTAGAGATGTTCAGTTTGAGTTTAGAGAAAAGTTGAAACTTCAGTGTGAATAGTCCAAATAATCTCTGCAACTCAACATCTCCTCTGTGCCTACAGCAATCAATAATAGTTAAACTGACATCTATTGATTGTGATCTCTGCTCTGACAGTAGGTGTGTAAAGCCAATGCTACAATAATGGGAGTAGATCTATACCTAGTTATGGTTCCCAGATAAATTGATTTTTGTCTTCATCATCTTTATACTTTTCAAAAACTTTAAATACTGAGGGTATATATATATTTTTTATTTATGGTTTTAAATTTCTCCCAGATGTAAATGTGTAATATGAATACTTAGTGTTGTCCTGCTGTTTGGTGTTACTGATAAAGCTATAAAGCTAACGTGTCAGTTTTTGCAGTTTTTCTAAATACTATTTCTTTGGGCATAATTACTCTGATAACAGCCTGAGTTTCATTCCTTTTTATTATTTTTTTATTTAAGAAAATGTCTTTTTGCTTAATCTAGAGGAAATAGACTAGGGATAGAAGAAAACTGCCTATCTTGTTGAATTCTAGTGATGACATTTGTTTGGAGTGTTATAGGAAGTCTATAGCAGACCTAGGGTTTGGATTTTCTCTGTCTCTCTAGGCTAGTTCTTCAATCTGAATCTGAATGATAGGGTGCTTGCTTTATTTTTTTAATACCATTGGTTCAAACAACTATATATCTTTATATTTCTTATAGCGAGGCAGAGTTGAAAATAGTCATCCTTTTGATCACCGTTGTGCTGACCAAAGGAAGCAAGGTTTCTATAGTGCAAATTTGAAATACCCTTTTAGATAGCAGGTCTGTATTTCATCTGTTCGGTGGTATCTGTAGGTGTCTAGTCCACAGACATATACAATATCTGTGTATAGATATTACATGGATCAGTTATCGCACTGCAGTAACTTACATGTTTAGCTTTTGTTTTTCTGCTTAAGCCCAAACCTTGCCTGTATATAGTCACCTCTTATTAAAAGGCTTAAATATATTGTCAAAAACTTGAAGGAAAATGATGAGATGAGGAAAATATGATTTGTTAAGCTGTACTTCTGGCAGCTTTTACAACTATTCTCAAGTATAGTGCAATTATATCAGTATTATTCAAGATAACCTTAAAATCTCAGACCTACATTCCCTGCACAAGTTAGTTCTAGTTTCCTTTTTGGGCTTTATATTTTAGGGCTCTAAATTATGCTAAAGAACTAACAAGCTGGTGACTTCTGGGTGGTAGGAGGGTAAGGATGATTCAGAAGATCAACCCACAATCAGGAAGTGAAAACAGGATGTGAAAATTGGGAAATAACCTCTAAGTAGAAGTCCTCAAATGAAATGTAAACATGCTGTGCACGTACATACAAAGGCTGGTGTTTGGCTACAGAATGTGTTGCAGGAGAATGCACAGTAATATTGTGTGTAGCATTAAGCAGACATGTACTTCAAAATTGGGTTTAATTAGTTACAAATGAAACAGCTTGTGGAAGTGACTATATACTGGTTATTAAGTAAACAAAACTGTACAGCTGTTTGCTGTTGTCACCTAGTGGCTGGTTTGTAAGAAATCACAAAAATCAGTTTGGTTGTTTTTTTCCTGTGTTTTGCTCTGATCCGAATTAGATTGCTATTTTTGCTCTCACTGTATCATACAAAAGACATACAAAAATGTCTTTTATATTCAATTGTTGCAAAATAGGTTCTGCTATTGGTAGACTCCATGCTAAAGAAAACAGACTTCTGTTACCAAGAGATTTATAATATCTAACTGCAGATAATTACTTTCAAAATATAATAGAATGAGAGATGTTTTTTAAGATACAGTATGGTTTGTCAGATGAAGACTTTATATAGGGCTTAACAGAGTATTTTAATTGCTTTTGAAGCTTTCAGAAACTATATATATGTATATATAGAATGCTAGCATATAAAGGATTACTGAATCTTTTGGTGATCATTTGCTTGTGGAACTCCTTTTTTCAGGAAAACACTAAGAGTGATAGTTACTGACTGAGCAGGCTATCTGGGCCCCTGGAAGTGTGGTGTTGATGCCTAATGTCTCATTGCACTGCAGAATTACAATAGTCATTAATTTACTCTTCATTTAATCCCATTTATGGGATTTTTTTTTTTGGTGTAACCTTCTCGTGGGAGAGTTGTAATGTTTGTAGTTCACGTCACTGCACCAGAGGCATTAAGGATGCTGCTGTTCTATACCTTCAGCTTTTAAAGTCTACTAACAGCAGACAGAATTAAAGTCTGGGATATGAACCTTACTAGAAAGAGTTTTTACTGGTAATGTGCTAAAGGAGCAGTCACTGGTCTAAATTGTCTGCTGTCAAAGTAGTGCATGTAGGATAGAGAGAGAAGGGCAGAAATAGAGGCATGGGGGATGAGAGTCAGCTTTTCCAGATGTTGGATGAATTGTGCCTTTGGATTTTTGTAGCTAGTTTTCAAAGTGTTGACCTGCAGAATAAGAGCCTAAAATAAAATTAAAAGCTGCTTGATATAAGTAACACGAGTGTCAGTCCTGAAGATTGCGCACATTTATTTTATACTTGTTTTAAATATTTTCTTCATGTATTTAGTAATTCTGACAATGCAGACAAGCTCTTATAGCATGCTCTATGGGAATATTAAACTATTTTTAAAATGCAAAAATAACATTGAAGGTCAGAGTTAATACAACCAACTATAAAAGGCAGAATTAAAGTTTCTTGCTCTTTCTCTGCATCTTCATACATTATGAAGATGTAGAGGTTTTTAAATTTAAGTAACAATGGATGGAGTTGCATGCTTGTATCTTTTTATAGCTTTTGTCATTTCCTTTAAAACAGCAGCATTTTGATAGGCTGTGTTGCCCATCTTTTAGTAAGGATTTTTCCCTAGAATTATACACATTCTTAAACCTTCTTATTGTACTGGAGGTTTTACTCGTGTAGGTTTTTAATCATTCCATTAAACCTATTATCCTCTAAATTGTGACTTGAACAAACTTTTTAAAGTCTGTTACTTTCCATTGCAAGCTGTTGTAAGTTCATCGTTTGTTCCTATATTTGTTTCTGCAGTTGTGTGTATAAGTGTGTATGCCAGCAGCATTCGGAACAGATGTATAGTGACCTAATAAAAAAGATAACTAACCACTTAGAGAGAGTCTCAAAGGAGCTGCAGGTAAGAAGCTGCACAATCTAATTCTGTCTTTCCTGGGATCTGTGGTTATGTCAGAGCAGCATGAAGATAGACCATAGAGGGGATTGTCATTAAGATTAATTTATACTAGTTTACTGAACTGTGTGCTATTTGATTCAGTACTAGCTGGCTGTCAGACAGAACACACTGACATTTAGGTCAAATTATATGGCATCTGGTTAGCCTTAGAAAAATACCGCACTGTCACTAAAATTGTATATAGTAAAGAATCAAAGTCTGGGTAATAGATAATCTAGAGTGTAGCCTAGGCTGTAAATATTTCAGTCAAACAGGATCCAAGCACATGATACCCATGTCTGACATTAGGTTAATCTGTATAAACTGTTTATAGTCCTTGTCAGAAGGACCATCAGAAGCAAGGCAAAAGTGAGGATCTAGAGGAAATATTTGAAGTGAATTAAGTATGAGTTATGAAGTGTACACAATGAATTCCTACATATGAAAATTTAATGCTAGAGATTATTCTGCATTTTTTGTACCTATCTCTAGATGTCAGTGGTTTACAGCAGTCCCAATACAGCCTGTGTATGCCTGTCCTTCTCTGCATATCTTTTTTTGCATCCATATTTGTTTTTGTGTGTGTTCCTTGTCTAAAACTCCTTTTCAAATCTCGAAATTGTCATTGCTATAGCAGCAGCACTATTATATTTTCTTACAGCTTCTTTACTTCCAAAACTGATGTTAAGGTTCAAGGCTGACTAGCAGTGAGTTAAGCAGAGACTCCAAATCTGCAGGAAACCTAAATCACAGTACCAAACCGCTTCTGGTAATTGAGAGCTAATTTCATATGCCATATCAGATACTCACAGCTGGAGTTTGTCCTTATGCATACATCACTTTTATCATTCTGGTGTTCTTACTTGTTCCACCCTTTTCCTCTTAGTTTCTGTAAAAGAAGAAAAGTCCCTAAATTTTATGGATGTCGTCTTTCTTTATGGATGTCTGTGTCTTTCACAGACACAGTCTGTCTGTGAAATATTTAGCTTATCTTGAGCCAGATCCTCTGTTTCTTTTCTGCTCTACGCATCTTTATTGTTGAGGTAATGACAGCCTTGGCTGTTCTGTAAAAATTGGTCAGCATGGATCGATGTAATATTTAGAATAAAGTCTTCCCTTGGTCCTGTTGAACCGGTGTAGCCTGTAATTTTTTTGCCTCTGATTGTGAGAACTCGGAGTCATTGCAGCTGTGCAGGTTTGGCCGGTTTTCCTGATACATCTGTGGTAGCGTTGTGCATTCCTCTGAATCTGGGAATACCCAAGGCTCTGGTGCAGTCCTCGGCGCTTTCCTCTAAGTTTCAAAACTGGCTGAAGCAGCTAGTTTGCTCTAGTCCATAAACGTACTAAAACTTAAAGTAGGTCGCCTTCTGCACATCAGCTGTTGAAAGAATAACTGAGACAACTGTTTAATGCAATCTCTGTCTTGCAAGAGTTTCCTGACGTAGATTAGGCACACCTTATGGCAGGTGAACAGATGACTGTAATGTAACACGATATAATCTTTGATATGTGTATGATGTGTTCTTTGTCTAAAGCAAATATGGCTTTATGTTTTTAGATTCTAAATCCCTATTTTGAACATCTTGAAGTAACACTTGGATGCTTGGGAAAATTGTCTTGTAAATAAATTACATGTTTTAACCTTGGATTGTGAAGTTGTCTATTAAGGAATTACTTTCTTAGAACATACATTATTATCCTAATATATTTTTAATCTTAATGTGCTTTAGTGATATTGACTCACTTTCTTTGTTCTTATGAGGCAATAGACCTTTACCCAGTTAGTTTCTAGATGTTCTGTTATTGAATTCCTGGAAGATTTTTAGTTCATAAAACCAAACAATAAATCATTATTTATGTGAATGCTTGTAATGCACACTGTGTCATATCTTGCTTTCTTTGACAGTCATCCAAACTGCCAGCAAAGTTTCATGTAATTGCTGGCCTCTGCATACATCTTGATGCACAGTCATTTTTTTCATGCAGGGAGACAGATATAGGCCAAGATGTAGGCAAGAATATTGTTTTTTTGGTGAGAAAGAGGGTGATTATAAAAACTGAAATGCCCGGGACCAGCAGAGCAGCAGCTCTGCACAAAAGTGCAGCAGTTCTTTGGCAGGTGGATTGCGGAACATCCACGTGTCGACAACGTGCTGGAACAAGCTCTTTTCCCAGGAAAACCTTGCCTACCACACAGGCAGTAAAACAGTCAGATGCCAAAATGTAAAAGCGTCCCAGGAGCATCGTAAATTCTGAGCATTCTCACCTTGGCTTCTTTCTAGCTGCCTTACAGCTGCTCCTCTCTCTGCATTGCAGAGGCGCTGGGGAAACATGGGCAGCGATGGTGACGGATCCATCTACATTAGACATCGGGTGCAGAGCAATGAACGCTCTGTACCAGGAACGTACATGATGTTAATCACTTGTCATGCCACCATCGTCTCTGAGGCAGACCCCTCCTGTCACAAGACTAAAATGTCAGAATGCACTGACATGTTGAACTCATGTTTGACAACAGTAGCCTTGCCAGGCAAGCACAGATATATTTTCATTTTAGTTAGGATACTCTCAGTCACTTTGCACGTTATTTTTATTTAGGGCAAAGGAAGGAAAGAAATCTATCAATTCTAAATCCTGTCCAGAAAAAAATGTTGAGTTCATTAATTGAGTTATTACTCTGATAGCGTTCTGTTATTGATCAGATTAGAAACTGTCAGGGACCTGGCTCCGAGCCTTGGATGGCTTTTTGTGCTTATTAATCTTTTAGAAATGTCTAGTTAACCATCAATATTTCTTCTTATTAATAAGATGTAAAGTGTAAACCATAGAAGAGACTTGTAATATTTGCCTTACTATGAGCTTTGCCTATAGTATGGATGGTGTAAAAGTGTGCCACGTTGTGTATCAGGTTACCAGCTCACAGTGACTCTTAATGGGTATTGGTTTGGATGATTCCTCCATAAATTGCCTTGTGGATGTATTTTGCTTTCCTTCTAAGGTGCATTCATTACCTTTATATAGTGTTCTGTACTGTAACTGAAGAGTTATGCCAGGTTATTGACAGAATTTTTGGCAAGATCATATGTGCTTCTGTTTTTTATATATAATCTCAGTGAATCAGGTCTCTAATGAGCTTCTGTTCTGACTTTATTAATGTAGTCATGTAGGGCCAGGCTATGCACACCATGCTTGTGAAGAAGCCTTTCCTTGTTATATTGTGGGGTTCACTGTTAACTTGCCAACCAAATGAGAACTAAAAAGCTTCAGCAATTGATGTCTCATCTCTTGTAGCACAGAAATAATAGTGAAATTAACTTTAAAATTGAAATTAGTTCATCCCTGAATCACTTCAGAGGTGTTAGAACTCTCCTCTTCCCCTCAAATATCCGGTGCTGTGGCCCATCAGTTTTGAAAGGGTTGTTATTCAGAGTTGTTTGCAAGAGTGTTGTTTAGTTGTCAGGAAACAAGCCTTGGATGCTGGGATTCCACAGTGAATCCATCTGGATCAGATGAATGCTGCAATAATAGAACTCTGACAGAAATTGTAGCGATGTGTGCATCTTAATAGAGGGACCTCAAAAGAGGTGGCTTTTGACTGGAAATAGGAGTAGGAGTCACCAAATCATCAGAATTGCCCTTAAAAAATTGCACTGCTGTGAGCAAGGTAACCTGTGAACAGTGTCCTTGCAGCTTTTCAGGAAAGCTTGTATTTTACTGTCTTGTACTAAATTGTGCTGCAGACCCTGATATAATCAAAGAAAGATGTACGCAAATGTAGCATGTGAGAATGAGTATCTACTAAATGGAAAAATTCTGAAGATTTTTTTTATATTTAAACAATTTTGGCGATTGCTTAAATACCAGGTCTTTCCATTTCACAAACCTTATTTGAAAGGGAAATGAAGGCTACATGGTTGAAGGTCTGTGCTTGGCACAGTTCGAGACTGTCGTGATGAAATAGAGCTTTGAACAGTTTTTAGGGCACCCATGAGCTGGCTGATGTCGTAGCCGAGCCGCTCTCCATCATCTTTGAAAGATCCTGGAGAACGGGGGAGGTGCCGGAGGACTGGAAGAAGGCCAATGTCACGCCAGTCTTCAAAAAAGGCAAGAAGGAGGACCCGGGCAACTACAGGCCGGTCAGCCTCACCTCCGTACCTGGAAAAGTGATGGAACGGCTGATACTGGCCGTTGTCTCCAGGCACGTGGAGGACAAGAAGGTGCTCAGGACTAGTCAGCATGGATTCGCGAAAGGGAAATCATGCTTGACTAATCTGATAGCCTTCTATGATGGGATGACTGGCTGGATAGACGAGGGAAGAGCGGTGGATGTCATCTACCTTGACTTCACCAAGNTGCAGGGGGGGTTGGACTAGATGACCTCTAGAGGTCCCTTCAAACCTTAAGCATTCTATGATTCTATGATTCTATGAGCACTGCAGCGCAGTCAGCTGGTGCCTGGATGGGCTTGATGTCTCTTTGATCGCATATCTGTTGTGCTAGACCCTGTAAACAAATCGCATTTTGCTGAGCAACCATGAAAGCTAGGTTAAAAGATTCAGGCTGTTTCTTGCATGAATAACAAGTTAATTTGTGTAGCCAGGTGTTCTGGTGTTCCTTCATATGTTGAATCAAAACCTGATGTTCAGACAACACTTTTGAACTCTCAAACTGAAAAAGAAAAAAAATACTCACCTTTTTCACATGTTTGTTGGTCACAAGATAATTCTAATGACTTGCTACTAGATTTCAAATAATAGAAAGGTGATTTAGTTTGCTGGGTCTCCAACTGCTGCTTCTGTTTGAGGGTGTCTGTCTTGCATCTCATCCTCTCACATGTGTTTTTGTTGGCATTTCTCTTGTCTCTCAGTGCTGTGAGATGTCCAGTGTGGTATACGAGGAGGTTAAATGATGTCTCTAACACCAGCTTGTAGCAGCAGCCGTAGGAAGTCATGCTAGCAAAGAAGTCTTCTCAAAAAACGAGCTGAAGAGGTTTGGTGCAATCCACTGCAGCGTGAGAAATCTGAGCAAACTTTCCCTGCTCCCGTGGGCAGATGCACTGTAGAGTTGCTGCTAGAAAACTGTTCTTAGCTCTGAATGACAGGTGAGAGCAATTATAGGCGAGGACTTGTGCTGTCTGCCCTAGTAGAGTATCTTGAGCAAGATAAAGCTGTCAGTTTGATTCAATATGGAGAGTGACAGATTCTGCTCCTTTCAAGAAAACCTTTGGCTACCAGTGTATTCTTCTTGCTCTGTTTGAACAGCTGCTTTAGCACAGGCACTTAGGAAAGAGAGAAGTGGTTTTTGTATGTGTGGTTTTAAGAAGTAAATGTCATACGTTTTTTTCCCCCTCAGTTGAAACAGCTCAATGTGGTGTCTTTTCTGGATTAGGACCAAGAGAGATTTTTTTTTTTTCCCATCCTAAGCAGTTTCCTAACTTTTATGATGCTTATAGCTGAATTTATAGAGATTTGAGACGTAAGTTCTTTTTAATGATGGCCATTAAATAGGAAAAATCTTAGCAACGGCTATGCAGTCATGAGAGCATTTGTTTAGCAGATTTGCTGTTAACCACTGCTCTATTGTTTATAAAACTCAAGTAGCATACATAAAATTAGTCCAAATCCAGTCGTTCATATGTGGAGAAATTTGCTATGCTGAAAAAAGTAACTGATCTGAGTCTAGCAATTTTGAGCAGCCATAAAACAGCACACTGAATAGAAAAGGAGGAGAGCAACAGGGTGACTGTGTTTTCTCCACATGAATTACAGTAATTTCTAGATATAAACTCTGTAAATACTGTTCTTGAATTCTCTTTGGCTTGTGTTTTTGTTAGTTTACAGGTCAAACAAGAAACGAGGAGAGCTTGAGCTATCAAGTTCTTATTTGGAATAAATGGAAATGCTTATTCAGTGGTTTCTTGTTAGTGCCTTGGCTGTCAAGCTGTGAGGCTGCTGTGAAACATTCGGAGAGTAAAACTCGGAACCCCCCCATAATTCACATGAATTAAAGAGTTAACACTGTGATTTTGTATTCTGGAAGCTAAAACCAAGGCCTAATAGTTACTCTATGCTGGTGAGGGCTTTCCCTGAAGCTGTTAGATCTCTTGCACTTTTTGGTTTGGTCTAGAACTGTTGTTTTCTGCTTGGTTTTAAGGTGGTTGCAGTCAAGAATTTCTGGGCATTCCCAGATAAAGTGTGAATTTACAATCATTAGTAAACAAAGACTCTTGATATTGTTACTGGAAGACAGTGCAGTGCATGGTTCTTTTTTTCTCCCAAAACTGTTTTCTTAAGCTCGGTGTGACCTGGACTCTGTGGTGGGAGGGAAGGATGTGTTTTCATCTTAGTAGGAAAAGAAAATCTTAATGTCTGCTGTAAATATTAGTGCCAAACTAGACTTATTGCTTTGGACAGGATCTGTGAGAATGGCTAAATCATCTTCAGCCTATTTTTCAGATAACTCTTGTCTCATGTAAAGGAAGGCGCAAGCTCTCAGTGCAGGAGGATCAGCAGCCTGTGTCAGACTGTTGTCACCTTCTGTTTGACAGCCTTTGAAGCAGAATTTTCTTTTTCTTAAATTCTAAGAAGCTATATCCAAAGTCTTGACAAGTCAGAAGTTGTCAAATCAGCTTTGAGCAATATCTCTATATATAACCTTTAGCAACAGCATATGGAATAACCTTCTTTATTCCTTTGCCAGATTTGGTTTTCTTTCTGAAATGTCTCTTTGTGTCATTAGGTGTTTAATGTGAACATCAACATTACCCACATGTTTAAGATTGTTTAGGAGGGAGGCAAAAGAAGCTAATATAAGGGGAAAAAAATCTTAAATTCAAGACACTTCATAGAGCAGAATCAGTGTAAATTTGATTTGTCCTTCTAGTGCCCTTGATGAAAGGCCATGTGTAGAATGAAGAATCTCCTTAAAGAGCTTTACTAAGTGCTGAGGAGTTTAGGTGCAGTTGCTTTTGGGCATTTCTAACATCAAATACTGTTTCAACTTGAGGAAAAAATCTTTGAGCTTCTTTTCTTGCAGTGCTCTGGTTGCTGCTGGATTTTGTTTTTAATGCTGCTCTTGCTTAGCACTCTTAGTGAGGAAAAAAGTACCTGGGAAGACAAACTTGGGTCCCTACAAGCAAGCTGAGCTTTGTGCTGGGGTGTGGGGTGGTGATGGTATAAATCAGTAGTAGTAAGTAGGACACCTCACTTCCCACTTCACAATCTTCCTGTCCATTCCCTTCCCCCCAAAAAAGGAAAAAGGCAGGGGGGGAGAGAAAATATATGTGGGTAGGTTGGGATAGAGATAGGGATATGGGATTAATGCTCTTCTGTAGCTCTATTAAATATTGGGGGTTCATGCTCCCCATTACCCTTGTTACCTGCTCCATTTAACTGACCTTACTGAAAATGGTTCTTTTCTAGCTTTCTCATTTCCCACGCTGGGAAGGATGGTCTTCTGTGCAGGTTATAGCAGTGCTGGCACTGTGCTCTCCACAGGGCCAAGCGTAAAGCAGCTTCTTTAGGTGGGAAAGGCAAAGTTTTGCTTGGGGCTGCAGGGTGATGCTATCTGCTGGAGGAATGTAGCTGACCTAGTGGGCCTCGTGGAGTTGCCAGATGCAGAGCTGTATCTCGAGGCATTGCTTTGTAGTCCTTCCAGCTCTCCATCTCTGAATATTTGTCTTGCATATGTGACACAGCAAACACTCCAAAACCCTCTCCGTGAAAGACGCATCTCCCTGGAGCTGGGGAGTGTGCTGGATGGCAGCTTGGATGCAAAGTGGCAGCTCCAGGTCACGCTGCTGTCTTGGGGTGACCACAAGCACTTGGTCCCATCTGGTTATGGCTTCTTCACTTGACACACAGTTTTTTCAGTAGAATGTCTGGATTTAAATTATTTGATTTGCTTATTGTAAATGCAGGTTTATTATAGGCAGAGTATATTTAACAGTGGACATGCCTTTGCTAGGCATTGACGCATAGTTACAGGCAAAAAAACAGCTGCTGTTTAAAAACATTTTTTTTTACTGGAGGAAGTTATAGTAGAAACTCTGGAATAATATGTGGCTGGCTTTGTGTGGACTGAATCTATTAAATACTTAGTAGTTTTTGGAGTTTTGCTATGAAAGCATAGCCCATGGTGTTCCAGATCTTTCTCTTGTTCAAATTGCAACCTGACTTTTACGGTTTCTTGCAGGCCAGCCCTCCAGATCTCTATATTGAAAGATTTAACATAGCTCTTGGACAGTATATGGGAGCATTGCAGAGCATTGTGCCTCTTTTCATATATATGGTAAGTTTTAGAAAATTCTTTTTAAGTAAAGTATGTCCATACACAAGATGTTAAAATGAAAGTAAAAAGAGTAAAATGCAGCTATAACTATTCTTTCTGGGGACCTTATTAATGCCTGACGTTGCTGCTTATGTAAGAGTTATTAAATGTGTGGGGAAAGGAAGACAGATCAGTGCCT
This sequence comes from Crypturellus undulatus, assembly GCA_013389825.1. Taxonomy (NCBI): domain Eukaryota; kingdom Metazoa; phylum Chordata; class Aves; order Tinamiformes; family Tinamidae; genus Crypturellus; species Crypturellus undulatus. The sequence goes on from VWPW01006130.1 coordinate 111,710, forward strand.
TTAATTAAACTAACTTAAAATTGTTTTTCTCTTGTATCTCTTTAATGGGAGGGTGGAAGGCTTTTTATTTTCATTGAAAAAGTTCTTTACAGATGGTTAGGTCATTATTTGTATCTTTTCAAACAGAGATAGCTAATCAGCTTGTTATTTGTTGGCTGGATAGTTTGGGTAGATTAGAGCTGATCCTTTATTACTCTAAATTGCACTGATTTAAACCAGACAGGTCCTACTAGTCTGTCGTTCAGACAGAAAATGTACTATATTGTCTATGGGAAATGTCTGTGCACGCTCAAGTGACAATCGAGAGCATTGGGTGGGTGAGAGAAAATTTGTTTTCTTAGCTCTATCAGGAATACTTGCAGAAGCTCTGAAAACACTGGCTATAACTGGTTGTCCTGCTGATTTTGGAATTTAGGAGTTTTCCATATATCAGGAGTTTATTATTTACATAGTTTTTGTCAACATACCAAGATTTTTTTTTGGTAATGATTAACATAGGTTTGGGTTATCACCTTCTCGGGATTGATATTTGCCTTGGCATTGTTCATAAATAAAGAATAATGAGAATATTTGTTCATACAGAACCTTAAAAAATATTTTTGGTTAAATAGCTATTAAATTTTTGAGTTTATTTCGTTGGTAAATTCTAAGAACTTAGAAAACAATATCTCTTCAAAATGCGATCTGTGTTTTGGCAGATGTACCCAAACCCAAGTTATTTGGCATGGTGTTGGTGTACAGTGTAATCATGTAGATTTCTTACTGTAAAAGAAAAAAAATTGCTTTTTACTTGAATTGAGTGCTAACCTGTAATCTGTTCTTTATCTAGTTAATGTAGAGTGGAATCCGGTTGCCACATTTTTTTCCATGTTTCTCATCTTGAAATGCCAGGGAAGAGTAGGAAGAGGCTTTTCTTTCCTGCATTCAGATATTTGTTTTTGGCTGCTAGTCATTTGTCCACCTCTAGGTACTCGACTTGTTTGTGCAGGCAGGTGTTTAGGTGATCTCACACTTACCTGCTTTCGTAAGTCAATATTAAATTATAAGTAAGTTCTTCAGTTATGTATTTTTATTGGAGATCCACAGCTCCAATAATATCTGGTTCTTGGTTAATCCTTCCCCATCAATCAAGACTGCTGAAATTGAGGTGCAAAAGAATGTTCATGATAATAATACAAAATCAAGGTGTAACTGCTGAATAGATTTCAATATTCTCCTTTGTACATGATTGTAGTGAAAGTTTTTCCTATCTCAAAAGAAGGAATGCCTGAATTTTGCTATTATTTGCATTTTTAAGAGTATAGATGATAATCTGAAAATAGTCAAAATGATTAATGAATGATAAGTCTATAAAATAAATAGTTTAATCATTCCTTTCTTTGAGAACAAAAGAAAGCTTAGTTTATTACTGCAAAGGAGAAGCTTCATTAAAATGTGACTTGTGATCTGTTCGGGTAATAAATCCATTTCTGCTACCACTTTTGCATTCAAGCTGGTCCTGGGCGCTAGTGAGTCCTGTGTTAGATTCTCACTGCAGCAAATCCAGGGCTAATTGGCTCAGCCTCCCTGGATGTTTTGGAAAATAAAGTTAAGGTTCATTTCCTCCTGCTCCTCTACCCTCCCACAAATTTTTTATTCTTCAATGTTGTTTGTAACATGTGAGATTATCTCTAGAAAAGAGGAAATGAACAATATTTTCTTTTTTTCTGTTTGCAGATTCAAAAAATGTTCTATGTTCGCTCACTTTTGCAATTCTTAAATTGAATCTCAATGCTGTATGAGTTTTCTTTCATACAGCAGTGGCAATTTTCTTTATTTAGATAAGAAAATAAAGTTGTACACATGAATAAGATTGAACAAAATTGCAGGAGTTGAAAGTCATTTTTTCCCCCCCTGTACTATGACTTACAGTTTTGGACCTACTTTGAATATACTTTTCAATATATTTTCAAATGGAGTGGACTGAATTGTTGCAAGCTGCTTCTATATCAGAAATTACAATGTTTACATTTTCTGGTAGCGATGTAATTGTTTTAACAAAGGTTCTTGATCAGACTTCTGGTAAAAATTTGTTCTCAAAGGGGAAGTACATAGCTACTAAAGAATCAGCAGTAGTACTTTGCTTCATTTACTGGGTATAAATCAAATCATATTCAAACCATCCATATATATAATAGATCATATTGCCATATCAATTAAAAATTCAAATGAACATTCAGAAAATCTACTTTTCCTTTTCTGATAGATTTTAATTTGGTTATAGTATTTAGGAAGGTAACCCAGAGTCTATTACCTTGAGCTGTGTAGTCTGCCTGACATTTGTAAGTGCTGTGGTTTGGAGGCAGTTGGTGAGAATTTTCTCTTTACCTCTGAAATGTTACTGCCTTCACTGGTTGGCGCTGCACTTCTGTGCTTATCAGCTAGAGGACAGAGTGTATATTTGATATGTACCTACATGCAGACATGCACAAGAGGTGAGGTAGTAAGTGCTCTTGTGTACTATTTGCTTTTTGCTGTTTTTCATGTTTTTCCCCTCTTAATGGCATGAACACACTCATGTCTTCAGTGTTGGCCCTGTTGTACAGCACGGTGGTTTGTAGAAGTGCCTAAACCATAGCTGAGTTTCTTCAGCATTGAGACCTGCTGATCTTTCTACCTGTATGCTAAAACTTTAAATGACTTTAATGCATTTTTCCAAGAAATACTGAGATAGCCTAAGTAGTGACATGCTGTAGGGAAACTCTGGTTGCTTCTTCACTAAAAAGAATGGGTAGACTCTGGTCCTGTCTCCTTTCAGCATGGTCGATTGGAAGTTAAAGTATTTATCTAACATAGTTTTTCATAGTTTAAAGCTTCCTGTGTTTGAGTACTAGTGTGTTGTAAGTCTTCCTTAAAATTGTTTTTTGCTCTTTGTCTACTTTAATACCTTAAGGTACAGGCTTTCCAATTCCTGCAGAAAAGATAGCATCACTGCTTATTATTCATGTTGTAGCCAGTTGCATGAAAGAAGAAAATGATGCTAGGAAAAGAATGGAGTCAGCTCTTTCTTTATTTCATCTATCAGCTCAAAAGGTGCATTAGTTTGACCCTGTTATATTTTGGATCAACTCGACAGAATGTTGCCTTGTGGTACTGTTGTGATTCCTTTATATTGTACTGGTGCCTCCATTGATAATACCAGCCAAGGAAGTTTAAGGTAGAACTGGTTTAAGAAATTAAGTATGGTGAAAGACTCAATTACAGTGTATTGCTTAGCACTTGGCAGAAGATATGTTGGAGGAGGGGAGGAAAAAAAGTATTTATTTCAATTTCTAAAACCCACCTATGAATGAAATGCAGACAGGAAATCTTGCTATTTATTGCAGGCTTGGAATTGAGGAATAACACCAAATATTATATTAGGTTTTAAACTCCTCAAGGAATACACCAATAGAATTTCCTCTGAGGGGTGAAGAAAAGAATTAATTATGCCAGAATTATTAATGCCAAGTGGGTCAAGGTAATAAAATTCTCAAAATTTTAATATAGTTCAATTTTGTAAAACTTTGTACGTATAATTATTTCTGCAATTGTTTTAATTTCTCTTGACTCTAATTCTCTTGGTTTATCAATGAAGTACAAAAGCAGCAAGCTCTACTGGTGATTTATTATTGAAATATACCTGTTTCGATGGCTTAAGTTTTACACTCTAGTAAAATGCTTATTTTGTTATAAACATGATGTCCTGCCCTATTTTGGTATTACAGCATTCTATTATCTATATATACACACATGGACACACACATATATTTATATATGTGTGTGTATATATAAAAAAGCTTTATAAAAAGTTCCAAAATTAAATGTATTCCCACAACCCTTGAAATTTATTTCTTTTTATTTCTTATTTTTGTTAACTCAAAGTAAATAAGTAGTTTCATTAGTATGAATAGCAGCACAACTATTCATAGTTCTAAAAAATGTTTCTATTGCGTAGAACATTCCAGAACAATATAAATGCAAATATGAAGTAAGCACTTTACATGGTCAAATAATTCCAGTTTTAAAGAATTGAACTGTTTTTACTCGGGGGAAGTAAATTTACTGAGTTTACTATTACGAAAACCAACCGCAAAAGCTTCTGTCTCTCTTTCCAGAATAAATTTTACATAGAAACCAAGCTTAACAGAGACTTAAAAGATGACCTTATAAAGCTGTTTACGGACCATGTTGCAGAAAAGCACATTTACAACCTAATGCGTAAGTAAACCTCTTGAATTTTCCTAAAGTCTGAAAAACTGCATTTTTTCTGGGTATTGTCCACAGGAAATAGGGAGGAAATGGGAAGTGTTTTATTTTGTTTTTAGCTATTGGTAAAAACTGAAATGTTTTAATATTTTAAAGTTGAGCCTTTGTTACAACATTTGCAATTTTTTTTTATTCCATGTAAAAAAATACAGCTTTTTGGCAAAGCAATGTGTGTTTTCTCATAAGACCTGTGATTTGTGATACTGTGCTTTTGCCATGACTATTTTTAGTGTTAGGTAGTAATACTCTCTACTTTTCAGTGAAAGGCTGGGGAAACGTAGCACTTTGTTTTTGGGTCAATGAACCTGGACATCCTAGGAGAGGAAAGGGATTAACACGATGAATATCCCGGGGTTAGGGAATCTGGTGCTCGGTAGTGATGGGAGATTGTGATTGCCAATGCCAGCTTGTGTCTGTAGTCTGGAGAAATCTCTTTTAAGAGCAGCTTTTAGCCTTGCAGCAGATTAGCTCACCAGGGGAATAGCAGGAGAATGAGAAATGCCAACCCACAGATCTGAGCTTTTACTTCATGCTAAAGAGAATGTCATGAAATGTAGTAATGTGTGTGTTTTTTTTTTTCTGAAGCTGTTGTGACAATATCATGGAAAATGCAGCCAATGCTGCCTATCACAAGACCTTCAGAACTATCTTGCTGTGTAATTCATTTTCTGTGACTTGTAGCTATGATAATAAAATCATAAATTAACGTTGCAATGAAAGGAAAAGTACTGTGCAGTGGGAACAAAAAATTCTGGTATCTCCTACTTTTCTGTACCTACTTGGTAGTTGCAGAAATCAGATTAAAAGAAGAAAACACTGAAAACAAAAAAAAGCTGCTACCCATTATGTGTGCTGTCTATGATGAGGACTGTTAACCTCTGGATTTCATTCCAGTCTTACTTTCACCTTGTTAAAACCAAGTTGTTCAGCATTTGTGTGATACTGTTTTCTCATACTTGAATGTGGATTTGGTTCACCAGAAAAGTATTTGTGTATTATGAGAAAAAGATAAAGGCTGTGAGTGCTTAGGAAATTTAAGCCACTGAATTTTTAGTTTATATAGGGGAGAAAAAAGGGCTTCTTGGAGGTTTCTTAGAGATGCTGCAGCTGCCACTTCAGCATGAGGAAATTTGCCTTCCGCTCCATATATTAGGGGAAAAAATCAGTTTAATCAGTGTGAGAGAGTAACGTCTTTTTGCTCTTGAACTCTGTTAATATGTTTTTCATACACAGGGACTTTTGTTTGTAGAATCTTGTCATTCTATCAAAGCCTGGAACCTGGTATTTCTGTTGAAAATTGCATTCAGGAAGCACTATAATTATATTTCAAGTTCACTTGATTTCAGGAAATGCTCCTACTCCACTTTAGCGAAATGATCAGAACTGTCAGAAAGGGAAATTGAAGCACAAATTTCGTAGTGCTCTTTCTGGCTTAAACTCATGCTGGTTAAACAGTCCCCAGCCCTGTGCTAGTTGAAGGTAGGAAGATGCGAAATAAGCTCTTGGCACAAGGGTTTTTGTGGAAAAATTTGTCTGCTCTTAAATACTCTGAAATATTATACAGTGAGTAGATGCATGAACCCAGTTGTTCTTATATGAAGTACTTGCACACTCACCATATTTGTCATCAAATTAAAGTGGATCTGTATGAACTAAGTGAATATAACCTGATTATTTTCCTTATGAAGCCTAAAGCTGGTTCTTGCTGCTAAGGCCACTGTATTAAATATTTTGGGAGAATTTGCTGTGTGCAAAACTTACCGAAGTGAATATAACAAGCAGAGATGGAGCATCTTATTGGAAGATTCCTCTGAGTTACAAAAGTTGCAGATAAAACCTGCTTGTCCCTGGGGGAAGCGGGGAGGCGAGTGCTGTGTTCCTGCTGAGTCCTGCACCAGAGCGCTGCAAAAAGTAACATTTGAAAAATGCAGGTTTTCTGTCTTTGTGCAGTCACTGCCTTTTCTAGTAGGATAGACTTGGGTTTCCTGATCTATAATCCCTGTGCGATGGAAACATTCTGCCTGTTTATTCTTTTCTTTTTCTAGAAGAATATGAGTTTTTATGAACTTTTAAGTGTCTTCAGTGATTAACATAAGGTAACAGCTCCTGAAACTCATAATCCTTGAAGTTTCCCCTAGGTGAAATTCAGTGGGAAACAGTGGATAATAAGTAACAACATTCGTCCTCTTTTTGAAGATCAGCAGCTTGGTAACCAAAGCAAGCTGGCTTTTAAATCTAATAAATGAATAAATAAATTGCAGCATACTGTTGTTTCTGCTGGTGGATAGTTCAGTTAGTTTCCAATTACAAGAGTTTGCAGTTACCTTAATTCTTTTCTCAGAAATGTATAAAGGAAGGTGAGCACTAGACTGAAACGCTGCCCTGGGAGGTTCTAGCAACATTTTGGTATTGAGAAGAAATAGCTTAAAACTGGTCGCAAAGATGAGAGAATTAGGAGGCAATCCGAGGAAATGAGTTCTTTGCTTAGAGCTGTTGTATTTCCTCTCTGTTGTCAGAAGGGACTAGGATGCATCAAATTCCTTAGTTATGGCATTTCCAGCTAAGTGGTAGTCACAGCATATCTTTGTGATACTTGAATGATTGCTGCATTTGTGCGCACTTGGGAGCGTTTTGAATTCCCTTCCATGTTCATGTTTTGCATTCAGGAAGTGGTTTCTGTTCTCATAAAACATACAGGCCTCTGTTAAGGAACTAAGCTCTGTTTAAAATGTGCTCTTATTATAGTGCTCTTGTGCATTTGTATACATCTGCCATTGTGTAAGGCCTCAAATTCTGTGGAGATATAAAAATAGTTACTCTGCAAAGATAATTTTACCATGAGTTCAGTAGAATCGCATAAATACTGGAGTTAAGTGCTTAAGAGTTCTTACACTGGGATTAAGGTTTTTCTATTTTTTTTTTTTCTTTTATAGCTTGTTTACTCCCATCGGTTCTGTTTGTTTAGTCTGTGTGTTCTATTCTGCCTTGCACGGCCCTGTCTGTGTAAGAGCTGCAGGTAGAGGTGTCTGCGAGTAGGTAGGAGTCTGTGGAACTTCTCTGTTGTGGTCTCCAATTATTCTAGGGAGACTTGAGCGAAACAACTAATTACTGCCTTAGTTGTGAAAGTTTCTGGAGTTGCTTCTAGTGCAAATAAGTTTTATAATTTTTGAAAGTGTTAAATAATTATGGCTTTGAGCACATCTACCCTAAGCCATGCTTATATATGGTTTGTTGCAGTATTTTATTATGTTCTACTTGAGTACCACAAAAGAAGAAGAATCTTGTGAGCCTGTGTGCAGAGGTTTCTTGTTTATTTCATTTTTCCAGGGAAGAAAAAAAATACATACCTGCCAAGCCAAGTTACTTTGTAAAGATTTTAAAAGATAGAAAAGGAGTCTTAGAATAGCGAACTCTTATTTCTTTGGTTACAAACGAGTGATCTTGTAACAAACTGTCTGCTTCTCTTGTAATTACTGTAGTTCTTTATCTTAAGTACCCCACTGTAATTATAAGGTAGTTTAAACCTTCATTAAGGGATAATCTGCTCTAGTGTGTGATGCATCTGAAGTGCTGACTCCAGGTATGGTTCATCCCCTGGCCCTCCAAGCTCCTGAGCTGGCCCTGGGTGCTGTGTCCTACTTCAGTTTAACAAAATATTTCTTGAGCACCTTGCAGCTTTCTGCAGTCAGACATTTCAGTGTTGGAGCCCGCACTTCTGTCATTCTGCAGTGGGTTATTCACCAGGCTACGTGCAGCTTGACTGAATCTTTTACATACTGGTTACTTGTGAAATAAAACTGCTTTTTACAGTCTAAACATAGTGGGGGGGCAGTGTCAGATAATCTCGTATCTATCATTATCACTGGTTTCACCTGAGATGGGGTTTTATTCTGCCTTACTCTGCACTATGTGTGTAAAAGCTGCAGACAGGCCTGTCTGGAAACAGGTCAGTGAGTTGACAGAGAAGCTACACAGACTCTAAGTGTTCTAAAAAAGCAAGAGTCGGAACCATATGAATTGCAGGTCTTTTGTAAATGTTAGATTGTAAAACAATCTAACCGTGTGCATCTGACACAGATGTTTCTGCCCTTACTCTTTCTGGGCTTTCAGATGATGCTCTATTAAAAAGTTCTGTTGGGTGGAAAGTTTGGGTAAGAATTGGTAGGGTTTCATTGCAAAACTGATTCACAAACAAATTCACCTTCAGTTTTACAGCTATTGTATGTTTATATCATTGTCTATAAAACTGAGATGAGATTTTTAGATCTGGAGAGATTTGAGGTCCTACTTGTTCTTCTGGAAATCTGCAGTGGCGTTAATCATCCTCGCATAGTGACATGGCTTTTGGAAAAAGCATAGGCTCAATGCCAGCTTGTGCTATAGTTTAATGAATGAAATACTGTTTTCCTTATCCCCTTGAGAAACCACAGGAAATCCCTGCTACTGCTTGTGCTGTTATTGTTGAATATCCTCCTATCGTGATGTAAGAGTGACTGTAAACCAGAGTGAGTGATCAGCACTGTGCTGGGTGCGGTGGAGGCTGCTTGCCAAAACCAGAGCAGTGTTGTTGAGAGGTTGTCCAGCAACAGAGCGATGAGGGAGATACTTCTGTCCTAAGAGGATCAACCTCTAGGTGAATTCTCCCACTGATCTTGCCCGTGAAATTGGTTTCTGCAGGGGGTATACGGTCAGCAATTAAGAATAAAAGCAAATATATTTCACTTGCTTCCTCTCACAAAAGCATCTGTTCAGAGTGTGTGATAGCATCATGGTGAAGTTACGTTTTATAGGTGTAAATTAATTTCAGAAGAAACCTGTGAGAAATCTTGCATGCAGTGGTGAGCTATCCATAGCTTCTGAAATATTTGTAAACTATTCCTGGTGGTTGTAAGTGGAAGCATACAGATCTCAATTTTCAAAGAATAAACTCAAGAGCTACAGTAATCCATTTGTTTATAACTCTTGTTAAAAATTAAGTGTTCAAGTGGTTATTCTTTTTTAAAAAAACATATTTTTGTGGTCTGTACTACTGTTAGACTCGTTTTGTTTTTAAATAAGTTGTTTGAATGATAGAAAACATGAGCAAATCCATTTCACAAATCTTTTGGTGAGATTTGTATTGAAGTAGCTATAGACTAATTAAAAAAATATATATAGTATATGGACTGTATATGGCTGTATCTTACATGTAAAACCTTCTCCCCTTTTTATTTTTATAATTTGTAACGTGGCTGTGAGGAAGTTGTTTGAGGAGTAATATTTAGGGAAGAGACTGTAAGTGCATCATTACAAAACAAATCACAGGTCCTCATCTGAGGGCTTCAGCTGTGGCAGATGAAGCTATTTGTAAAGTAAATACATCTATGACAGTTGCATTTAACTGTTTTGATAACTTGGACCAAGAGGTTAGAACAAAATATTTTCTTAGTCTCCCTATTTCGTGAGCTTCTTTACCCAGTTTCAGCGTAATAGCGTTTTTTTTCCTTTCTGTGAAGATGCTGTAGTGGCAGATGTTAATTCCAGAGCTTCTCCAGTTCCTCTTAAAAAAATAAAATAAAAAAACAGAGTCTCTACAGTGCAGAAAGAAGGGATTTTAGCCTTTAGACTTTTAGGTAAAATGGTAACATTTTTTCTCCTTTATAGAGTGGCTTATATAATGCAAAAATCCTTTGTAGAAACATAAAAACTGAGAAGTACCAGTTGGTTCAACTTTACTATTTTGTTTTGTTTGCCTATTTTATAATTCATATACACCACGAACCTGAAATTAAATTCAAACAGGCTAAAATCTGATACAATAATAAAAACAATCTTCTACTACCTACAGGCTTTTTCCACAATAGAAGGATGCCCAAATTGATATGTTTACTATAGCTGATACCAAGAAGGAAACAAATGTTCATGCTTGTTTGGAGAAAGAACAAACAACTTATTAAATTTCATATTTATTTTCATATTTAAATGCACTTCATTCATGGACTTTCAATCCAGCCTCAGTTTTATGGACAAGATGTTAAACATGATAATGCAAGGATCTGAGGGCCTGTCGGTGTTCACAGTACAAGAGTGCTTCTAAAAATAAATTGTTTACTTGAGGTCTGTAGCTGAATACTTAAATGCTGTTGCTTGCTTGTTTGTATTCCTCCTTGCAGCTCCAGATGCCTAGCTTAAAAGGGAAGAAGATAACTTATTTCATGTTTTCATTGTGCATAATTTGAATAGAATATTCGACGCAACTTTATCTTTTATAACTCCTAAGTTGACAGTGAGATATCTGGCTGTTTCCTTTGTGAGACCATCACATAACAGAAATAGTAGAACTAGTACATTTCTCTTGCACAAAACTGCATTTCTAAGGGCTTGCATTTTTGATTAAGACAATGGCTAATTATGTGTCTCAATTTTATTTCAGCTTTACTTTTGGAAGCTCAGTCAACACCGTTTCAAATAACTCCTTCAACCATGGCAAATATTGTGAAAGGCCTGTATACACTAAGACCAGGTAAACAAGATTATTCTTTTTAGGAGTAGCTCATACTGTGCGTCTCAGGTGTTTTCCTAAATACGTAGTCACTACCTGTATAATGCATATACAAGAAAAATGAAGATCCTCTGCATAATGCTTAGCTGTACAGTGTGTCAAGGCCCTGGCTCTGCTTACTGCCCATCTGTGACCTGCACAAGGCGGAATAACCACGTGAATGTCAAAATGATTCAAACGAACTAACTAACCTCTGCCCTGAAGACACCAGGGAAACATTTTCTTAATGCTTCTGCCATCTCTTAGTTACCATGCTGTGAGAGAAGGACTGTGTCCCAGCTCTTATCTTGTTTCCCCTTCAAATCCCAATTTAAAGAAATAGAAATGAATATGAGAAAACTGCACAAGCTAGGAATGTTACAAAACATAGATAAATCACTATTAGTAGGTAAAGTGCATTTGCAAGCAATAGTAAAATTAATACCCCTTTCATCACTTTAAAAATATTCAATAGCAAGGGAGGGGAGAGTACACATAAATGTGAAAGGGACATTTCTTTGGAAAGCAGTTCAGTGCAGTACTGCACAAGTCCCTTGTTGTTTGAGGCTATGACATCCTTATTGCCTGTTTCAGGTTATACCCTGTTTATTTAACAGGTGGATGTTCCTTTGAGTTCCTATCACCAATCTGACCAGATATTGAGAGATTGTCCTGTAAGATCTTTAAGTGTATAGCTGGTTTCTAATCTTGTGAAATCTGCTTTCCATGGCTTAGTAGAAAGACCCGGGGTGCTGATTTCTGTTCAGCTTTTTAGCTCCTGCTTACACAGGTACCGGTTTGCTTTTAATTACCTGTTCCTCAGACTTTTCAGCCTCCTAAGGTGCTGAGTTTATTAATTTCTATAGCCTTAAAAAAAAAAAAAAAAGTGCTAAACAGTACACGAACCAATCCACTGCAATTCAAGGTGACTGGATTTCATGTTTCTAACACAACACACGTATTATAAGTCATGCCATAAAAAAAATGGAAGGCTTCTAAAATACTTTTTCTACTTTTCTGAATTTGAAGGTGTAATTTTGGAAAGCCTTTATATCTTTGAGAATTAGTAATTCAGGTAAAAAAAATATAAGCTACAATAACTTTATATAAAGTTCAACTTCCGGGCTTTAGGTGCAAATTCCCAAACACTGCCCAGCAAATTTCCCAATAAAATCAGGAGTTAGTGTTGCTTGTGATGAGCAAATCAACTTTTTAACTGCTTCAGTCAGATATACAAACTCCGAATCCAATTTGAAATTTTGCTAAATAAGATTTATCTTCTCTGTAACATTTTTTTAAATGCTATATGCAAAATAAGCACTCAGGTAAGAGCAAGTTTAAATTACATGGAGGTGATAATTGGGGTTTGTATGGCTGATCTGAGAGCTAACCTATGAAGAATAGCTATCCTTTTGGAGTAAAGTAGAATGTCTTTGGATAGAGTCAAGGAAAGACTATTAAAATGGATTGTAACAGTTCAGTGTTGCAATATGCACTGTTTCTCACAGAACTTTTGTATGTTTCTTTTTTTTTAATTTTTAATTAAAGTTTAATCTCAGCAAAACTATTGATTTTTGCTTGAAGAGGGGAAAAGAAAATAAAGAAAGTTTGAAATAATTTAATCAAAAGGAACACAGGAAATAATTTATTATAAAAGAGTGTTCTTTGGTGCTGGCCTTGAGAATTAACTCTAAAATTCTTGGAGTGGGAGTTTGTGTAAGGTCGGGACTCTCACACTTTTCCTTACTCCCTGTTTTCCCCGGACGTGTGTACTGGGCTGCGTTCCTTGTCCATAGGCTTTCCCCTCTGCAGCCTGCGTTGCGTTCCCACGGCGTTCCTAAGCACAGCTTGGTGTCCATGCCTCCCTCGGGAGCATCCTGGCCTCCTGACTGTATGTGCTGCTAGTCCCTTGTGCTTCCTCCAAGGGCCCTTGGGAAGTACAAGTCTAGGACACTATAGAACAGTCTGTATAGTGGGAAGGTACTGAGTGACTTGGTGTTATTGCACTGGGAACACAAGCCTTAGCTTAAAGAGGAGCGTCTGTCTCAAAATGCTTGTGTAGAACACGGAGGTGGAAGAGTAACAGAAGGAGCTCGTGAAGAACAGGAAGGGCAATGGAAAGGGAGGATTTTGACACTCTCTTAAAAGTATTCTCCCTATTTTCAGAACTCAGGGAGCCCAAAGCAGCTCCCTTCAGTAGGCAGATTGCATTCATGCGCAAATTATCCTTTATGAACTGCCCTCTCATCTTTCTTTCCCATTAGGAATAAAGCTATTAAAGGATTTCTTTATTAGAGCATTTGATGCAATATAAAACTCTATTGATAAAGAACTTGTAAAATACTAACTTGACTCATAAGTTCTCGCTGAGTAACAAGTAAATAATCCGTGATTGTCTGATCTTTTTGATGCTGGAGAGTGGACTCCAATTACAACATGTCTCAGAGGAACCTTCTCCAGGAATCCTACACCTTTTGTTATGAGTGTGTGATACCTGCTTTGTTAATTTGCTTCCTGGTCAAAGAGAAGATTATTGAAGCTCGGTTTATCTCAATCAGTAATCATATCCTCTTATTAGATATTAACTTACTGTTTGCCTTAGCAAATATACTTTAAAGCATTCCTTTCTTCCATGTGAAGAGAAGGTTTAAAATAACTGTTGCATTCTCCTACAAATTTGTATTTAAAACCATCTGAGCATTCTGCTCAGAACTTCTTAAACAATTGCTATAAACCTAATTCTCTACCTTTGCTTGGTCTTTCCTGGGTCTCTTACTGTCAACCTAGAAGGTGGCTGTCTAGTTGCATTTGGTGTAGTGGAATTAGATCTGTTGGGATATCTGTTCTTCTGTAGCTGAAGGTCTAGAGTTGAAAATTATCAGAATATTAAAATAGTCACTGCCTGGAGCTTTGGTAAATCTTCAGCAGAGAACACTGCATCAGTTCATTTGAAGTGGGAGAAGGAGAATGCCAGGGTTTGGGAAGGGATGTGGAAGCCGAGTCAAGAGAATTCACACAAGCAAAAGGCTTTGGGTGAGCAGATTGTTGGAGTAGGTTTGCTGAGGGGTGCTGCAGTCCTTGGGATTGTTGAGCTCTGCAAGGTTGTAACTGAGGTTATCTGCGTGGGTTTGTTGGCATCAAGGTGAAATCCATTTTGCTATGCCTCACAAGGAGGACAATAAAAAAAATCTGAATCTAGATGTAAACAACTGCTTTTAAGAATCTGAATATTTGTTCTGTTTTTAAGAGTTGGGTTCTGAGGGCTAGAGAGATGCTGAGAATGGTGCCCAGAGTCTTTGTATTTTAGCCTTATTTGTGTTTAAAAGGTATGGGTAATTACTGACATGAAATAATAGCATTTAATACTTTGTTTTGCTGTGGCAAATGGCTACAGAAGTGAAAGACTTCAAAGAAACACAGTTGCATAGCTCTAGTGCCAATAATGAAATGATTCCCTTTTGGTGGGAAAGCTCTTAAAATAAAAAGGTCATATGTCTTTTTTGCTTTTTTTTCCCCAAGATGTGTAATTCAGTATCCTAAAAGTTATTTTAACTAGACTAAAGGTAAAAATTCTTTTCAGAGGATAAATTTTTTACCAAAAAAAGAGACACTTTTACATGTTTTAATTTGTTACTTTCTCTCTTCTTGTAGAATGGGTACAGATGGCACCAGCTTTATTTTCAAAATTCATCCCAAACATTCTACCCCCTGCTGTGGAGTCTGAGCTTCAGGAATATGCTGCTCAAGACCAGAAGCTCCAAAGAGAGCTTATGCAGAATGGATTTACAAGGTAATAATTATTAACCCTCCACAGTAGTTTTGGACAAGGATGAAAGTGTAAAAGTGGATACCCTAAAAATATTTAGAAATACTGAGTTAGTCAAAAATATGCAAAACTCAGTATCTGAAATTTGCCCTAATTACTCCCTACAAACTAATCAGATGGTAATAAGAGGAATAAAAGGTAAACAGGTTTTCATGAATCACAGTTTGTGCCTCCTTGTGTTTTGACTGATTTTTAATGCACAATCATTCTTTCAGCCTTGTACCTAGTTCATTTATTTTTTATAAACAGATAGTTTCGTATTTTTTAAATTATGTTTCTGAAAATGTCACTTGATTGCTTCTCCCCATCTCTAGGGCTATTTAAAACAGTGCAATCAATTGTACTGTTTTAATTTTATTATTTTTAGTATTTTAAATGGGCATTTCATTTCTTATTGAGTCTTGAACTGAAATAGATGAACAGAGAGCAGAAAATGGTATTTAACTATGGTGTTTGCGTAGGACTGTGCCTTTCACTGAACTGTTTGGGTAGAAGCACAGCATAGAACAGTGAGAACCAGGTCCTGTAGTTTGAGCACTCACCTAATGGGGGTCTGGGAAATGTTAAACCTGCTGCTGGCTTTTATGCTCTACCTTCACCTAGGAGTCATGTCTACAAATCCTGGTAAATGAGTGAGCTTCAAAACTGTGGTACTGACTCAAATGAAAATATTCTGTAAAACCGTCTTTGGTAAAGTAGGAGAAAGCGAGCTGCCTTTTGTTCACTGTCTTTCTGTAGAGAAAACCTTGGTTTTGGACAGGTTTGTATGTGAAGTAAGCCATTAAAAGCAAAGCCATCAGAACTTGGGCTGCGAAGAGCATTTGGCCTGAGCAGCAAGTTAGAGATATTTTGAAACCGAGATACAACCAATATTTTTCTTCCTGCTGTTTCCTAGGGGTGACCAGTCACGCAAGAGAGCTGGAGAAGAGTTAACTTACAGTAAGTATGAAGCCTGTGCTCTGTATTTTGTCAGCTCTGGTTCATACTGTTCTTAGCAGTAAGCAAGAAAGTGCAGTTTCTGTGCATGTGTTTCTCTAGCAGGTATTTTTTCCTCTTGAACTGTCCTACTTGGTTTTATTGTAAACCCAATTTCCTTTAATGATAGAATAGACCTTGCAGACAGCTTAGAAGTGGTAATCTTGGCTTTATTTCTCGGCTCTAATGAGGATTGTGCCAGTCCTGCCTGACAACTGCGTAAGCGTGCCAAGTAAACATAGGCTCAGCTGAAACCAGGTGCAGAACAGTCTGCTGAAGTATTCTCAAAGCAGTAAGTAGAGCCTCTCTATCAAATTGAGGAGTGTCAAATGGTCACCAGCACACATGGTGCTGCAGAGGTACAGTAATCAACATTTATGAACAAATTTGGGAGGGAATAATGTGAGCACATGCTGAATGTGAATTTTAAGCCTGCCTTGCAGTGTGCTCTGGGCCTACAAGTAATGATGGTTTTGGGGTGGGAAGGGGTATCAAGGGCTGCACTTCAGCATGCAGCCACCTGGCTGCTGACCTCACTGCTAGGATTTGGATAATACTACCTATTTTCCAGGTGCAGAGGTTGCACCTGAGAAGCTACCTCATAAGGTAGGAGGATATCCTGGCTACTGAGTCTGTGATGCTTCTGCTTTATTTCAGCACACAGCTGAGGTCTTAAAGAAAGAGCGTAGGTGCCCAGAGGCTTTACCTAGTGTGTATAGTCTGTGCTTAGAAAAGCTTAGAGAGGTTGTGCTGTCCAACTTGGAATTGTCAATTATGTCTACAGAGCAACCCCAGCTGAGATGCTGAAAGCTCTCCTTTGTTTACAAGTTCACAGGCTTGCAAGTTTGAGAGTCTTGCAGCAGGGAAAATCGCTTCCAGTTGTAAATGAAGTTTCTTACTGCTGGTTTAACTGTGAGACTCTTGACTCTGTTCCCTAATTCCTCCAGTGAAAATTGGGAGTGGTTGAGGATTGGGAAGACACACAGCAGAGTGGTATTTCCGTTCCCAGTTGGCTGCACTATTTCAGTTCCCTCTAACTGCGGTGCAGTCAGTCACTGGCTCCTGATGGCCTGGTCTTATCTTCTGTGCTGAGTAAATGGCTTGCACAGCAGAAAGCCTAGTGCCAGCTACACTCTAGAACGGGATTTTGAAAGAAGGTCCTGAGTCCTCTTCATCAAGTGCCCTTGGGGGTTGGTAATGGTGTCTATTCTGCTGATGCTGTTAAACTTGGTTCATTTTATTGCATTCTTTCTGTTTTCCTATTGCGCTTTAAACAAGGTGCAGTGACTGTATGTCCTACCCTAAAATGTCATACAGCATTATGAGCTCTTTGCTTCAATCTCAAATAAATGACTGTTTAATTGACGCATCAGCTTCAGTTTACACTGTTAATGTTTTGCAGGAAATGTTTTTAGGATTGTTGGGGCGGAGGGGGTGAGGCTCAAAGGACATGGGGTGGAAGTTTAATATGAGAGAATTTCTTCAACTTTTTTATATAATTTCAGATGGCTCATCAGCTTGTGCAAGCTCCAGGGGGTACAGATAGTGAATATACTGGATCAGCTTCTATTCCTAGCCAGAACAGACACTGGAGGAGCACAGGTGGGATCCGGAGCCTCCTTTGGCAACTGCTGATACTTGAGCTCTGACACGAACTATGCCTCGAAGAAGAGTTTTGGACTTTCTTCTTTATATAATAAAATGTCAGTTGCTGCTACAATTGGAATGACTTTGAAAGACGTGATTCCTTGGTCTAGTCTCTCAATCAGTTCTTGCTCTGCGATTTGGTGAGGAATGCACCTTGAAAAACAATCCTTTCAAAGTGGAAATGGGTAGCCGAAATCAGCAGCTTCCAAAAGTGTTAGAATGGAAGAATCTTTTTTGCACTCTTTTCTTAATATTAAGGACATTCTTAAAACTAGTTAACACATCAGTGTATTAGTTTTTAAACTTTAAGGTATTTTCTGGAGCTTTTACTTAATAAGAATAAAGTTTCATTATTTTGCAGTATTTGTTCATTAGTATGAAAATGATGTCACCTTTTAAGAGTTGGTCCCATATAAAGTATCTTCTGTCAGGGAGTTTTAAATTTCAATTTTTCTTTTATCTGTTTCTTTTTTGTAACTTTCTCTGTTTTAAAATCTGTTTTCCTATATGTTTGTACTCTGTGCCTTCAGCTTGTGCACTTTGCTACTTTATAGACCATATTTTGTTATTGCAAAATATGTTCCTGAGGGAAAATTCTGATGTGAACAAACATGCTGCAAAGTTGCACTTTCTCTTGCATCAATAGGAGACATTTAGGAAAGAAAGATGAGAAGTTGAATTTGCCACTGTCGCTATTAGTGACTTGGTAGTTTGTCCCTTTTTATTTTTCACGTATATTGGTGTTCAGTGCTGGGGCCAGCCCTTGCAGAATCCCCCTTGTTACCCTTTCCCTTTCATTGGCTTCTGTGTTTGCAATAGATGGAGATGTGAATTCCCAACCGAATGAAATGCTTGATACCACTTTGCACAGAAACAACCGTCATGGCTCAATTTTCCATGAATTGGCTGGCGCTTCCCGGTCCGCAGAGCACGGGGGTGTCAGTGCGGAGCAGAGCCAGCCCTGGCTGCCAGGGGTGTCCGAGGCCGCTCGGCAGCTCCTGAGCCGCTTCCCTGGTTCAGGGGATGTGGCAGGGTGACGGCAGATGTGCTCGGCGTGTCACCACGCTGAGCTGGCAGGAGGATGCAACAGAAACAGTGAGTTATGGGTGTCATGTAATGCATCCATGTGTACCCAGCGCGCGCCCTCCTTCCAGTCCTGTGTGAGCCCACACAGCCGAGGAGACCCGAGTCCAGTAGATCTGGCCCTGGGGTCTGAATTGTAATGATTAGGACACAGCTTTTAATCAGGACTGTGGCTAATGCAGCTCATCCATGAGGGGAGAAGTGTACTTGAAGCTTGACTACAGTCAAGTAGTCAAGTGCTTGACTACAGGTTTCTTTTATTAACTGGTGACTATGGATTTATTTTTATCAGCTTTAATTGTAAAGAGAAATTAGTTGGTTATGTAAGATCTTTCTGAAGTGGAACAGAAGTGCAGTTTTGTTTTATACAACTGTTATGCCTGTATTTGAAAACAAACAAACAAAAAAACCCTTTATGCTTGCAGAATACAGGAAAAAAAATAGATGCGGCAGGGACAAAATTTCTTTTTCTTTCTTCTTTGTATCTTGGCTTCATGTAAACAAATTTAATTCTATCAAGTTTCACATCTACCAGTTGGGCAATGCCTTCAGTTTGGAGGGTAGGAGATTTAAAAAAAAGTAAGTAAATAAGGGGGGATGGCGAGGGGGAAAAGCAGAGGAGGCAAGAATGAAAAGGACAGTGTTGCCATTGACAGATTGCAGTCTGACTGACTTACCTATATATTTTTTCGCATATTTGCAAAGCCTGTTTAATTTGGGGAAAGGTTTTTTATAATTATACATAAATGATTTTTTTAAAATTTTTTTCCTTTGTAGAACAATGTCAGCAATCTAATCTTATACGTAATACTGGAAAACAAAACCACCCTTAGCTTTCAAAAGTGCTTAGTGTTTGCTCCAATTTTGTTACCAGTCAACTTCAGTAGATGCAGAATTGGGCTAAAACTGAGGGGATTTGAAAATCCAGCTCAACACAATGGACAAGTTAATGCTGATAGGGAACAAATACTCATTTGCTATCTTCCTTTTTTTAAATTATTTTTGGCTTTAAACAGAAATGAAACCTCTGACAGTGTCCTTAGCTTTATAAATTAATCCGTGTGCTGAAATGACAATATTCTTGAGTTAAGAATAATGCTGTAGCCTAATTTGGTTAAAGTTTGTTTACAACTTCATTACAACTCTAGTTCACGTCATACAGTGTACAATCTGTCAGCTTTATTGAGTGATCACAATTCTTTCTATTCCTAAAATGATTTTGCTGGTCTGAGTTTGTAAATAATGTCGCACTTTTGCCACGTGTTTGAGGCAAGGGTTTTAACATTCACTTTATCCTGCGTTATGTTTGGACGTGCACTCCTAGGACAATAACTCCTCAAAAGGTAAAGCCTTCCCGTTAGCGTGGTTCACCTGCCCACTCTGAGTAGTGCTCGAGTGCTTCAGTCCTATGTAGCATCGTCACTTGGCCATGGAACAGGCATCTCTTTGTAAAGCACTGTATTATGGTGTAAATTTGGCATTAAAAAA